>LPNX010365581.1:245672-360769 GCA_001517045.1 Pseudotsuga menziesii
TGCTAATGCTCATCCCACTGATCAGGCGTTACGTATACCTCCACCTCCACTAGATGGAGCTCCCAAAACAGCCCGTTTCCCACTTCGCCGTATCAACAACAACCCCAATGCGCGGGCTGCTTCTAACTACAACATTGTCGATGATTTAGCCCAATCCCCCGCAGCCATGTCTGCGTTAGAAGTCTTGAAAAACTGCCCTTCGCAGCGTAAGACTTTACTTTCAGCCATTGGAGCTATCGATCCAAATGATTCACAGTTAATGGCATTTGATTTGGACCAATCCGAACCCCGCCTGCCTTCCAATTTATCTTTCCAAGTTTCTGTCTCCATTCGGAATTTTGTTGTCCATCGATGCATTATTGATGAAGGTGCCTCTACATGTGTCATGCCCATCTCCATCTGGCAGAAAATGGGATCCCCCCCTCTCCAGCAGTCCTCTACTGCGTTGCGAGCCTATGACGGCCGTTCAGCTCAACCACAAGGCCTATTGACCAATGTCCCCGTCCAGCTGGCTGGAAAAACCGTCCTAATCAACATCGAGGTTATCAATGCCCAGCTTGATTATAACCATTTACTTGGCCGCAGCTACATGTATGCCATGCGGGCAGTCGCTTCTACCGTTTTTCGTATCATGATGTTCCCCCATGAGGGACGCGTGGTTACGGTTGACCAACTTACTTACCACGATCCCAATGCCCCTGCGGCGCCCGAAAATGTTCTCCCCATGGTGGAAAAACCTATCTCAGGTGCCACCAACACAGTCGTTTCTTCTATAGGGCCTGTGCTCCCCATGGTTGAACAAACTATTTCGGATGCAACCACCTCATTCGTGTTTTCAGTAGGTCCCGGCGTTTACTCCGATGCACCAATGATCTCAACCTTCCCATCTATTCCACCCCCGTCTCCTACCACTGAAGTGTCCGACCTATGTACCCTGTCCCACATCACGCGGACTCCTACTAATCAAACACCTTTGTTGCCTAAACCCCCTTTGGTACCTAGTCACATTGGTGCTACACCCATTCATACCATTCCTTTCCTCTTCCCTCCGTCAGGAGTGGCTAGCGCCCCAGTCATGGCTACCCTCAACCTCCCTGGTTTAACCTTAGGATTACCCGTTTGGTATCTTTCCCCTCCCATTCGTCCCCCGACACCAGATGTCGTCCTGCAACCGGTGCAACCCATCATCACTACTAGGCAACCACCTCCCGGTGTTGCTACCCCGTCGCCCTCCGCAAAACCTCCCCCTCCTATTACCAAACCCACTGGGGGCAGAGGCCCCCAACCTTACATTGCTGTCCCACCTGCTAAGACAGTCAAAAACCCCCCTGTGTTTCGTGCTCCTCCCAAATGTGCGCTATGCGATGAGTTGGGCCATGCGACTCACCTATGTCCTTAGTTACCAGCATTAAAGGAGTACATGCAAATGCTCGACGACGAACCCACCATCCCGGTTGTCCATCTAGAGCCAACCCCTACGCCTTGCGACAAATCCCTGCGCACTAACCACTCCTGTGCCTTATGCGATGTTTATGGGCATTACTCCCATCACTATCCCGATCTCCCCGAGTATAGAATAGCTCTCTATGAGATGAACAATCCAGATCTTGAGACGGCACCACTCACCATTAAGGAAATCCATTCCCCGGTCTCTTCCCCTTCCAAAGAGGTTAGTACCACTCTCTTTGAGATAAACAATCTGGATCTCGAGATGGCACGCCTCACCATTAAGGAAATCCATTTCCCGGTCTCTCCCCCTTCTGGAAAGGTCAATCCCGTTCTCTTTGAGATGAACCATTTAGATCTTGAAAAGCCATCACCCACCATTGTGGAGATCCACCCCCCGGACTCTCCCTCTTCCGAAGAGATTAATACCATATATATGATCTCTTCCGTCCCTACACCCCCGCCAATCGATTTGATGACCCAAACATTTCGTACGGATGAGGAAATTCTCGAAGCTCTCACTGCCCCGGATTATCCTTGGGATGACATGCACCATCGTTCCTACTTCCTCCCTGATGAATCTTCCTCTAACACTGCTACCCAATTTACAGTCGAGTCCAAATACTTCCTTCCCCCCAAGGTTGACTGGTTCAAGGACCCGATTCCTGCTCCTGACGCCTTCGAAGAGGGTAACATGGCCAACATCTCACCTGTCATCAAAGTTGATATCGCTGGATTCATTTTTCCGGGCTCGTGATGATGCTTGAGATCATTTCTCACTCTCACTTGGCACAATTTCAACATTGTGCCACGACACCTTGTTGCCTCGGTTTACGTGCCACTTCGGCTGCTCTCCATTTTTCACACTGTTGATATTGCCGGATTCATTTTTCCGCGCTCGTGATGATGCTTGAGATCATTTCTCGCTCTCACTTGGTACAATTTCAACAGTGCGTCCCTACACCTTGCCGCATCAATTTGCGCGCCACATCGGCCGTCATCAGATTATTTCCCACTTTTTACATGAGCCATCCACTCCTGTCATACTACAAATGTTTCGTTATTTTACCACCATTCATTCACCCCGCAAGGAGGCCCACCAGTGTTCCCCCCCACCCTCAGTCCTGGTCATCATAAATATTCCTTGATTGAACACTTCCTCCTTGCCTGGCCATTAATTCAGAGTCTTCTTATTTGCTTTCAGACTCCTTAAAATTGAAAGCAACCACGAGCATGGACTGTCATGGGATCATAAAATCCACACGACAGTACCATTCCATCATTTCAGAGTCTTCTTATTTGCTTTCAGACTCCTTAAAATTGAAAGCAACCACGAGCATGTACTGTCGTGGGCTCGTAAAATCCACATGACAGTATCATTCCATTACTTCAGAGTCTTCTTATTTGCTTTCATGCTCCTTAAAATTGAAAGCAACCACAAGCATGTACTGTCGTGGGCTCATAAAATCCACACGACAGTATCATTCCATTACTTCAGAGTCTTCTTATTTGCTTTCAGACTCCTTAAAATTGAAAGCAACCACGAGCATGAATTGTCCTGGGCTCGTAAAATCCACATGACAGTACCATTTTATATCCACACTTCTTCTAGGTCCTTAACCCGTGAAGAAGTCCCCCCACGCCTCTTAGCACTATGATCAATCCTCTCGGCAGCACCACCACTAAGGTCGCCTTTGTTCAGAGTATTCTGCAGTATCCTACCATCACAGCTTGAGTCTCCCTCAGCCCATTCACTCTCAGATCCTATATCACCATGATCCATTTACCACCAGTCAGTCTCATATGCTGCCCGATCATCCCCGCCATCATACTCTGAACAAAGGAAGTTTGAGTCCACCCACTCTACTTGCCCAGTTATTTACCCCAGTTTATCAACCCTGCCGTCAGTACTATCACATTTTGGTTTTTTTTTTTTTTACCTCGCGCTCCTGTCAAGGAAACATCATTGCCTTGATAGTTGCAGGTCTCCCTTTGTCGACGACAACCCCTCTATTCCAGAGGATAGACCTAGAGGCCCCTACGCCTTGGACCCATCACCATCTGTGATGAGTGCCTATGGACCAGTTTGGGAGGACTCATCATTGCCTCTCCGAATCGTTGTTTCTCACATGCTCGACTTTAGTACCTTATTCGCATCGTTGAGAATCGCACAGGATGTATATCCTTTCCATTATGTGTCGAAGACCCCAGATTTCCCCCGACTCTAGCACATTGGTGAGTCACTTGGGAACGGCCAGTTATATGTTCCCGTGGATGTCCGGGCTGCGTTGGCGATTGTATTCGGAAGCCATCCAATTCCATGCTTCCTTGAGTACCCAGTTCAGTTCCAGATCAGTGTACCATTGCAAGTATGACCGTTGTCACTTTGATCCAGCAGCTCATTAGTTCCTTTGGAACCACATTCAGTAGCACCGCTATCATTCCAGTGCATCAGTTGTTCAGCTCAGACATGGTTAGCCCAGCAGTATGTTCCAGATTTGTGTCCCCTCTGGACACTTATGATATACACATTGGATTTCTATGTATCCTACAGGTCCCCCTTTTCGGGCCTCACAGTTATTTTTATGTATATTGATATGAGCATGGGAATGCTCGCCTCGTCCATATGATCAGATGATTCCTCATCCATTATTGAGGTTATGTACTTTTTAGTCCTTGCAGGTGGTTCGAGATCGTTGTTCCGGGTTTCAGTTGGTTCCTTCTCTTCTCCACACCCCAGAAAAAAAAAAACCAAATATGACCTATGATGTCCATCGGCCATACGATGAGCTCCTGCCCTCGCACATCAGGGGGCAATCTGTTAACACCCAAAAAAGGTTCTCTACCTCATCTACCCCATTACATGGCTCATTTGTCCATTTTCCTACCATATTTCCATCAAAAACCCATAAAACCATGCAAAATGCCTCCAAAAGGCCATAAAACCCTCTTTTCTTCTAAAAATATCCAAAATTCCTCCAAAAAGGCAAAAATCTCCAAAAAGGAATAAAAAATATAAAATAATGAGGAAAATGAGGAAGAAACCCTAACCCTAAAACCGCATGGTTTCCAACTATAAATAAGTGATGGAGACCCCTTATTCAATATCCACAATCACAAGTATCCTGCCTCTGCCAAAATTGCTTGTGAAATTCTAGCTCATCATTGAGCTACTTTCACCATTGAGAGCCCCTTTTGGCCCATTTCCACCATTGGAGAAAGAGAAGAAGCAGCTTGAAGCTCGGAGCCATCGACTCGGATCATCGCAAAGGGCTTCACCAACCTTCCATTGAAGGTCAGATTAATAAAAGTCATTATTTACTTTCCATTGTTTTGCTTTATGAAAATGTTTAAATTTAGTTTTTAATTATGTTATAGCTTTTAATCCATACATCATTGAATTGCTACTAAGGAATCCATTGTCCTTAGTAGGTGCTCATTCGCACAAGCTAGGTGTAAAACCCTAGCAACAACGCCAATGTTGTCCCGGTGGTCAACACCATGGTTGACAACATACCAGCCTCCCCATTGTTGAATGTGGGCCCTGGGTTGTTTGTCGATAACACCATGACGACTTCTTTCCTCTTAGTTTCACCACCACCGACACCTAACGAGACTGCGGACTTGTGCATGCTCTCATCCAACACCGCTGCACCCAAACAACAACCGTAGCTGTAGCCCAACTGCAACCACAACACCGTCTACAGCCACAACATCAACAGCAGCCATAACATCATCTGCAGCTGCAACATTATGCACAGCCACAACCACAACCTCATCCCCACATACAATCATTAGCGAGTTATCTGGGATCCTCTCTAGTCCACAATATTCCCTTCCTCTTTCCCCCGCCTGGTGTCATTTGCAAGCCAGTAATGGCCACCTTAAACTTACCCAACCTTACATTGGGAATTCCTGTGTGGTATTTTGATCCACCAGCTCAACCACCAATGCCCCAGGTAGTCTTAAAATCTGTGCAACCCATTGCGGTCGCGTCTCACCGTCCACCCAGCCCGCAAAAACCAACCACCGCTCCTACACCCAGACCACCCCACCCAAAAAGGGCTAGGGGAAAGAATGCGAAAAGAACCGCTGAACCCTGACAGTTCCGCCTTGCGCCGTTTGCGAAGTACAAGGCCATCCAACTCAAAACTTCCCTAAGATTCCTATGATCTGCACACATTTGGATGCCATGGATACAACTGAAAACCTCCCCGTGTTTGAACTTCCAACCGTACCAATAGTGAGAAACAAGTCAATGAGAAAACATGATGCTTGCACCCTTTGTGGATTGTATGGACACTATTCTCACCACTGCCAAGACTTGCCTGAGTTTTGAATGGCTTTAGCTGACCTTTGTCAACATTCCCTTGAATCTGAGATCACCCTGATCGGAGAAGTTCATCCCCCACCTCCTTCTTCAGACACCATGTCCATTTACATGATGTCCAGTTATACAGACCCTCTTGTCTCCACCATCACCGACAATCCATTAGACCTATCTCTTCTGTTGTTTTCATAGCCGTAGCTCCATCCGCAGCCGCAACCTCAGTTACTAGGGAAACAGTGAGGTTCAGTCCCACTCAACATGATCCTTTTCCTTTTTCTTTTCTTTTTCCTTTTCCTACAATCTGGGATCATCAGTAAGTCTATCTTGGCAACCCGCAATCTACAGGATTTCACACTGGGAGATCCTTTGTGGTACCTTGAACCACCTACCCTACCTCTAAGGCCCCAGGATGTGTTGACTCATGTCCATCCAATTGAGATGATGGTGCACCTACCTTCAGGTCCATCAAAGACTCCTCTTGTCTCCAGGGCTGCCCCTCTTCCTCCAACAGAGATTGGGGGCAAGGACACCAAAAACACAACCAATACCATTTACATGATCTCTAGCACCAGTCGCCCTTTCGTCTCATTAGCCATGGAAGATCCACCTGATCTACCCCGACACCATTTACGTGATGACGGAGATATTTGTAAGACCACCTCTGGTCTTACCCCATTCCCTTTAAACCATAGTGTGGAATCGATTCTTCCCATAAAAGACCAGATTCTATCACCCCGCCTTGTCAATGACCTTCGTCTCGGTAAGGGGGCATACCTCTTCGTTGACTCAAACGATCGACTCTTGAAGAAGCCGCGTAATGGGATCCACCTCAAGAGAGTCTATGACTGATATAACCACTATGAGTCCCTTATAGCGTATTTTTTTCCCTTTTTATTTTGCAATGTTTTTCCCACAAATCAGAAACCCCCCCATTTAGGGGCAGCACCATTAGCTACTAGTTCAGAGTCACTCAGAGCCTGTTTGAGACATCTCACACCTCCAGGCTCAAATATCCTAATGAGACCATCATCTCATGTTTAACAAATGAATTTTGGGACCACTCCCTGGAAGTTACCTCGATTCATGAGCCACATCATGCTGATGCAAGTGTTTGCGAACCTATACTTGCATCACACTTGCTTACCACCACTCATGTGGGTTCTCAGGCCACTGCCCGTAAGGAACATCATTTTTATTTTTTAAGCTGTCTACTCCGTCCACCGCACCTTATGCAGATATTTGGACCACCGTCCGGAAGACAAATCATTTCCTTTGCATGTATTTGACATATAACTTCCTCCAGACTTGCACTCACATCACATGTAGTCAAGTCCGTCCACTACAATTCACACACGACTCTCCCGACCTCTATCCGAGATCCACCTCAGTTTGTGTGCCTCTGCCACGATTTATCTCATGCATATATTGGTATGTTTAAGAGCCTCCTGCTCCATCCATACTGCGTGAATGACCTTTGGACCACTATCCACCAACCTGACATGCGGCATCACCTGTGCCACTGCAATCGATTGACCATACTAGACTTTCTTTTAAGCTCTTTTCTGACTCCTAAAAGAATGAAAAGATTGCTAAGTGCAGCTGCTTCCTTTCCCACTCGTTAAAGTATAGGAAAGGGCGTCTACATCATCTCGTTTATCTCCTTTTGCGGATTATGTAGACCATTAGATGAAAAGGACCACCTTGGCATATTCAAGCCAAGACCATTCCCCTCTACGTACTTTTATGCTTTCTCGGGCAGAAGAGCCGAAATTCACGAAAAAGATCACCATGAGTTGTCGTGAATCTCTTTTCCAACCTTCTCATCAAGAAAATATAGCCGAGCAAACTTGGTTTTGTTCATGCTCATAAAATTATCTGAATGATCGTCTAGTCAGTATAGGTTTAACTTTTTCCGGCCCGATTGGACTACCAACGGTAAAGAAGTCTCTCATCCCCTATAGGATGGGCGAGCTCTCTTGTGTATACTTTTATCCCTTTTCAGGCACATGAGACTACCAACGAAATAGAGCCCCCACTGGAGTCTTCTTCAAGCTTTTAGACTCTCTAAAATTGAAAGCACCATCGAGCATTTACTTTCTCGGGCTCTCCAAAAATCCACGAGATCGTACCACAATGGTGTCTCTAGACACCACCCCACAGATAACAGTTTGGCAGCATTCCCACTTTGGGTCGCCTTTGTTCAAAGTACTCTACAATGTGTCTTCCTTGGATCCCATCAGTACCAAAAGTATCTACCTCCCCCAAGTATTTCCCATATGTAGTGACATTCCTGGTATTACAGCTATGATCCCATTCCCATGAGTCAGTTTCATTTGCTTCCTAGTCCGCCCTGCTGTCATACTCTAAACAAAGGAAGTTTGAGTCTACTACACTCCCTCTACCCCTGTTCAACTCTTCCCCTCCCCCCCCCACATTTAGTGGGTCAGTCCTCCGATTGTCTCACATCTTTTGGTTATCTCCCTCGCACTTCTAGTCAAGGAAACACCATTTCCTTGACGAGGGGCATGTCTCCCTCTGTCGATGACAACACACATATTCCATAGGATAGACCCAGAGGTCCCTGTATCTTGGTTTCATTAACCTCATTGATGAGTTCTGTTATCTCTCCAGGAAAATCCTCTAGGTTGTAGCTCGAGGATGCCTGGTAACTTACAATGTTTTTAGGTTTTTTTTAATATGGATCAAGTCAGGTGACCTATATAACCTCCCACTCTCAAGACATGCATGAAGCTCACTCAATTACAAGGCTTTTAGTTACAACTTGTTCAGTAGTTTGACAATAAGGTGCAGGGATGGAGAACTCATCAAGCTGGCAGACTTACATACAAAATAGATGCATATACATGGCTAAATCCTAACAAGGATGGTACTTATAAATCAAATCACATTAACTCACCAATAGGATGACAACTATTAGCTATTAATCAACTTGAAAATAACCTAAATACACATTCAAGCATAAGTACAGTAAAGATAAAGATGATGGCTGAACAAGTCATAACAAAAGAGCTTATATTTCAGAATGAACAAGATGAGAAGCTTGACAATAGAATAGGCTTATAAATCCCCAAAGTCAAACCTTTATTATCCAATCGATCTTAGGCTTTATAGCCTTTTTACAAAAGTACAGATCTTGAAACTTCGATCTGTTTTCACAAAAATACTCAAAAGTGATAGTTTTTCCAAATTAGGGTTTCAAAACCTACCTAACTATTTGTCTAACTATGATGAAGATTTAGTTCACTGATTGAACATTAAATAACTGAAGTAATTGCTAGCGATCATTGTTGTTGGTCCATTGTAAATTAGCTGCCAAAAGCCAGCATTTTAGCGGTTAATTGACGTGATCTTTCTTGCTTAATCCGCTAGAATTTTCTACCCTGTCATCGTGGTCGGTGATCAGAAGCTCTAACCTGAACGATCAGAACCTCAAACCTGAATGTGGCCACAGTTCCAGCGATTTGAACCAATACCGATGCGACGGTTAAGCATCGACGATCATAAGCTCTAAGCATTGGAGGTTGGGAATAATAACCACAAATGTGTCGACAATCGAAACCTCAAACCACTAAAACATCGAAACCTCAAAACTGAACGCTGTTGTAGTGTCGGCATTTCAAACCACTACCGTCGCGACGGTTAAGCATTGGAGGTCAGGAATAATAACCACTAATGTGTCGACGATTGGAACCTCAAACCACTAAAACATCGAAACCTCAAAACTGAACGCTACTGCAGTGTCGGCGTTTCAAACCACTACCGTCGTGATGGTTAAGCATCGGTGATCGAAAGCTATAACCACTAATGCATCGGCGATCGACACCTCAAACCACTAAAGCGTCGGTGATCGAAACCTCAAACTAAATGCGTAGATGGTTTAAACCACTAACTTGTTGGCGATTGGAACCCCAAAACTGAATGTGTCGACGCTTCAAACTGCACGATTCTTCATAGTGTCGGTGGTATAGAGGACTAAAACTCTAAAACGCTGGCGTTGTAGAGGATTAAACCTTCGACCTGCTGTCAAAAATGTTCTCTCAGTGGTTAGGGTATATGTTGCACTCCTTTCTAATCTATCGAAGACGACCCTTTTCGGTGGCTAATGAGATGTTTTGAGCCTCGCCTAAGCCACCGAAAGGTACAACTTGTGAATTTTTCACCCAAATAAAAAACAACTACTTTCAAACTGTTAGTGATATTCACATCCTTCGTCACATGAGTTAAATTATTCATACTGTCAAAATAAATTATTTTGGGAGATAACATATGGCTCCTACTTGGGGATGGGAACCTCCCAGTAAGGTCCCAAGAATCCCAGACCAAAAATGCATTTCTCTAAAAGCAACTAAGTAACTTAACACTATCATCTACTATTCCATTGGGCATGGAGTTTATTCTGAAAGCAAAACAACCTACTATCTACTAATTTACAATAATAAGGCCTCAGAGCTTGAAATAAAATAGAGTTTTAAGAACCGCTCGTTCACTGGGCCATCAAATACCTCTTCACCTTCCGGATTCTGCAATTTGAAGGTGTTATTCTTATGTAATTGGGCTATGACAAAAGGGCCGATCCACAAAGAGTCGAATTTTCCATGTTTTCCCTTGTCTTGTCTGACAACATCCCACTTGAGGACCCAATCTCTGACCTAGAAGTTGTCTACTTTTGCTCTTTTGTCAAACATGCACTTTATCCTCTATTGATGAGCTTCTGATTTTCCTACAACTTGCTCCCTTATTTACTGTAACTCTACAAAATCCATCATCCTTCTCACCATATCATTTGGTTCATCTTCCTCTTATTGAAATAACTTTGCCACTGGAAGGATGAGATGGATAGGAAAAATGGCCTCAGTGCCATAAACTAGCTTGAATGGAGAAGTCCCTATGGATCTTTTGTCTGTTACCCTATTAGCCCATAAAGAAAACTTAAGCTTTGAATCCCAGCTTTTCTGATTTGTCTCTAGCAGTTTCCTGATGATTCTGACTAAGCTTTTGTTGGATGACTCAACCAGGCCATTGCCTTGGGGATAGAAGGATGTGGAGTGCACTCGTTGAATACCCACTGAGTCACACATTTTAACTAATGCCCCAGCCTTGAAAGCTAGTGCATTATCAGTTACTAACCTTACTGGGCAGCCAAACCTGCTAAAGATATTCTCATATAAAAATCTCATGATGACTTGATGAGTGGCATTCCTAGTGGGTACTGCTTCTATCCATTTGGTAAAGTAGTCAATGGCTACTAAGATCCATTTATGTTGTCCACTGGAAGATGGATTTATTTCATCTATGAAATCTAGACCCCATTGCTGGAAATACCCATTCACCACAATAGGCCTAAGGGGCAAGGACTTGAGCTGCTGCTTCCCTAAATCTTTGGCATTGGTCACAGGCCCTTACAAAAGTGCATACATCCGTAAAGAGGACTGGCCAATAGTACCCTACTCTTAAGATCTTGTGGGTTGTGGTTTTCCAGTAGTGGTGGCCCCCACATGTGCTGGAATAAAAATGATGCATGACCTACTTTGCTTCTTCTTTATCTAGACACCTTAGCAAAATTCCAGACTGATCTCTCCAGTACAACAGTTTGTCAATTATGCAAAACTTAACGTATTTCAACTTAAGATCTCGTGCTTGGTTAGGAGTGAGATCAGGAGAAACTTCTAATTTTTGCAAAAATTAAATGATACTTGAGTACCACTCACATGAAGATATGTTCTTAGCTACTGATGGAATGTCATTTTGATCTTGATTTACTCCTGTTTTTGCTGCTACCATAGTCTGCACCTTTGCTGATTTGACACATGTGAAATTTGTTCCCATCAGTTCACAGTTTTCTTTGGCCATGAGTTTGGTTAGACCTAGTCCCTTTACCAGCTTGGTGGGTTTCATATCTATATCAACCTCAATGAGTTTGGCAATCCACTTAGCCCTCTTCCCATCAATGTCTAGCTGAGTCAAAACATCCTTCACAGTAGCTGAAGGGACATATGCAATGATATTTGCATGGAGAATGTAGATTCTAAAAGTTTTCAAAGATTTTATGAGAGCATAATCCTACTTCTCAATTGGGTCATACTTCAACTCATCATCTCTCAGGGTTCTGCTGAAGAATGCAATTGGATGATCAAGACCCTCATCATTATTTTGTAATAGTACAGCTGGCACCGTGTGATAAGATGCAAAAGAGAAAGTCTAAAAACCCTTGGTGTAGTTAGAACTAATCAAGGTTGGGGCCTCCATGATAACTTTCTTAATGTATTCAAAAGAGTTTCTTTCCTGGTCAGTCCACTTTATTTCTGCATCCTTTTTTAGCATGACTGTTATGTGCTTTACTAGGTCGGAGAAATTAGGAATGAACCTCCTGACAAAGTTTATCTTGCCTAAAAAGGACTAAATGTCTCTTTTTGACCTTGGTATTGACAGCTTTTGGATTGCTTCCACCCTTACCGGATCGATCTTTACACCTTCAACTGAGACTATGCGGCCTAGGAGCTTTGCTTCATTGAGTGCAAATTGGGACTTCTTGGGGTTCAGTGATATTCCATACCTTCTGCACTTCAGAAATACCTTCCTTAAATGCTGCAAGTGGTCATGATGGCTGTAAGAGTAAACTGTTAGGTCATCCAAATATATCAGCACAAATTTATCTTTTAGCCCTACAAAAGCTAGGTCCATGGATCTGTGAAAAGTAGCCCCAACATTAACTAGACCTAATGGCATTTTAGCATACATGAAGGTGCCCCAGGGGGTGGTAAAGGCAGTCTTCTCTTGGTCATCAGGGTGCACATCAACTTGGTTGTATCTAGAGAAGCCATCAAGGAAGGGCATAACCCTAGCTCCCGAGACTTTATGCAATAGGTGTTCCATCTTAGGGAGTGGATAGTTTTCTTTCTTGGAACACTTGTTCAGGTTTCTAAAATCCACACACAACCTAATTTCTTCATTTTTCTTTCTTACCACTACCAGGTTTGCAATCCACTTGGAATACCTGAGGGGGATTATGATCTTGGCTTTGAGGAGCTTGTGGATCTCTTTTTCAATCATTGGTAATAGGAGAGGGCTGATGGGTCTCAGCTTCTGTTTGAAAGGAATGGTGTCCTTCTCCAAAGGAATTCTATGCTGGATGATATTGGTGTCATAAGTTTTTAGGTCACTATACTCCCAGGAAAAAAATTTAGCAAACTCTTTTATCAAGCTGCAAAATTTAGACTTCTGATCAACATTCAATACCGTGGAAAGATTTATCAGTTTAGGATGGCTTTGGCTGCCTATGTTTTGCTCTTGGACAACAGGAGCTAGCTCCTTTTTGGCAGGCTTGAAAGGGATGTCATTGTAATCAAACAGTTCTTCCAGTGGTACTAGACCTCGGGGTATGTAGTTGCTGGGAAGTTGGACAATGTTCTGATCAGCCACTTTATCTTTTAACTTGAGTTGTTTAGATTCCTCCATGTTTAGGTTTTCTTGGTCTATGTGTATGTCAGAGAATTCATCTACTAACTGAAGGAATTTACAAAGCTCATCATCATTCTCAAACACCCTCCAAAATTTTACATTATCTGGAAGAGAGGGTCTGTACTTGACCTGAACATCATAGCTGAGCTTAGGGGGTAAAGGAGGAACAAACAGACTTGCAGAGATAGCTAGGGAATCAACCAGGTGATTCAAAGCCCTAGGAATATATGACAGTTCAAAAAACATAAATGAGTCTCTGAGTTTCCATACCTAATCCATGTAGGCCTTCAGTTTGATATTTTTTGTTTGAAAAGTGTTGTTGACCTGCTGTATGATGAGGTCTGCATCTCCAAAAATATTTATGCACATGATCCCCATCTCCTTGGCAGCTTTAACTCCTAGAATCAAGGCTTCATATTCTGATATGCTGTTAGTGGTTTTAAAACCAAGCTTATAAGACAGGTGGATGTTTTCCTTAGATGGGGAGATCAATACTACACCTGCACCTGCTGAGCTTTGAGTGCTATCCCCATCAAAATACATGGTCCAGATTGCTGTGGTCACTTCTTCGGGCTGCTGACAGGTGGGCTTAGTGAGCTGGACTGATGTCTGCTGAGAATCATCTATTTGCAAAATGCATGACCCAAAATCAGTGTCCACTGCATAGATGGGGTGATTCACTGAGTCGCTCTCCTTGCTTATAATGTATGCCAACTGATTTTCCCTATACAGCCTCTTAGTCTCTCCTCCAAACATGGGAATGATGGCATATGTGATATCCATCTGAAGGGTGCCACCTAGTCTTTTGATCCATGACCGAGACAACAAAGGAGGAATATCAGCCACTACAAAGTCCATCATGATGCCTTTCGAAGGTAGCTGAGTTAGGTTCACAACCAAGTCTTTAATGAGGCCCAAGCACTTGACCTTCCCGGAGTCAAAGGAGAATAAATCATGGTAGGGCTTGGTGATGCTAAGACCAAGCTCATCCATCACAGCCTTTGGCATTAGGTTATGAGAGGCTCCTTAATCCAACAGACAGTTATGAAGGATTTTATCATGGATATTCAAGGATATGTAGAATGGAGGGAATGAGTCCTTTACGTCTTTGATCATGGGGCTTAGGGTTACAATAGGCTTGTCATCTTGCAGGTTCACAAAGTTGGTGTCAATGTGCACCTTGGGCTGAAGGGAATTCATAATGGAGGACTTGAATGCATCATTCTTCATTAGCTCAATTAAAGGGAAAGGGATTTTCAATTTTTGAATTTCAGACTCAAGGTTGAAAGAATAATGCAGCCTATTTGGAAACCTTACCTCATGAGTTGTAGGTTTGAGTTGGACTTGATCAAGTGTGGCTGAAGGTGCTAGTTTCTACAATTCTTTGGATGGGACAACCACCTTCTTTGGTAAAACAACAACCTTTCTAGTTGGTGTAGTAGGCTGCTTGACAGGTACAACATTCTTCTTGAGGGGAGCAACTAGCCTAGACCTCAGTTTGTAACCTCCCTGACCATTAGCTTGATAGACATCCTCTTTAGTGATCTGCTCATCAATCAGGGCTTCCTCATATTCTACCTGTGTCAGAAAAGAACAGTCCACCTCATCCTCCATGCAGTGGATATTGTCTTCAGCTTCTCCTTCTTCTTCAACGAATTCTGGCTCTTCTTCTAATACAACATTTTGAAATGGAGCTCTTATCCTCTAATTTTCCCCTTGATTTCTCTCCCTTCTGAGAATCTGAACTGGGGGGTTTCCTCTTCTATAAGGAACAAAATTTGGGTTTCGAGGAGAAAAGTCACTTGGCCTTTTACCCCTCACAAGTAGATGTCCTTGGTCCTTCAATTAGACATTTCAGCAGTCAGGTTATCTAACAGTTTGGTCATTTTGTCAATCTTGTTCTCTGATGCAGAAGCCCCACTAGAGTCTGCTTGCTACTTTTTCCTGTCTATCTTCCCTTTGACCTTCTAAGATTCCAGAATGTTTGACTTTACCTCTAGGACAGCATCCTACATGAGTGATAAGGAGGCATACCTCCTTTCTCTGAGAAGTAGGCAGAAGTCAGAGTCAAAGGACTTTGCATAAGTTATCCTAGCTAAGGTATCAGTGGGATTAATTTTAGTAGGGATCTTACTGTACATATTGTTGAATCTCTTGGTAAAGTTGGAGATAGACTCTCCATTTTCTCTTTTCAGGTTGCTGAATTCTATGATATAGTAGAGGTGGTCTCTCCTTTCTCCCCAATGCTTTAGGAAAATTTCATCTAGGGCCTCTATGCCTACCACTGATCCAGCAGGCAGTTCCTTAAACCACTTCTTAGCCTGGCCATCTAGGATTTGCACAAACACCCTAGTCCATACATCTTCTTGTTCTATGTTAATATTTTTAGCATAGCTGTAAAATGCCTCTAGATGTTCTTCAGCAGTGAAATCCCCTTCCCCTGTAAACTTAGGCATATACTTGGGATAATCCCCAGTAGGCATGGCTACAAGGGGATTTGGAAAAATTAGGGGTGCATACCTAGCTACCAGGATCCTTTCAATCTTGGTCAATTGAGGGGAAACCATATTGGAAATGGGTATGGGCAGGGTTGAGGAAGGAAACACTGATGGAGATACTTACTGAGAAGGTGGTGGTATATTTATCCTAGTGGAGTCACTAGGTATTGGATCTTCACAAGCAGCAGTGATTGAATATGCCCAAACCCTAGATTTTTCTGATGTATCTAAAAATTCCTGGGAATAAGGATTTCAGCAGAAGAAATAATAGTAGAAAGATTTCTTGAAATACCTGATGTAGCTTTTTGTGTAGCATTGCTGGTCTGTCTTAGTAAAGCCCTAACTCTTCTCAAAATTTCTTCTGGATCTGAAACTGGTGTTGCTGGTGGCCCTTTTGGGTTTGCTCTGGTACTTGGTATTCTTGAATCCACCTTATATCAATGGAGTCGCAAGATATATGATTACAACCATAATAGTGTCCAAGCTTTGTTTATCATCAAAGCAAGGTTCTATGTCGTCTCCCAGGGAAGCTGAGCTTCAGCCTCCTCTCCCCGGCAGCGACACCACTTTGTTATCTCTCCAGGAAACTCCTCTAGGTTGTAGCTCAAGGATGCCTGGTAACTTACAATGTTTTTAGGGTTTTCTGATATTGATCAAGTCAGGTGACCTATATAACCTCCCACTCTCAAGACATGCATGAAGCTCACTCAATTACAAGGCTTTTAGTTACAACTTGTTCAGTAGTTTGACAATAAGGTGCAGGGATGGAGAACTCATCAAGCTGGCAGACTTACATACAAAATAGATGCATATAAATGGCTAAATCCTGACAAGGATGGTACTTATAAATCAAATCACATTAACTCACCAATAGGATGATAGCTATTATCTATTAATCAACTTGAAAATAACCTAAATACACATTAAGGCATAAGTACAGTAAAGATAAAGATGATGGTTGAACAAGTATAACAAAAGAGCTTATATTTCAGAATGAACAAGACAAGAAGCTTGAAAATAGAATAGGCTTGTAAATCCCTGAAGTTGAACCTTTATTATCCAATCGATCTTAGGATTTATAACCTTTTTACAAAAGTATAGATCCTGAAACTTCGATCTGTTTTCACAAAAATACTCAAAAGTGATAGTTTTTCCAAATTAGGGTTTTGAACCCTACCTAACTATTTTTCTAACTATGATGAAGATTTAGTTCACTGATTTAACATTAAATAACTGAAGTAATTGCTAGTGATCACTGTTGCTGGTCCACTGTAAATTAGCCACCAAAAGCCAGCGTTTCGGTAGTTAACTAACGTGATCTTTCTTGCTTAATCCACTGGAATTTTCTACCCTGTCGCCGTGGTTGATGATTAGAAGCTCTAACCTGAACGATCGAAACCCCAAACCTAAATGTGGCCACAGTGTCAGTGATTAAATCACTACTGGCGTGATGGTTAAGCATCGGCTATCGAAAGCTATAACTTGAACGATTGGAACCTCAAAACTGAACGATGATGCAGTGTCGCCATTTCAAACCTTTACCGTCGTGATGGTTAAGAATCAGAAGTCGGGAAGACTAACCACTAATGTGTTAGCAATCAGAACCTCAAACCACTAAAACATCGGAACCTCAAAACTGAGTGCTGCCGCAGTGTCAGTGTTTCAAACCACTACCATCGCAATGGTTAAGCATCGACGATTGGAAGCTATAACCACTAATGTGTCGACGATCGACACCTCAAACCACTAATGCATCGGCGATCGGCAGCTCAAACCACTAATGCGTCGACGATCAAAACCTAAAAACTGAACGCGTTGGTGCTTTAAACCACTAACTTGTTGGTGATTGGAACCCCAAAACTGAATGTGTCGGCGCTTGAAACGCAAGATTATTCATAGTGTTGGTGGTATAGAGGACTAAACCTCCAAAACGCCGGCGTTGTAGAGGATTAAACCTCTGACCTGCTGTCAATAATGTTCTCTCAGTGGTTAGTGTATATGTTGCACTCCTTTCTAATCTACCGAAGACGACCCTTTTCGGTGGCTAATGAGATGTTCTGAGCCTCACCTAAGCCATCGAAAGCTACAACTTGTGAATTTTTCACCCAAATAAAAAACAACGGATTTCAAACTGTTAGTGATATTCACATCCTTCGTCGCATGAGTTAAATTCTTCGTACTGTCAAAATAAATTATTTTGGGAGATAACAAGTTTCTTGTACCACTTGAGAGGAGTCCTTAATTCCTCTCGAGATGGTTATTTCTCATGTGCTCGACTCCAGCGTCATCATCGCACTATTGAGATTCGTACAAGGTATTGGTCCATGGAGTATTTGGTTGAAGACCCTGGATGTCACCTGACTCTAGCACATTGATGAGTATATTCGAGGGACCTAAACAGGTTTATGTCCCTTGTAATTTTCGGGTTGCATTGGAGATAGTGTTCAGAATCCCCAACAACGCTTCTATATAGATTTATGATTGATGCAACATACTTGTACCATACAAACTCTGACTCTCCATCAGTGAGTCCATACAACTATGTACCATTACAGATCCAATAGGTTATCAGTCATGAAGATATAGCATTCCATGAGAATGCCATGGGTCCAATGTAGTAGTTCTTCAGATAAGTATTGTATTCAACCTATCAGTGAGGCAACCACTATGTATCATCAGTTGTATATGATTGGCTCTTGTATTATAGAGAATAGATCACATTATTCATTTGAATTTTTTACGAGCATGGGGATGCCCGCCTCATTCATATACATGTCACACATTATTTGTATCTCACCCATTAACGGGAACCATATTAATACAAAAACCAAAAGCCACCATACCCCAGCCCAGGAAGCACCACCTATCCGCAGAAAATCCTATGATGTCTATCGGCCATACAATGAGATCCTGCCCTCACACATCAGGGGGCAATCTGTTTACCCAAAAAATCCCTCACTCAACTCTACATGGCCTACACCACCCAAGGACACCCATGCACGACCCTCATTTGACCCCATTTGACCCCCACACCCTCAAGAAGGCTTAAAAACATGAAAAGGGCTTAAAAAACCCTAAAAAGAGTCTGAATAGCTCTCATATGGGCTAAAGCCTCCAAAAAGGGGCTAAAACCCCTCAAAGGAGACTAAAACCCTAAAAGGAGCTAAAGATTGAGTGAAAGGGGCTAAAGCCTTAACCAGGGGCTTATAACCCTAAAAAAGCTATAAATAGAGGGGTAGGGGTCACTCTCAAAACATTCCTCCCTTGCATACTGCTATGCTGTTCGAGTGGATGCCTTGAGACCATTTGCCTCTCAAGCCACCCACACTCCCTCTCATCCATCTTCCCTTTGAGCCATAGCTCCCCCATTGCCAAGAGAGGTGCTTCTCCAAGCTAGGGCATGGTGGCCCATTTCCACCAAAAGAAGGTATAATTTTTGTTTTGTTTTGTTTATTTGATTTTTCCTAACATCTATTTGCTTGCAGGTTTATGGCCTAACATGTTCTTACAGGTCTCCATTGTTGTATGCAGGGTCTTGGAGGTCTTTAACCCATAACCTTGTGTGCAAAGGGGTTTTGTTTTTCTTTGATTTCTGTTTTGTATTTTAGTTCTGTTTATTTTTCTTTGCATTCACCATCAGGAACCATACCCTTCCATCCTATAGACGAAAGGTAGCCATTCCTGCCCTATAGCAAGGGAGAAATCCCTGCTACAATGGGTAAGGGATGCTGAGCGGCCTTGACGCAATTGAAATTTTGAGTGAGTACGAGTCCCCCGTTTGACCCACGGCTATGGAAGAATAAATTATGATTATGCCAGTGGGTTTGTTGCCCATTTCTAAGTGGAAGCGATAGACTCAGAGACCCAGTCCTACGCCACCAGAGAAGAGGCAAAATCGCACATCTGTGAAGATGCGAGGAGAAGGTACTGCACAGACTGGGCCATCGAGCTCAGGAGTTGTTGAGTCTGCGGCACCTCAGGGTGTCTCAGTGCATGATATTTTGGGATACGTTGGTCCTACGTGTCCAGAAGCCAAGCCACAATAGCCATTGAAGAATTAGAAGTACCCGCACAAGTTGCTAGCGTTGCTAAAAGGGATGACGTGCTCAATCGATATCATCCCTATGTTAATTAAGCTCAAGTTTGATGATCATGACCTGCTCTTGCTTAAATATTTCAGGGACGATCCATATGAATCCATCCCCATGTTGATGTATTTGTAACTTCGAAATGTATTCATCCATATTTCTTATGTATTGTAACCCGATGTTTATTCCAGGATGTATTTGTGATGTACTTGAGTCATGTCATACCCCTATGTTTATTTCAAAAAGTTTCTATAATGAGAAAGTCATGTCAAGTAATTGTGGGTAACCCTCCTATTGGTCAAGGGTTAAATTCCCCACAGTTATGGGGCCCTTGGGTTATTAGACTATTCTAGTGAAGTCGACCCTAGGTGAGTCATTGTAAGTCGGGGCAATAGTCCCCACCATTGTGTTACCCTCCTATTGGTCGGAGGAGGCAAAGTCCCCACAAGTGGTGGGGCACTAGGGTTATTAGACACTCCTAGAGATGTCGGCTCTAGTAAGTAATTGTTAAGTGAGGCCGACATGATGGAGTGGGTTCCAAGTAAACGAAAGAATATAAATAAAGAGTGAGTCTCTCTATTTAGGACACACACCCTCACTCATTGAGGTGCATGAGTGAGAGAGAAGAAGCTCTCTCAGTGTGAGAGAGAAAGGCTATTGCTGTTGGGAGATAATCTTTATGTTTTTGGGTTTTACCTTTGGTGCTGATTCTATCTCTGAGGAAGTTGTGGGGTTTTCTCCTTTATGGTTTCCCCGAGGAAAATTCTTTGTGTCTCTTGTCTCTTGCGTTGTGCTTGTGTTTTATTGCTGTGCATGTTATTCTCTCAGTTAAAGATCCTAAGATCATAATGGTAGCTTATATGATAAAAATATAACATGGCATCAGAGCTAACCTGAGAAGAAGACATTGTGCAGCTGAAAATTCTAGGGCTTCTTACTTTTTGGGTTTCTCTCCACAATCCATCAACAAAAGTATGCTAGGATGACTCTCCATTGAAGGGCGCATCTTTCTGTCGAAGCGGAATTTGATTTCGAGAATTTTCAGTTTTCGATGTGGAAATTAGGGATTTCTATAGAAGAGGAATTTTTGATTGAGCCCAATATAGGATTGTTCTCCTCATCAAAATCAAATTTTAGAGACCTGGATAAAGAACTTTGGTTGGGTGAAACTCTAGGAAAGTGAAACCCTAGTTTGACCCCAAGCTAAAAAAACCCTAAGTACTAAAACTGATAAGTTTTGGTACATTTGATATATCCAGAGATTGGTGAAGGATCAGGAGATGATATTTTTAGGGGCCGAAGATCAAATCGTGATGAACACCGTGTCCAAAATTTAGCCTCATATTCACTATATTCTGGGAGATATGATCCTTCCAAGTTAGGGTTCCAACCTCTTCTAGAATTCATCCCTAAACAGGACACCTAGTGAGAATTGCTATAGCTTGGGCTACAGAGGTCCAAATATAATTTCTAAAGCTTTTCTAGAAAGGGAATGGACTATACCTTTGGTGGTACGGATTTCAAACCCAGAAGATGAAACAGTGACAAATGGCAGTCCATACAACTTCGCTGTTCTAAACAGTCCTGTAATAGGTCACCTTGGGAAAAGGATCATAAATCCCAATTGGTGAAACCAATTCTGATGAAACCTATGGTTTTGGATCAGGGACATGCAAGTTTACCTCAGGATGAAATTTTAGACACATAGGAGTAGTAATTACAGATATATCATAGAAACAATGACATGAATTTCTGCAAAAGAAATTAGAAAACTAGGGCTTCCTGTTCTTGGAGCTTCCCTCCACTGTTTTCAGAAAAGGAGTACATTGGACAGCTCCATTTGAAGGGATATATTTGTATATCCAATCAGATCTGAAAGATTCCAAGTTTTTAAAATTAGGGTTTCTGTGACAAACCCTAGATCAACCAGCTCTGGAACCAGGATGGACACCTCAAATTGGTAAGATCTAATCCTTTTCTATTTTCATTTGAGGTTCTCATTTCAAAATGATCTATCACATCAGCTTGGTGATAAGCTTGGTGAAGTTGACAACTTCCAAGTATGGAAGTATATGATCTCTCTGAAGAAAATGAATTGGACACTTACATGAGTAGAGAGGTTCCAGTTCCAGAGGGAGATGAGGTTAGAATCCTTACACAAGAAGAACTTGGTCAAGGCCAAGAAGATCATTGTTGATTCAATCACGGATCAACTTGTACCACAAGTGTCATCCCTAAAGACACCGAATATGTTTTATTCCTTGACCAAGCTATTTGAAGGAAAGAACATACATCAGAAGATGACCTTAAGAAACCAGTTGAAGAATGTGAAGATCCAGAATGCAGAGACCATGCAGTCATAAGGGTCTCTCAAATCAAAGAACAACTTGAAGCGGTAAAAGAAGAAGTGAAGAATGCAGAAGTGGTGATGGCCACCTTGAATGGCCTCCCAGGATCATGGGATTCATTCATTCAAGGAATGTGTGCTGAAGGAAGTGATTACTTTCAATAGACTCTAGGAAGAAGAAGAAGCTCAACTCATAAGAAGAGAAGAGAAGATGGGAGCAATTGAAGATCAAGCTCTCACCATCCAAAGAAGATCCCTCAAGCGATGAGGAACATGAAGAACTCAACTCTTGAAGCACCTATTATCCGCCGTAGCATTTGGATAAGAAACGATGCTATCATGAATGAAGAAGATGATGAAGCTGAAGGCTCAAGAAGGAGTCTACCCACAAAACAAATAAAGATAAGTATTCAATTGTCATTTCATGATATTGTTTTGTTATGCATTTGTTTATATTTAGTTGATGTATTATGCATGATAGGATGTTTGCATTAATGACATTATACTTCTAATATGAATGTGATGGGTAAGTAGCTCATGGTGCTATAAAAATCTCCATTGCTACTTATCTAGAATGAAACCTCTTTGCTGACATGTTGGATTAGTGCACAATCTCAATATTGTCCTGGTAGAGATGGAAGGCATATAGAAAGGTTCAGTGAGATATGGATGAATGTTGTATTGGATAAAGTAGTTGCATGATCATATATTTATGCATAAGAACTTGCCAGTATGAATATTCCTTATGAAATGTTTCTAACCATACAAATGCATTTGACTTGTAGGAAAGATCACGTACATAATCGCCTACAAGCAAAGAAGAATGAGACTTGTTTCGGAGAACAAGTGACAACAGTTCAAAGATGAAAAATAATATGATGAATACAGCGAAATCATTGGTGTAGAATCTTCCAAGAAGAAAGGGAAGATCAATTCAAGAAGAATGATGTCTAGGATGCAGTATCGATACATGAAGGGAAGTTCGTAGTTCCATCATGCAGTAGATGGAAACATCGTGGGATACAAGGCAAGATTTGAAGAGACATTTGTAGCCAGTGGGAGTTGAGACACATGACAGGAAGAATCATGTGTGCAAATGAAAGAAGACCTTGTATGAGCTCAGAAGACACCCATGGGATAACACATACATGAGGAGGTTGATGAAGATCTGAACCTTTTCTACAAGGTTGATAGAGGATGACAAGCTCACAGATGGGTCCGAGATGAACTTTTGAAAAAGTTTAAGATAGAGGATCTTGGTATCCAGTGATTCTAGATGGATACATAGAAGATTAGTAGCATAGGAAGCTACTTGTCACTACGATACAGAATGTTTCAGTGCATAGAGTATGGAAGACAGAGGGAGTATGATGCTTCAGAGGGAGTTACTGCAGAAGATCCTGTGCTTCAACATGGTAAGACAGGATGGACAGATTACTGATGACTCTAGGCTTTACTGAGAGTAAAGTGGATTCCAAACTTTGCCTCAAGGTTGAAGGCGAAAGACTAGTGATGCTCCTATTATGTGTCGACGGACTATTTTCTAGGCATGGAGGTGTGGACAAGGGAAGTATGCAGAAGAGATCCTGAATAGGTTTAGGATGATGGACTACATGACCACACCTATGGCATCGAACCTGAAGCTGTTAAGTGATGCTTCATCAGAGACGGTTGATGCTACGATGTATCGTAAGATGATTGGGTCCTTGATGTATCTAACGAACATGAGACCAGACATTTGCTTTGCTGTGAACACCTTGAGCTAGTTCTTGATAGATCCAAGACATGTTCACTTGATTGCTACAAAGCATATTTTGAGGTACCTGAAGGGTACAATTGATTATGGGCTCAAGTACGATACGAATCAGAAGATTAACCTAGAGGGTTATGTTGATTTAGATTGGGCAGGCAGTGCCATCGATAGGAAGAACACTTCAGGGTGTTGCTTCAATATGGGATCAGGTGTGATTTCTTGGTTTAGTAGGAAGCAATCCTGTGTGGCACTGAGTACAGCTGAAGTAAAGTATGTCGCAGCTTGTTCAGCTAGTTGTGAGGTAGTATAGCTACGAAAGCTACTGTTGGATTTATTTGATCTCCAGATGGATGCTACTTGTATACATTGTGACAACCAGAGTTGCATGAAGTTGTTAGAGAATCCAGTGTTCCATGAGAAGTCAAAGCATATCGAGATCAAGTATCACTATATTAGGGATATGGTGCAGAGGGGAGCAGTGAAGCGCTAGTATGTTACGACGGAGGAACAAATAGCTGATGTATTGATGAAGCCATTGGCTAGGATGAAGTTTGAGTACTTCAGGGAGAAGCTTGGTGTTCTCCAGATCGAGCTTTCCTCCAAGGGAAAGTGATGAGACCCATAGCCATTCTGACATGGTGAGAGGATTGGTTCCTTCCATGGTTAGATGTAAGGGCTGAGCCATTCTGTCATGGTGAGAGGATTGTTTCCTTCCATGTCAGATATGAGTGCTGAGATCCATAGCCATTATGATAAGTAGGTTAGATATAAGGGCTGAGCCATTCTATCATGGTGAGAGGATTGGTTCCTTCCATGTCAGATATGAGTGCTGGCCATTCTATCGAGCATGACAGATGTAAGGGCAACTGCCAATTCTGGGAATGGAGGTACCTGGTCATTTACCAAGAAAACTCAATCTAGGACTGAGAAGCCATTTTGATGTGATAGAGGGATGTGTTCCCACTTGATCAGATGTAAGGGCTGAACCATTCTGTCATGGCTAAAGGATTAGGTTCCTTCCATGTTAGATGTGAGTGTTGGCCATTTCAAAAAGCAGGTCGGATATAAGGGCAATTGCCATTCTCTAGGAGAATGGAGGCACTTGTTCAGTTACTAGGTAGCTCAATCGAGGGCTGGGGGCCATTCTGATGTGACTGTAGGATTGGTTCCTACAAGATTGGATATGAGTGCAGAGCCCTTCCATCATTGTGAGCAGGATGCATTCCCGCCTGGATGGATGTAAGTGCAGAGCCTTTTTCATCATTGTGAGCAGGATGTGTTCCCGCGTGGATGGATGTAAGTGCAGAGCCTTTTCATCATTGTGAGCAGGATATGTTCCCACATAGATGAATGTAAGTGCAAAAATCTTTCCTCATTGTGAGCAGGATGTGTTCCAGCCTGGATGAGAGTCTTTCATCATTGTGAGCAGGATGTGGTTCCGACTTGGATGGAAGAACATAGATCTTCCATCATTGTGGTAGGATGTGGTTCCGGCCTGGATGAAAGTATGGAAATATTCCATCATTGTGGTAGGATGTGGTTCCAGCCTGGATGGAAGTACAGAACTCTTCCATCATTGTGAGCAGGATGTGGTTTCGACCTGGATGGAAGAACAAAGATCTTCCATCATTGTGGTAGGATGTGGTTCTAGCCTAGATGGATGTGAGTACTGTGCCTTTCTGACGAGTAGGTCAGATATAAGTGCTGAAGAAGAACTTCATGGAGGCTAGGCCTGCAACCAGCATGAAAAAGGGCTGGCTCTATAGAACTTCTTGTGACGAGAAGAATCATGAGATAGCACTCGTGATGATGATCCAACAGTAATGATCCAGATCGAGAGATGATGCAGATCCAGTGATGATGCCCAGTGATGATCTAGATCTAGTGATGAGATCGAGTGATGATCCATATCTAGTGGTGATGTCCAATGATGATCCAGATCGAGTGATGATCCAGATCCAGTAATGATGTCCCATGATGATCTAGATCAAGTGATGATCCAAAGATGAAGATGACTTAAAGATGAACATGACTTGAAGACTAAGAAGACTTGAAGTTGCAGATGATGAGATGATCCGGTTGATACAGAGAAGAAGACCAGTGTTGAAAATTGTGTCGAGAGAATACCTTCCTAGTTAAGAGGGAGTGTTGATGTATTTGTAACTTTAGAATGTATTCATTCGTATTTATTATGTATTGTAACTCGATGTTTATTCCAGGATGTATTTGTGATGTACTTGAGTCATGTCATACCCCGATGTTTATTCCGAGAAGTTTCTATAATGAGAAAGTCATGTCAAGTCATTGTGGGTAACCCTCCTATTGGTCAAGGGTTAAAGTCCCCACAGTTATGGGGCCCTTGGGTTATCAGACTATTCTAGTGAAGTCGACCCTAGGTGAGTCATTGTAAGTTGGGGTAATAGTCGCCACCATTGTGTTACCCTCCTATTCGTCAGAGGAGGCAAAGTCCCCACAAGTGGTGGGGCACTAGGGTTATTAGACACTCCTAGAGATGTCGACTCTAGTAAGTAATTGTTAAGTGAGGCTGACATGATGGAGTGGGTTCCAAGTGAATGAAAGAATATAAATAGAGAGTGAGTCTCTCTATTTAAGACACACACACTCTCTCATTGTGGTGCATGAGTGAGAGAGAAGAAGCTCTCTCAGTGTGAGAGAGAGAGACTGCTACTATCGGGAGATCATCTTTATGTTTTTGGGTTTTACCTTTGGTGCTGATTCTATCTTTGAGGAAGTTGTGGGGTTTTCCCATTTATGGTTTCCCCGAGGAAAATTCTGTGTGTCTCTTGTCTCTTGTTTTGTGCTGGTGTTTTATTGCCGTGCATGTTATTCTCTCAGTTAAAGATCCTAAGATCATAATGGTAGCTTATATGATAAAAATCTAACACCCCATGGTGCTTGGTTGCCCCATTTAGCAGATTCTGAAAGCATGGGCCAGTGGATTAGCCTATTCTGGGTTGTTGGCGCTCATCAATATGCCCCATTTTGGCCATTTGAACGAAGCACATGCATGTGTGAAGCAACTGTTGGCGTGCTTCCATGGAGGGACGCTTTGGCTAAATACGTCAATCCCTGTCACCGTCGACTTGATTGCAAGCATTACTGGTTTGCTGAAAGCTGGGGAGGACCCTGCGCAATATATTCGTGGAAGATATATGGATAAGAAACTTGCGAAGCAGCTAAAGGAGTGCTTCGGTTTACAACGGGATGGTCGTGCTTATCGCATTGACAATATTAACTCACACACAGTGCGCATTGGCACAAGAATTCTTTCCAACAAGGTTGTTCACGGTAATCGACCGGTGCAATGAAATTTGGGTGTTGTCTCCTGTGCCCAGAAATATGCTGAGGGGGTACAAATGAATTGTTCTTTATTTTTATTAAATCAGTTGCTTGAATATGCACTTGCTGCTCAAACCGGGAAACCCTTTTCCTATAGTTTGCTTTTGATTATTATCTCTCTCATTGCTTGGATGGAACCTGAGGACTACCAACCAATGGCAGTTGAGGCAGTCAAGGTTTTCCATGGTGACCGCTATCAGAACCTATGGTGGGTCAAAGATCCTAGTCGACAAATGGACTGTGCCATTCAATTTTGGATCTATTGGGAAGTGCTGCAGGCTACTACTATTGTCGTTCCTAGAGTTTTTCCCTACGTCGTGTGCAAGTATAAGCGGATCCTTCGGTTAGCTATTGGACCTCATCCATTTATATTTAGGCTAGGCGGGACCTTGATCTGTAGTGGCTACCATTGCCTTATAAAGTCACCATGGAATATTTGGATGTTATTATGCAAGACTGGCTGGGAGACTGGCATTTTCCATTGAGTCAAGAGAAGTTAGATAAGGAGCTACCCATAGAGGTCCCTGAAGACCCTGCCCCACAGGAATTGAGCACCCATGACTCTGATAATAAGTCATCGAAGGATCCTGAAGATGAAACACAACGTATGCGGGAGGATACTCACACCAAATGGCTTCAGGAGTACGAGGCGAGCAGTGGTACCAAATTGGGGATGGAAGACCAGCTGCAAGGGCTTATCAAAGCCATCAGTAATTCATCTACGATTGCATTTACGGTGATCCACAAATCCAACCATAAAGAATTTTTCCTGGTAAGAGATAGGCTAGAGTCCATTTTTGATATTATTTCCAAGTAAGCATCGGCAAAACCTTTGCTGTAGGACATCCCGTCGATTAGCACTAAGCCCCGGGCTAGGAACGTGCAAGTTCACTCAACTGTGATCGACGCCAGTAATGAAGAAGTGCACTAGCAGCTGCACCCAATCTAGAGCGTGACTTTGGATCTGAACAAACTGTTAGCTATAGCATTGGTTGAGTTGCAGCATGGCGCCATACTAGATTTGGCGACACGATAAAAAGATTTGGTTGAGGGCTATGTCAAGTCCCGGGATACCATTGAGAAGCTACAGAAGGAAGCAGAGGAGCTGCACCAGGTCTGCGTGCAGTTGACAAAGGAGAAGTTACAAGAAATCAACCAGCTGAAGGTGACACAAGTCGAGTTGCAGTAGAAGGCTACTGTAGAGATTACCAAACTCAAGAAGGTGCAAGAACACTTAATTGTTGAGCAAGCGCATCTATATGCCCGGTGCAGCAAAGTTGAGCAGGCTATTTCTGATGCCTGCCGGAACATTTTTGAAAACACCACAAGGATCACCCTAGTAAAAAAGGCCAAGCGATTAGGGCAAACTCTGGTTTAGCTTCAGGACAATAACTTACTGCTCCAAGCCTAGGTACAACCCACAACTTCACCAGAGTAGGTTGTGGAGCGCAAGACCTCCATTGAAGAAATTGCCACTTAGTTCGGCACCATGGAGCAGGAGGCTAAAACTATTATGGAGGTGAACATGCAGTTTTGGGAAAGTATTGTTCAGGATGAGCAACGTGATCAATTGACTGCATAGGTGCAAGAGGCAGAGGGCCAAATGAAAACCCTGAAGACGTCGTTGAAGGCCATGCCACTGATGGTGTAGATCACCCGGACCATCGAACTGAAGGATCTATAGCAACGAGCTGCTTGTGCACAAGAACGCCAACAAAAGCACCACAAGCAGCTTGATGAATTCCAAGAAATATGTGGTTAGTTGGCTGTTAAGGCCATCGCCACGCTCTAGGCCATTTAAGAGAACCAACAAATGGTCGAAAACAAGGATAGTGAGGAGCACCCCGTCCAACAAACTTTGACTAATTGTCAGAGTATCTCCAGTAAAGTTCAGCTTCAGGTTTGGGAAATTGTGCAACAATTTGAATATTTTAAGGACAAGACTTTGACACGCACCTTGTCGACTTGATGTGGCTCAAGGGTGAGCCACAAAACTATGTTGGGGGACTGTTGGCAAGGGGTTTGGGGTGAGTGAGTTGCGCAGAGTCATGGAAGCTGCGCAAGCTCACGCGGTACCACACAAGGGAAGCTCAGCGCGATAAGTGGAAGAATAATCACTTTTTGAATATTTTATGTATATTTTGACCTAGTTTTGTTGCAATAGGTCAGTAGTGGTTAGAAGTCAGTTAGTAGTGCACCCTCAATGTAAAGGCATAAGCGTATTTATAGATCTATTTTGAGAGCGATTAGGGAGGAAGTTGAGAGCAAGTGTATGTGGTTGTATGAGCAATTGTATGGGATAAGATCTGGTGCGATCTATTTTATGGAGAATTTTCCATATTAACTGTGATTTTATCTGGGTTTCTTCCTGATGTATGCAGTCTCCGATTTTGGAGAATAATTGTGTAATGCGGTACATTTTCGCAAGGTTAATATGATGCAATGAGTATGGATTAATTATTATCTGTTGTTATAGATCTGTTATGATGCTGCGACTCTGTTTTATTACAATGGCATGATATAGATGTGATTTAGTCTCTTCCTGCTATATCAATGCGATCTATTGCTTTTATGCTGATGCAATCTATGTTTTTGTAACTGTTTGATGCGCGATGAGTAATGATGTTCCATGAATAATGCTGCAATATTGTGATACTGCATGATGATTGCATAAGTTATGGTGTCCATTTGTTGAATCCCCATATCCTCCTCCCCCACTTTCAGAAACTTGGTTCTGACAACTCTCCCTTGAACGCCTCATGTGAGACCTCGTCTGCTCCACGAACGTTGCTGGATAGGGTAAAACTTATTTGGGCTAGTGCTCAGGGAGATCGCATTGTAGGCAATTGATAGAGTGGGAACCCCTGTTGACGAAGCTTTGTTGGTGGGTTTTGCCAACAAATAGTTTCCTTCTCTCACTTCTGTGTAGCGCAATCTTAGCCAGGCATGTCGCAACCATCATAGTAAGGTTTCAGGTGATTTCCGTTCACCATACCCATGGCATATGTTCCATCTAGTTTCTGTAATTTTACTGCACCCGCGTCAGTGATGTGCACAATCAAATATGGCCCAAGCCAATGCATTTTTAACTTTCTCGGATGTTTGAAGAATTTGTTGTCATACATCAACATAAGTCCTCTGATTTTGAATGGCTTAATCCTAATATGGAAATCATGCCACACTTTCTGCCTTTGCTTCTTGATAGTCTGATGGAAACTTACGATGAAGCGTTCCTCTTCCATTTGAACGAGTCGCGACAACCTATGCTTGACAGCATCTCCGTTGGTCATTTCCATCAACGCAAAAATCTGTAGGCTCGACAGAATGTACTCCATTGGCACAATAGCTTCTTGTCCATACACCAGTTTGAATGGGGTGTTCCCTATCAGTCTCTTGCAAGTTGTGCGATACACACATAGCACAGTTGAAAATTTATGATCTCAATCATCTCGGCACACATTGCATACTTTGGTTAATGCAATCTCCAAAATCTTGTTGAAGGTTTCAACTATTCCATTCGCTTGAGGATGATAGGGTGTCGTATTCTTATGCTGGATCTGGAACTCTACAGTAAGCTCAGCAATCATTTTGTTAACAAAATGCGTACCTTGGTCACTGAGTAGAATTTTTGGACATCCAAATCTGGTCACCACATTTTCAATTAAAAACTTTGCCACAGTCATAACAGTGCAATATTTAACAAGCGCGGCTTCGGCCCATATGGTTAAGTAGTCTATCGCAGTGATAATGTAGTGCGGGCTAGTCCTCTTTCCTAATGGACTGATCAGTCCAACAAAATCAATGGCTCACTTGTCAAATGCTTGAAGTGTTATCTACGGTGCAAGCGACATCTTGTTGTGACGTGATAGTTTTCATGTTCTTTGGCAGATATCACAACACTGGCAGAAACTCTTAGTATCCATATATATAGTTGGCCACCATAGTCCTTCTTGTAGTATCTTGCACACATTTTCCTTTCCAGCATAGTGTCCTCCTGTGACACTAGCATGTGCTTCACTCATTACCCATTATTGCTCATAGTCAAAGACACACCGTCGCAATATTTCATCTATGCCTAGCTTGTACAGATGTCTCGCAATCAACGTATAATCAACAACTCTGAAAATGAAATGTTTCCTCTGGTCAGTGGAGAAACCTTCAGGTGCATAGGCTATGCTTAGGAATTGGATGGTGGCATTAAATTCCCGATTCTGATCATCCATCATGGTGACTGCGAACAACTGTGCATCTGACAAGTTATCCTCTAGACTGGTTGGTTCTTCACCACTTTCTATTCTTGACAGGTGGTCAGGTCCAACATTCAGTCGACCAGGTTTAACAATGACTTCAAAGTTGAATTATTGAAATAGGAGGAGCCATCGATAGATCTCCCCCCCCCAACACTAGCTTGTTGACTAGGTACTTTAAAGTCGAATGATTAGTGTACATTTTGAAATGTCCACCCAACAAGTAATGGCGCGTCCTTCTCTTTTTGTTGTCGTGTAATTTTTCTTCGTAGTTGACAGTTTCTTACTATCAAAAGCAATGTGGTAGTTAAGCACATCCTCTCTTGGTTGCGTTAGGACAATGTCGAGCGCGACCGACGACGCATCGGCATGAACATGGAACTCTTTCTTCCAGTCTGGGAATAACAGTATTAGCACAATTTCCATCTTGTTCTTTAATTTATCCAAGCTTTCTTGACAAGGTTCCATCCACTGAAACTTTGCATCTTTCTTCAACAGCTTTTCCATAGGTACAGTTATCTCTGCATATCCTTTAATGAATTTCCTACAGTAGTCTATGTGTCCTAACACTGATATGAGTTATGTGACTGATGTGGGTGGTGGAAAGTCAAGGATAATCGTAAATTTTGCTGGGTTGACCAAAATTCCACTGCGACATACAACGTGACCCAACAGTAAACCAAATGGTGTGTAAAAAAATACATTTCTTGGAATTAAGCGCGATCTGATATTGGTGATAGCAGCCCAGCATCATGTACAGACTTTCAATATGGTCTCTTAATAGACCAAATATAGTTGAATCATCAAAGTAGACCTTAATAAACTTATGAATGAAATATTTAAAAGCATAAACTATATTCTAGAAAAAATAGCAGGTGCATTCTTGAGTCCAAAGGGCACTATCGTATACTGGTAGCATCCCTATTCTGTGACGAAGGTCATTTTGTGGCGATCCTCCTTTGCGATTCTGACTTGATGATAGCCAGAGAAGCTGTTGGTGAATGAATACATCTCTTGTCCTTCAAATCTTTCCAATACTTCATCTGTAAACGGTGTTGGGTATGGATCATGCAGGCATGCATCATTTAGTTTCCTTAGGTCAACACAGATCCTAACTTCGCTTGTGGTTTTCTTATCCTGGATCACTATAGAGCTGATCCACTATGATTCGTCAATAGGTTCAATGATTCCTTCATAAAAAATGTGATCCAATTCAACTTTTACCTTTTCTTTATACCTTGGATTCAACCTATAAGTTCATTGTTTGACTGTCTTAGCATCTGGTTTCAGGGGTATTTTCATCTCCCCTAGATCTCCTACTATCCCCTTCATCTATGAAAAGTTGGCAGGGAATAGATCTTGAAACTCATGCAGCAAGTCTATGATCTTCGCGACCGTCTCATCATCCCAATAATCTCCTATATTAGTGAAGTTCAGGTTCTCTGGTGACCCAATGTTTACTTTCTTGATTTTCAATGGCTTGAGGAGCTGGTCACTTGAAATACCACTTCCTTCTACTGCGCGCGTACCCTTTGATTTTGATATGTTTATGTTAGTTGGATCATCATGTGGGTCTCCATCTAGATTATAGCAGGCTATCCATTTCTAGATGGTAGCACTGCACTGGTGGTAATTTGCCTCTTCGACAGGGATTTCATCAAATATCTTTTCCTTTATCGTTTGAAGCGCAACATCAACTGTAGGTTGCTCATTAGCAAATTCAAATGTGTGCGTGAAATGTTTAGCTAATTCTTCCCAATCCTTAGTTCCTTGTCACAAATACATAGATGCATACTAGCTTTGGGGTGTCATTTCCAATGTGTGTATGAAATGATGGACCCATTCCCGACGCAGGTATTCTGCAATCACGGTGCGACACTGATTTATGTGATCAACAGGGTTTGAAAGCCCTGTGTACTTGTGACTCATGGTGGTGACTTCTTCACTGAATCTGGCTTCCAACAACTTTTTGCACTGTGGCCATTCTAATACGGACTGCTTGTGCATACCCCACCATCTAGCAGGTGTATCCTTTAGTACATAGTCTAATGCAGATATGCGCTGCGATTCTATTACGAGTCCTTCAAACTCATGTAGTAAGGTCGCAAGATTAGGAAAGCCCTCATAGGTGGGAAAGTATCGTAACTCATTCTCCACCCGTCGCACAGACCTTATGCTTTTAGCGTACCTCATCATAGAGACCTCATGCAACCAGTTTTTCCAATTCTCTAGGGCCTCTCCTGAGTCGGATGTGCATGAATTAGCACTCCTCCAGCTCAGGTTTCCATTTGCTACTGGATTGATATAATATTCTTGTAGGGAAATGACATTGTAGATCTAGTCAAGATAATCACCCTGTCCCTCATTGTAGACAGGCTCGACGTATCTCTGTCCCTCTAATGGATCAGTGGGCGACACTACCCTCATCTCATTATCCTCGAATGAGAGTATCCTTTTCTTGAAATTGATAATGGTCTAATTATATATGGCCCAATATATCCATAGTAGCGTGGGATATGGGTTTGTGTCATCTACAATGTTAATGACTTCAAAGTCTGCAAATGTGTGCAACCCCTCAATGTAGACATGGACTTGACTCAACCTACCAATTGGTAGAACCTTTTCCTGATTTGCAAGTCGCAATTGGACAGGGGAACAGTCCAAGCATGGCTTGCCCATGCTCTCCCAGGTCCGTCACGTCAAAATAATGACGTCTGAGCCCAGGTATAAAATAATGTAATCCATGTCATAGTTGCCTATCTGCGCAGTCATTCTGAACTCGTGCCTAGTTTTAAAATTCTTTTTAACCTGGTTAAATCTCCTTTCTAGTTGCGACTCTTCTCGGGTTTCTTCTATCAGTGCTTTTAGTTTCGCGATAACATATTTATCTTGAATTAGTGCTAAGCAACTTGATAGAAATGATTTGAGCTTACTAACCTTATGTGGGACCTTCTTCTGGAATATCTACTGAAATCGTTTAGGCATCTCCCTTACTTTGGCTGAGGAGGATGGTTTTTCTGGTCCCGCAAACTCTAATCACACGTTCAAAAATACTTCCTTCTATTTTTTAACGTTGAATGACACTTTTCACTGTGCCGTGGGTCGTACATGTGGGTGTAGTTGTTCTTGTGGTACCTCCTGATCAACTCCGGTTGCAGCACCTCCTCATGTTACAACAACAACGCTTGGCTATCTTGGATCAACAGCAATCATTTGGACATTCAAGTTAGGATTTGGATTCAGGTTCATATTTTGTGTAGGGTTAGGGCCTGTAATGGTCTTGGCTTGCCACCTCACAATCAACTGGGGACATTGCAATATGGACATTTCTATATGAGCATGTATTTGTGGGTTGCTAACAATCTCTGGCATAATGGCCCAACTCTCCATAGTATAGGATGTAACCTAACCTTTCCTCTACCAAATCCTCCTCCTCCTCCTCCTCTGAAGTTTCCACCACCCCTTCCCTGAGGGTGTGGTTGTTGTGGGGGTACTGATTCTGCTGGTATTGCGGCTAATATTGATTCTGTGGTGCATACTGATTATGAGGTGCATACTACGGATGATACTGGTTCTGATACTGATTGGGTGGAATTACGCAGGCTGATAGGATGCTTGCATTGGTTAAACCTGAGGCTGCCCATCATTCTTCATCAAGTAGGTGTCGACCGTCTTTTCCTTCTAGAGTTGGTATGCTATGCAATCCTTCTTTTCATGACCTACTGACTTACAAAATTTATAGAAAAGGCTTGCTAGGGTACTTACAATCTCTTGCAAGTATAAACACTCCTCGTCGTGATGTCCTCTAGACTGGCATATGCATCACCAGGGTAGTCCATGGGAACTCAATGGGTTTGGCACACCTAATGAGATATAGTTCATGTAGGTCAGACAATTCTCCTTGGTGTGTCCATCCGTTCTGCATTTCGTACACCATAAATCTTATTGGGATTCCTTTCCCTTCTTGATATCCTGAAGCTGTATCGTCAGATTAGCCAGCTGCGATTGAATCTGCACCATTCCTGCGGCACCATTGCTGATTGGCGAGGTTTCCATCTTCATTTCCAGTTCTAGAACTTTTGTCTGTGATTCAATATTTTATTGCATTAATGGGATTCAAATGTGTGGTAACAACGCAACAATAAACCACTCTTTATGCTATACATCTGACATTTGGAAACTTAATTTAGCCATCAAGGTTTTAAACCGCTGGTCAAATTCTCATACTGACTCTGCCAATTATTGTTTTATCTCCTTGACCTCAGTGATGCACTATGACTCAGATTTAGGTTTTATGAACTCACAGATCATTGCAACTCGTATTTCTTCATGGGTCTTCTGCGACGTTCCTGGTAGTATTACGTAGAAATTCATAAACCAATCGAACGCATGACCCCTCAGAGTCGTGATCATCTGCACATTCTTTAGGTTTGCGTTATGAACTATGTGAACCATCCAAATAACATCATAGAGGAACCAATGTTTCTCTGGATCCTCTACTCCATATCCATTGAATGTGGGTAACCGAATATCATGCCTGACCATTGAGTTGGCGTCAGGGTTATTTGATGAATAATTTAGTGGAGGTGTACCCTCCTGCTCGCTAGTCACAATACTAGCACTATCCATATTAACAAATCTTTCAGGAGATGAGGCTCTAGACCTTACCTCTGGTGATACTCCTGGTGTGATGTAGTCGTGCCCTGATCTGGGTGTCTCCATAGACTCTTTGGATTCTTCCGCTCCTTCTAAAATCAGGATATAGTTCTCCTCTTCATCTAGTTGCAATTGAAGTTCGTGCTCACTTTCTTTGAACATACTAGGATTTCGTTGACCTCCCTCTGTCTTTATTCTTTTTCTTGATTTCAAGCTCCTTCCACTTTTTAGGACTCTAGCTTCTAATTCAGGTTATGTACTTCCTAGGAACATCTAAGCTCATCTTTTCCCATTTTTTTTGCAAATCATCCATGACATATCCCGTCTTCTTGGATGTGCGGCTCAACTACTCAACTACAAGATGCCCTTCTCATGAACTAACATCTTTAACCATGTGCTGGTAGATAACAAATACCTTCTTCGTGGGCCTTGGAAAAATTTTCTTTCAGCCTCGCTATATGAGGTTATAGTCTCTACTGTAAACTCAGTAATATACCCTTGAAAAATACTATCAATCCAAAAATCAACAGCTTTAGAGACGGTGTTACTTAAACTGGTTATCTCATGAACCAACTGATTACTGCACTCGACTGCTTCTCTTCTCTTGGAAATTTGTCTGCCTTGTCGCCAATCTTAACAACCACTCATGCAACACAATAGGGAACTCTGCAAAGAATATCTCATGAATATCAATGTAAATGTACCAGTCTAACTAGTTTTTTGTGCTTAACTGTGATCCTATGCTCTCTTCTTGCGCAAATTCTAGTGTCTTAGACTCCAGCCAGTCCTTCTTTATTGGATGCCACAACATTTCCCTTGACTCAAACGATTAGCAGTCCCGGCAATGGAACCATTTGTTGGGATAATCTTCCTTCTTGTCTCGACTCGAGGTTCAACAACAACACAATACCAACAAAACACCACAAGACATAAGCCCGACAGATCAAGCTCATTCGGCAACACCCATGAGGTAGGCACAGTCTCACCTGAGATATATTAATGTATAACTGCTAGAACCATGTTTCCGTAGTTGGCAAGGGGTTAAAGTCCCTTGGAACATGACCAAGGTGCTCAATAGAGATAGGAGGATAGAGTCTATTACTGTGTGACAGAGGTGCAACTGTGTGCCACAACCGACGCGTGACACAACCTTGTCCTTAACCACTTAACAACTGGTGCAACCGTGCGACACAGCTGATTCCTTACTTGTAATGAAAAATATGTGACTTATATCGTAACTTAGCTGATTTAACCAGGAAATCATACATAACATATCGACAATGCTTTAAACATTCATTCATTCTTTTGCCGATTGGTAATATTTCGACATACATTCATCATCAACTATAAGAAATGCAAAGTAAACAAACATCCTTATAAACCTTCAATATTCAACATACATAAACACAGGAAATAACGTGGAAACCCATATGGGAAAAATCACCAAGGTGCTCTTCATCTGGCATGAGAAATATAGGTAGCACCTTGCAGTCTGTGACTCACATACTGTTCTTAAGATATGTCTTTTGCTTGTCTCTTCTTGCTCTCATGCTTTTTGGTTTATTTCTTCTATATATTCGTACTGATCTGCACATAGCCTGGATCAACTCTTCTACTTTACTGTCTGTGCACTCAGCTACAGATTACTTCTACTAGATGGTCTGCACACTTAGCTGTAGATCCATGACTCAATATCCTTTTACTTCTATTAGAATCCTTGTATGAGTCACCCAATACTGAAGCTAACTGAATCCAATATGATCTAATGAAATATAACTGGTTCTAACCCTTATACAGAACGAGTTCTTCCTATTTATAGTATTTACAAGACCACACAGGGTCGACTGAGTACAACTCAGTTATTACAGACACAAGTAGCTACAAATTATGTGCAATTACATTGATGATAGGACAAATTGGCCGCAAAATTCTTGTATTACATTAACCACAACCTTAACTAGCCACGAAATGTCTTTCAGCCTGTCTGTACAGGTTATAACTAGCCGTAAAACAGTCATTTAGCCTTTTGCTGGTTTGTCCTTCTGCAGTCTTTCTTGACTTGCACCTGTTCCAATTTAACTCTTCTACCTGCCTCTTCCACCGACAATGGATGTGCTTTTCCTTGTCACAGCTTCCTCTGTTCTGTGCTCGTGCTTCTTCCTTTACCTGCTTTTCCTCTGTCACATGCCCGATTTTCCTCTTGTGCTTGTGTGGTGGATTCTTCCTTATGCACTTCTTCTTGCCCAACATCCTCCCTCTTACTTCAATCCTTCTTAGCATGATCATCTAATGTTTGGTCATCATCATCTCCCATCTTTTCTTCTCTTGATACTAGTCAAGCTTCTTCCTGAGTGCATTCCTCCCATAATCTATTGAACTTGGTAAGCTTATCTTTGGTCAATATCACTTGAATGAATGCGTCCCATGATATTGGGAGACCATTCAAGGTGTTCATCACGATCTCCCCTTATTCGACATTTTCTTCAATGGATTCTAGTTGCTCCCTAATTTGAGAAATTCTTGTGAAGTAAGGCTGGATTGTTTCAAAGTGTTGTTTCTTCACATTCTTGAGTTGATTTCTCAACATTATCTTCTAGTTGATGTTCTTCCCTTCGAATAGTTTGATCAAGGAGTCAAACATATGCTTTAGGGTCCTCAATTATGAGACATGAGGGATGGGATGATCTTTGATTGAGTCTGCAATGATCCTCTTGGATCTTATCATGTTCTTCTTGTGAGTAGCCTTGGCATCATCTCCTTATAGTTTTGGAATCTCCGTAATGACATATTTGTCCAAATCATTCTCTTCTAGGATAAGAGAGATTATATACTTCCATGCTCAAAAGTTGTCAGCTCCTTCAAGCTTGTATTCAAGCTTGTTGTGATTCATCATTTTGAGATGAGAACCTCAAATGGAAATAGAAAGGAAATTGATCTTACTAATTTGAGATGCGCAAGTATCTCCTTGATATGGATGACCTAGGGTTTGACATAGAAACCCTAATTTTTCAAGTTTGGAATCTTAAAATTCTATCTGGATAGAAAGATGTGCCTCCTTGAGGTGAGTTTTCTAGTGAGGTCCTTCTCAAAAATTTGTGGAGGGAAACTCCAAAAACTTGATGCTTTAGTTTCTTCCCATAATGTCCTGCATTAAAAAATGAAACTTATATGATATTGAATATATCTCCACCAAAATATGTGCCTCCTTAAAGCGAGTTAGCATAGCCTTATTTTAAAGAAATTTTATGGAGAAAATTGCTAGAACTTGGTGTTAAAGTATTGTAACTTTAGAATATATTCTATTGTAATTTTGTTGTATTCTCCTTCGGAGATGTTATTCCTCCATTCAGCGATGTCCTTGATGTAATTGGTCATGTAAAAGTCACGAGGTAAACCCTTCATTGCAAGTCTTAGAAAAAATACGCACAAAAGTAATATATAAAATTTATTTTGAGTCTCCCAAGGTAATTCAAACCTAATTGGGAAACCTGGACGACCTAGTTAGTTATTTGAGGAACTCACCTAATGAATATAAATAGGTGAGGCGCTTCTCTTATTCACACACATATTACACTCAAGTCTTACGCTGGAGATAGGGAGAGAAATATTCTACTGTGGAATATGACCAACTATTCTTGTTTCTAGGTTTTTACACTGCACTTGGTTGTATTCTATATTGATGAAGTTTTGCGGGGTTTCCCTGAGGAAAATCTTTGCGTTCTCTTGTGTTGATATACTTGTCTTTCTTTCTGTGATCCTTTGCTTATGGTTATGATGTTATGATGCCAAATGTTTTTAGATATTGTATAACCATTAAAAATATAACATCGTATCAGATCCACCTTGAAAGAAGTCTTTGTGCAGTTGAAACATTGCTACAACTACAACTAATGAAGATTAGGGTTTCATGTTTGAAAACCCTAGAAGACAAAAACTAGTCATGTTGGTACTTTCACTGTAACTCGATATTGGAGAAGGTTCAGATGCTACAACTTTTACAGGACGATTATAAAATATTACTCTACCATGTGTAAAATTTTCAGCCTAATATTCACAATAATATAGGATATATGATTCCTCCAACTTAGGGTTCCAGCCTCTCCCAGAATTCATCCTTAAACAAGTGACCTAGGTATAATCACTATATCTTAGGCTATGAAGGTCCAAATGATATTTCACATGATTTTTCAAATAAGGAACAAACTATATTTTCTTTTGTAAAATTTTTATACCCCGAAGGTTAAACAGTGACACGTGGAAGTCCGTAGAAGTTCGCTACCCTGAACAGTCCCGAAATAAGTCACCTTGGGAAACTTCGCATAAGTCCAACTTGGTGAATCCAATTCTGTTTTAACCTATGGCGTTGGAAAGAAGAAAGACGAGGATACCTCAGGACAAAGTTTCAGACCTTGAGGATTCAAAAATTTAGAGTTATAGTAGAAACAATATCAGTTAATTTTGCAGAAGAAACGAGAGAAAAACTAGGGATTCCTGTTCCAGGTACTTCCCTCCACCAATCAGTTGAAGAAGGATGACCATTGAATCCACCCTAGGAGGGCACATATGTCTATGTAAGAAATTTCTCATTTTGTGGAATTTCAATTTTTGACCTAACACTACTGTCGGAGAAAACTAGGGCATCAGATATTTTCCAGTTCTATCAATAGTTTTGAGAAAATAAGTATGTTGCTCAGCTCGCCTTAATAAGGGAAATATTTATATCCAATCAGATATGAAAGATACCTAAGTTGAAAAATTAGGGTTTCTTTGTCAAACCCTAGGTCCACCAGAAGCACTCTTCCAAAATATCCTTCAAGCAAGCATCAAGTTGAAGCAATCTTACTGGTAAGTTCCATCCTCTCTATTTCCATTTGAGGTTCTCATTTTTATCATGATGACAAATAGTACCAAGCTTGAGGACAAGCTTGAAAGAGTCGAGAATTTCTAAGCATGGAATTATAGAGTGCTTATCATACTTTAAAAAGCATTCCATGAAGAACTATGTTAAAGAAGAAGCTGCAGATCCAGACAGAGATGAAATCGAAGCAAAGCAAAAGAAGGACCTAGTCAAAACAAAGATGAGTATTTCCATCTCCATTAGATCTCACATGTACCATCTTTTAAGAATCCCAAGGATATGTTTGATGCACTGAAAAACATGTATGAAGATGACCTTGAGAACTCAACTCAAGGATGTGAAGGTGCAATGTCAGAAAACATTCAATGATTACTTCACAAGCAGATCTCAACTCAAGGAGAAATTAGAAGTCATTGAAGACAATGTCAAAGAATCAAAAGCATAAATTACAATTTTGAATGGTCTTCCAAATTTAGTCAAGAGAGTTGTTCTAGTAGGAATATCACATATGGAGGAATGCACAATTGATTGATGGAAAAAGAAGAAAATATGACAATCAAGCCCTAACAACTCATGCTAAGCAGAGAAAGAACAAGAAGGAATAACATTCCTGCCAAAAAATAGAAGGACATCTAACAACTCAATAGTTCAGTTGTGATGAATGGAAGGATGATATGATCTAGAAGTACCAGTCGATGATACAAAATGATGTTTGGATATGAGATCAAGAAATGAAGGGAAGTTTTATGAAGTCTTCCAAGTATATATACAAGATCAAATATATTGTAGATCAAAGTATCAAAAGATACGAAGCAAGGTTCGTGGTTTCTATCAGAAAGAGAGAGTCAACAAGACATTGCTCTTGGGGATAGACACACCTATTAAGTAGTAAATATTACACTAGACAGATGGTGTAATCAAAGTAGAAGAATATATTGAGCAACCTATATGATTTGAGACTCTCTACAGAGAACCACCTATGCACAAAAGGATTAGTACAAGCTCATTAGGCACCCATGTGATAGCACATACAATTACATGAGGAGCTTGAGGATCAACTAATGTGATGTAGATACCAACATTTACTACAAGGTTGAATTTAGAATCCTATAAAGGATGAAAAGCTTATAGATGGGTGCAAGAGAAAAACTTACATAAAATTTCGAGATGAAGGATCTTTATATCTAGTGACCTCAAAAGGTGACATAGATGGATACAAAGAAGACTAGTAGCAGATGAGGCTACTTGCCACTCCAATGTCCTAATACAAATATAGAGGGAGGATAGTGCTCCAACTCAGAGGGAGTGACTATGGTAGATCTCAAATCTCGAGAATCTTGACATGATTCTTGGGATTAGAGGTATGATGAAATCTAGAGGACATTTTATTTATCCAAGTAAAATATGTAAAGAAAATGGTGTGGTACGTAAAGGGTACTACAAAGATATGATGACTTTGTTTGAGTTGATAGTTCTATGAACAAAAATATCACTCCAACATATTGTCGAAAGCAGAGTGTTTCTCTCAATGCAACTAAGGATGAATATATTGTAGGTGAGAAGACAACAAGTAAATATTCCTCAAAGTAATGAGGAACATGATCTAGAAGAATTATACCGATGAAGATGAAGATTATAATATTATCCATTTCATCATTGGATAAGAAGATATGCACTGGTAGGACACACAAACAAAATCCTATGTGACAGGTGTAAGAAGACTTGCTTCGTATTTTTGATCATGAAAAAGATAGGAACAATCCTCAAAATCAGACGATGAAGTTGAACACATTGGCATAGACTCCAGTAATTCAAGAATATAAAGATCAAAATGGAGTCTACCAAACAAACACATATAAGTATTTGAATTGTAATTTACTATATATCTAGTTGTTCAATATGTGTACATAGATATGTTTCTAGATTCAGGAAATGTATTATGCATATTAGAATATTTTTAGTTTACTACTAATATGCAGGCGATGGGTAAGTGGCTTATCTTATTGTACAACATTCCATTACTACTTATGAAACCTCCTTGCTGAAATAGTATCTTGGCAACATGGAAGACATATAGAAAGTTACCGTATGTTTACAGGATATAGATGATTGTTGCATTAACAGAAATAGTTGCATGATTATATATATATATATATATTTATGCATGAGAATTTGTTATTTTGAATATGTTACGAAATGTTTATAATCATACAATTGTATTTGACTTGTAGGAAGGATTGTATGCAATCACCTACAAGAGAATAAATGATGAAGTTGCGGATGTACAATATAGTTGCGGATGTACAAGAGAATAATTATGCAGTTACATATGCACAAAAGAATAATGATGTAAGTTTTAAATGTACAATGTAGTTGCGGATGTAAAATAAGAGAATGTTAAAGAACAAGTTGCAGAAGGGAGCTGTAAAGCTCAAGCATGTTACTACAGAGGAACAAGTGGCAAATGTGTTAACTAAGCCTCTGTCTCATGTAAAGTTTGAATAATTTCGAGACAAGATTGGTGTAGTTCGGAAGGACCTCTCTTGAAAGAGGGAGTGATAGTAGATGGAAGATGGATGCAGTGGTGAGTAGCTTAGTCTAGAGGAGGGTAAGTATGGCTAGGATTTTTTGGCCCGAAAGGGTTAGTAAGTCAGACGAGGCCTGTTGATCCTAGGGGGATTAGTATGTATGGCTAGGATTGTTTGGCCTGAAAGGGTTAGTAAGCTAGAAAAGGCTTGTTTGGTCCCCAAGAAGATCCATATGTCTAACTAGGCTTGCTGGCTCGAAAGGGATAGTAAGTTAGACAAAATGCTCGGATGGATCTACCAGAGAACTCACTGTGATGTTGCTACGAGATAGTTAGAGGGAAAGAAGAGGTTAGTATGTTTGGCTAGGATTGGTTGGCCCGAAAGGGTTAGTAATCCAAGCAAGGCTTGTTTGGTCTCCAGGGAGATCAATCTGTCTGACTAGGCTTGTCGGCCCAAAAGGGTTAGTAAGTCAGACAAGATGTTGTTGTAAGTGTTTTAAGTATTGTTATATTGATGATTGCTGAGATGTTTGCTTCAGTATTGTTATACTAAGATGATTTCTTCAATATTTTTATACTAATGATTGTTGAGATGTTTGCTTCAGTATTGTTATACTGATGATTGCTGAGGTTTTTGCTTCAGTATTGTTATACTGATGATTGTTGAGATATTTTTAGTGTTGTTACACTAATGATTGGTAATTGTTGATTGTTGATATAGTCTCAGTATTCCCATAGTGATATAACAGATTCACTATTTACATATTGATGTTGATGTGGCAAGTTCAGAATTTTCATATTGATGTTGATGTTGCAGGTTCAGTATTTATATACTGATGTTGATGAGACAGTTTGAGTATTTCTATACTGATGATGATGAGGTAGTTTCAGTATTTCTATATTGATGTTGGTGATGATGTTACTTTAGCATTTGTATGTTGATGCTAATGATGTGGTTATGGTCCCAACACCTTATGTTGATGATGATGATGATGTTGTTTCAACATTTTTATGTTGTTGATGATGATGATGTTCCAACATCTCTATATTGATAATGCAGATGCTAAAATATAATTTATTGATGATGTTTCTTTAAGCACTAACATGCTAATGACGTTGTTGTTGCTTCAATATTTACATACTGATAATGTAGATATTGTTGTTTCAGTATTTACATACTGATGATGAAAATGTTGCTGTTTTAGTATTTGCATACTGATGATACAGATGATGATGTTTCATTATTTACATTCTAATGATGCAGATGATGATGTTTCATTGTTTACATACTAATGATGCAGATGATGATGTGTTGATATTTACATACTGATGTTGTAGATGATGTTTCAATATTCACATACTAATGTTGAAGAAGAAGATTCACATAATTAGAGACTAGAGGAATTTTAGGTTTGCCACAATATTGGAAAGACAGATACATGTAGTCAGACATACATAAAATTTTCTTCTTTGAATTCCCTATTTTGTTCTGGGAATGGGTTAAGTGGAAAGATGGTATAAATAGCATGTGGAGCATTCCTGTACCAATCATGTGGATGGAGGAAAAGATAGAGGAACTAAAGGATTTGGATAATACCTAGGTCAGAGCCATGAATTTATGGTACTTACATGTGAAAGAGGGTTACATCAGCGAATTCACTATTGAATCCACCAAATCGAATAGCTAAGTGGAAGAAAAGTTTGAAGTGGGTGTAAGAAAGAGATTATTGTAGAAAAGACAAGCAAGAAGGGATGAAATAAGGCAAGTTGTAAGAAGAGGAAAACAAGAAAATTAGTTTACACAAGAGAATAATGATCAGATAGGAAATACAACCACCAGAGATGGGACTACGTGATGAGAAGGCATAGAAGGTCCCTTTGTGCCAAAAGGATGTGTAGAGACTGGGACAGAAGGATGATTAGAGGATGAGAGACCTCCCAAAAGGTGTGGAATAGATGAAAATAGTGACATCACCCCCCCTGAGATTGAAGGGAAGAAAGAATCAAGAAGACGAGGTCTAAGAAAAGACTGTTTGTGCATATGAGCATGCTTGAATAGCCATAAGGGATATTGAGCAGTCCAATATAAGCCCTTCTAGACATGACACAATTATAATACTTTCACCAAGGTATGATCCTCACTTTAACCCTAATCCACAGTTTTCTTTATCTAATCAAGAAGACCAATTTAGTTTGGAATTTGTGCAAAAATTAATCGCTGAAGCAATATCTAGAGGGATAGCATCTAGTTGTTATTAACAAACTATTATGGTCAATTCAAGTTTAGGAAATAGTAGTAATATCCTAGAAGTTATTCAACCACAAAGTAGTGCACCTAGTTCTGGAAGTATGGTGACAACATCAGACTCTACTCTAAGATTACCTGTGTTTCATGGGGCAGGAAAAGATTCCACAGAACAACATTGATTTACCTATGAGGAAATTTGGGCCTTGAAGAATATCACGGACAAAGATGAAAATAATACATAGCTGGAAATGACATTTAGAGACCACGTGTTTCCATGGTACATGAAGTACAATAATACTATCCATCCAAGACATGTGATTCCATTGGATACAATCAAGACAAATCTCATGAGAGAATTCCACAAGTCGAAGTCTGAATCCTAGTGTATCATTGAGATCAAGGAGATCAAGCAATGAGTTAGTGAGTATATCTGGGACTATGAACAATGATTCAAGATCTTAATGGAATGACTAAGTTTTCAGATAATGGATGTGCAACATCGTGAATGTTCATTGTGGGGTCACTACCACATATACGAATCCCATTGAACCAACAAAAGGTGAAAACTGAAGCGAATTCCTTGGATATTGAAATCAGGTTGGAAGCAACTTTGAGAGGTGAAGCATTTCCTGGAATGGAACAAGTTCATAAACAGTTAACTGAGCTGACAGTGCATTAAACAACCTGTCTACTGCAAGCCAACCCGAGAATGTATATGGTACAATTTATGTAGAATTGAAGGACACCATAAAAATGAGTGCCAAACATGAAATAAATACATGTGAACTGGAGCTTTGAGTCCATTCCCCCCCACCCATAATCCATATTGGAGTTGAAATTTTTTGAGTATGGGGACACTCACCACCGAATTTCCCAATGCTACATAAGTACTAGAGTTTGGTGCATTCACCATTCTGTAACTTCTATAAGTCTACGAGACATGATGTGAATAATTATCTCCCTTTATAGTTAATAAAGGATAACATAGTGGATGCCTATTGTGTTCAAGGTGCATAGGAGAATAAGGAATATGAACAGGGAGGACAACCGAGAGTAGCGCATGACATATTTTGAGGCCGAGGAAGAGGATCTAGTGGTGGAGGAATATAGATGATTTGTTATAATTGTGGTTAACTAGGTCATATGGACATATTCTGTACCAAACCACACACACTATGCATCTACTTACATATATCCAAACATGTTAGGGAAGACTTCTTGGACCTAGTAAATAAATGGGAGGACATAACAGGTCGATGCAATACAGTAATCATAGAACCTAGAGGAGCTTCCCAAGGCAAGGATTTGGTGAATATTAACATTACTACTCAAGGAGGAACTTGAGAAGGTCAAGATCTAGGAGGTGAATGCAATATAACCAATCCCGTTGAGCCCAGAATAAAGAAATTTGTGCAACCAATACCAAAGTTTCAAGCGAAGGAATAGTAGAAATTTTGTGTGAAGTCTAGAAAGCAGTCAAGGAGGATACCCAACATGAGGAAAGCTTGCGACAAGATCAACTGTGCATTAAGGATCAACTACGTAGGGTGTGTGAAGAAGAATATTATAGGAGGCGATTGTGTGAAGAGGAAATACTGCATAGCTTGCATGTGGAAGAATAAAGGTGAGCCACACAACATGACATCACCCAATGAGAAAGGGAACAATCCAGAAATTTAGACCACCATCACTAAGAAGACCATGTGAGTACATTTTTGCAGAGCTGTGTCAACATATTAAACAATCCAACTATTGTAAATAAAGTAACGAATATGTTGGAAAAGTTACTAATCCCCAATGAAGTTGAAGACACTACTTCTTTGCCAATTCCTAAAAGGAATGTGCACATAGTATGAAAAAGAAGAAGAACCAAAAAAGAGTTTATGTAATCCTCGGAATTGGGAGGATTCAAAATGAAAGATGTCATGCTAGAACTAGGGGTAGATGTGAACATCCTTCCCAAGAAGACATGGGAACTAATGGGGAAACCAAAGTTGGTTTGGTCACCCATACAACTCAGACTCACAAATCAATATAAAGTATTCCAATGAGCAGGTTGATGGATGTTGAAGTGAATGTGGATGAGGTGAAAATAATGGCTAAGTTCAAAGTAACTAAAATCATCAAGGATGTGGATACATATCCATCACTATTAGGCATTGATTGGGTCTTTGAAATTAATGTGATATTGAACTTAAATTAATGATGCATTTCCTTTGAATCAGAATAATTGCATGTGATAGTTCCATTGGATTTGGTAGAAGGTGAATGGTATAAAAAGCTGGTTCAAGATGACATTAGTGGAGTATGAATTGAGAATATTTACAATGTCACTGCTAGGAAGGTGGATTATATCAATCCTACAACTAATGATGACATCAGTTGACATAGTGTTTAATCCTGGGATATAGATTCATAAGACTCCATGGATAGCTGGCAGAACCAACTTTACAAGATGTCTACAAGGAGATGTGCATGCATAACAAAACATGTGCCATGGATTGGGTCCAGTCTGAGGAATCCATCGGTGTTTGATGGCATAAATAAGGTTGTTGTTTTCATCGAACAAATGCAAGCCCAAAATTTGGAGGATAGATAGGTTGAGGCCATGGATTCCATCACCAGATGAATACTTTCCCAATGGTGGAAGATGCACATGGATAATTATAGAGCTAGGAAATTGTATGCCAATATATCACTGGGCGATTCCAATATTCTTCAGACTTGGAACTGGAAAACAAATTTAAAGGGACAGAGGATCCTACAGAACACCTGACGTTCTGTCAGTAGGGATGGGAAGAAAAGGCTGTACCATAGAATGAGTGAAATCACCAGTTTTACCATACACTGGACATGATACCGAGGAGCTAGAATGTTCAACAGTAAAGGCAAAGGCAGACAAGGAATTGGGAAAATGTGTCAACCAAATTCCAAGACAAATATTTGTTTAGGTCAAGGGACTTGAATATGGCCAAATTTATTCATTATATGAAGTATTTCATCTTTGGATAAAGACCACAATATGATTGAGCGCAATGAGCTATTTGTGCTTACCAATAGGAAGTGGCATGACTAAACAAACTAATTTCCTGTTTGAAGGTGGACAGTAAAGAACCTTAGGAGGATGATGATATGTGTAGTATACATATCGAGGATACTATTGGGGAATGCATCATCTAGGATGCATCGTCATCCAATACTATGCCCAAAATGGCTAAAATAGGTGACTACTGGGATTAGGAGATAATCACCCAGGTAGTGGACCTATTAAAGGAGTATGAGGACTTGCTTCCATGTAGTTTTTTAGAAATTAAAGGAATTGTGAGAATGTTGGGAGAAATGAAAATACAGGTGAAAGAGGGGGAAAACTAGTCAAATGAAGACCATATCGACTAAACCCTCAACATAAGGAGAAAGTGCACAAGGAGTTGCACCAAATGCTCGATGCAAGGATAATTTTACCTATTAAGGAGTCATACTAGATTATTACTATGGCGGTCCAAGATATGATCATAGATGATGAATTCTTGGTGCATAGGCCGGAGGAGATTATGGAACTAGAAGAAGACTAGTTTATTGCAAGGTTTAGTTAAGTGGTTGGGAAACAAGACTATAAATATTGTAATGATAGGAATATTAAGATGAATACCCTTGAACCAGGTGCATTGGTATTGATGTATGATATTAAATTCTTGAAATACCCCAGGAAATTGTGCATGATATGGTTGGGTCCATTGAGGATCATGTTCATCACTGAAGCAAGTGTAGCGAAGATGAATACATTGGTAGGATATCCTATGAAGGTCCTGGTCAATGTAAGTCACTTGAAACTATATTTTGTCCCATAGGGGAAGGAAGAGGTACAACAATAATATTTATATTTAAAAAATGAATTGTTGTTTTGTGTGTTTGAGTTCCTAGTGGTTAGTTTAGTTTGTTAGGTAAAAGAAAGTTGTCTTCAAACAAATTCATTTTTTTTTCATGAGTTAGAGGTAAAACCAGTCTATGTTATAGAGGATTAGCTAGTAGTTGAATTTGAGTCTAATCACCAGTACATAGTCCCTAGTCATTTCTCCTGTTCAATATAGGTATGACTCATACAACTAAGTGCTAGCTAAGGAGTTGGTTTCCACCACTTCATCAATGACTCACTCATGGTTGTTAAGTCATAGTTATTAATTCTCTACTCGATCACCAACCATTCCCACATCATTTTTCCATATGTTCACCACTAATCCACAAGTTGTGTTAACCTATCCATCAAACCATTGTTAGTTTAACCATCATTACTTGAATTGGAAAGTCTGATGACAAACCATGCTTATATTAGGCAAAGTACTATAATCATCAGCCATTCAAGAAAGGAAAAAGAAGAAATGTCAGAGTATATTTGCTACTAATTTTGAGGAGATAAACCAAATAAATAAGTTAGAGGGACACATAAAGAGAGGAATCCCACATGATTACAGAAGGCACTAAACAGATAAAGAGAAATCCTATGTTGAGTTGGTTGTCAAGTCAGGAATTCATGAAGAGGGGAAAGAAAACACATAGTGGATCTGCATTCGGTATTTATCCCATATACATTCAAGGAGAGAGGAACGAGAGAGAAAAGTAACAAGTGGTGGGAAAGGATATCTAGCCTTCCAATTTCACAATAAGGGAAGTCGTGAGAAGAGTAGTGAATCATCAGTTTGATTCAGAAGAGTGAGAGTTGGAGAGAAACCAATATTTTAGGGGAAGTAAGCCACATAGATACTTCTATCATGTATTTGTTTCATCTTGAGAATTGTTGGGGTATGCATATATGTTGGCATTGACTTCTCTTCGACCCAAGTTCAGTTTCTCCTTTGTGCACAACAAAGCCCAATATATTGTTCTGACAGAGCAAGGCTCAGTCGAGAGTACCTGCGACACATATGCAGTCTCACCTGAGATATCTTTCTATGGGTAACTGCCAGAACCAGGTTTCCATAGTTGGGTGGGGGATTTCTCGTCCCTTGTTAGTCCACCAAGGTGCTCGATCGAAGCTGGTGGGTGCGGTATTTATACTTGTTATGCAAAGTTAAGCCGTGACACAAATCATCCTTTGATAGGTATTATAACAATAAACTTGATGCGACATATATACATTCAACAAGAATAACGCGATAGATACATACAAAGTTATTCCTAAGAAAATACACAGAAACTCATTCACAGGAACATATATATGCAACTCATACACATTCATCATCACAACATTTGACACAGTATATAACTTGGAAAACCATCCAAGAAAAACCACAAAGGTGTTCTTCATTTGGCATGAGAAATATATGGAGCCCTTTCGTCTATGCATTAAGCTGCAAATTATGTTCTAGATATTTCTTCCTTATCTATATAGAATTCTTTCTCCTCTCATGCTATCTGGTCTTCTGTGGATATTCTTCCTCTACTTGACTCTACTGATGATCCACACACAACCTGGATAGACTCAACCTCTTCTACACTTCTGTGCACACAGTTGCATATTCGTTTACTCCTCTCTACTATTAGAATTTGAATGCCATTTAGATATTCAACTAGATAGTTCTAATAATTTTTGCATTAAATGGAGAATGAAGATACAAACTGAACAAAAAAAACCACATAGGAAATGGATGAGTATTGCTCAGGAGTTTACAATATCATTCACAATAATAAAATCCAATGTTACAATATTTTACATTGGAAAATAATTCGAATGCATTAGGTAGCAATTCGAATCTATCCACTGGATCTGACTATATCTAACTAACCATCTAACTCATGGAGTCTCAATCAATATCGAAGTCCAATAGATCAACTCCTAGATGTCCAACAACTCAATCAATTGGTGATAGCTAGTTAACTCAGTGCAACTGAGTGTGGTAGGTGGACAAAGGAGCCTATTCCACATGTAGCCATACATTAGCCATGAATAACTAGTGCCAGCTAATTTATTGTGAACTAACTAAAATTAACCGAGGGCTAAATAATACTAACTAGTTTCAACTCCAACTAATTGAAGGAGGCTAGTGTCGAGACTCCCAGAGGCTCCTAAAATGTTGGGATTGGTCTATGAGTTTCCCAAACTGATGCATGCACATGTAGTAACTGGCAGTTATCCTCTAGCAGTGTTCCCCACACTCTAGTAACTGGTACATGTGGCCCCATTAGGTCAAGTGGACCCATTGGTACTAGTGTACCCAATTAATTAATTAAGGTTCCTAAGTTAGGCTAAATAATCTAATAGACAGTATGGTCAAGGGAGAATTAATAATCCTAACACCCCCTCTAAATCCTAACTTGGACAACTGTGGGCTCTGGTAACAAGACCATAGGTCACCTAGATACAATCTAAAATATAGGAAATAAAAATGCTGCTTAATACAACCGAGGAAATAGGGGAAAACCTCATGGGAAACCCCCCCTCAAAATAAGAAATACAAATTTTGAAAAAACTTGTGAAAATTTTTGCTTCTATTTGCAACACTATGAAGCAGTAGTATCTTGGTTCTTCTGTGCAGGTGAACCCATGAATCCAAAAAAAGTGCTTATGTCTAGAGGAATATTCCTCTTTAGAAGAAGAATAATGTGCCCAACTGAATCAGGAATATAGATAGCTGCAGGATGAAAACTGGACCCATGTAGAGCAGCTGAAATCAACTGATGAGAGAGCAAAGGTGCTTGAGAATTAGAACCATGTGAGGAACACCAAAGAATATGATATATTTCATCATTGAACAACAAACCATGAGTAGTAAAATAAGTCCCAAGTGTTAGGAGCAAGTGTCCAGGCGGATGCAGAATGTCTCTAACTTTACTAGTTATGTGAGGAGATGAGCATGTGATAAAAAAAGTAGGTAGAGTAGCCCTGGGACTGTGGAGAGCGAATGATTGAGCTCAATAATCTAATATAGCTTCAGATATAATCAATATTTCACAAAATATAATATCAGAAAACTCATAAGAGAAAACTAACATTGAATCATCAACAACAAAATTGAAGGAGACTTGCGGTGCTTGATTTGTCACACCAAAATTGATGAAACCTGTTACAAGAAATATTGTAAGCTCTTGAATCTTAAAACCTAAACCAAATATTATCATATCAGAAAATAAAACAAATCCAAATAGGTTCATATCAGATCCAAAACTGTGAAGTGAAATCAAATCCCCAACAACAATTTTGAATGAGACTTGCGGTACTTGATTTGTCACACCAAAATTGATGAAACCAACTACAAGCAGTACTGAAAGCTTATGAACCTGAAATATTGAACCAAGTAATATCAGATCAGATCCAAATAAAATCATATCAGATCCAAATAAGTCCAAATCAGATCCAAATAAGTCCATATCAGATCCAAAAGTGTGGAATGAAATAAAATCCCCAACAACAATTTTGAAGGAGACTTGCAATACTTGTTTCTTCACACAAAAATTGATGAGAACAACTACAAGCAGTACTGAAAGCTCATGAACTTGAAATATTGATCCAATTAATTGTTATCAACCCAAATGGCACTTCTCCGTTCGAGTACCGACATTCCTTATGTTGGTACACAAAAGGACATATTAGTATTGAAGTTTGCCAAAACACTATAGATGGGCATGAATTGCGATGCATTTACCTTTAAACCAGCTTGCTACATAATTTTTCTAAGTGTTGAGTTGCGACGCGACTATCTCCACCGCAACTCGCATACTATATGCGACTATTTGCATTGCAACCCACGTACATCAGCGTATGCGGGTTTCCTTTAAGCAACTCGTGTGTCATATGTGGGTTGCCTATATTAATAGTCGCGTACACCTTAGTTTGAACTTAAAAAATATAAAAAATGATTAATGGAGATTAGTTGGGCACTAATCATTAACTATCCCAAATGTTTCAACCACCCTAACCTTCAAAATCACTCTATTTCCCAAAGTATAAATAGAGGCCTTGGGGAGGGCATTAATCAATCAAGATTGGAGAGAAAAGTTATGTTGGTGGTATATCTTCAGAAGTCTTGGAGCAACAAAACTCAAAGTCCTTTGGTTGTAGAGGAGTCCTTGTCTTAGAAGCTGGGTTGTATTCTTATCTCATTCACTGGTTGTTAATAAAGAGAATTCTTCTTCCAACATTGTGTTGAGTCTCTTTCATGTATCATGGTTAATGAATATATTTGATTATGTACTTGACATATTGTTTATTTAACCTATTTTATATACATGCATGAGATAGTACTTGGAGAATTTGCTCTTTACAGGTGAAAGAGGTGCATCCTTGGAAGCTTTGGAGAGAAGAGGAGTGGGAGAAGATCAAGCTTGGATCGAACGTCGGTAATCGGGTAAGTGTTGGGCACCATTTTGACCTCTTTTTGTCACCTAAAATACTCCATTATCCTCCATAAAACCTTCATACTGATTTATAAAGCTTTAAAGTTCACCCACAAACTTTGGTTAAAAGGTATAAATGTCATTGCTTTTTAACAAATTGAATTTTTGAGATTTTTAAGCATTTAAACTAAGGTTTTTATTCAGGATTATAGGATGTGCTAACTTCCCGTAATGTCTCCAAGGTTGAGCACTTGCAGGCCAGCTAGGCATGAATTGAAAGATAGGGATAGGATCCTCAGTGTCCAAGGATGGTTGAAATTCCAATGGATAGATGATGTGGCTCTCATAGGTGTCCAGTCAAAGTCGGTCAAGGACGACCACCTATGCCACCACTCAGCACAAAAGCAGGGCAGTTCTGATTTTGTTGATTTTCACAGATATGATAGAGGATCTCGATGACTATGTTCATTAATTAGTTTCCAGGTTAATAGCATTTCTAGTTTCTTTAAAATTTTTGTACAAGTACTCCATAAGACAGAGGAGAACACATCACGATTTGATTGAAAACGCAGGCTGTTTTTGTACTGCGTTGTTCTATTACTGTGTAAGATCGATTTTATGGTGAATACATTTAAAGTTTAAGCTCTGTGATTCTTCAATTGCGTGTGTGAACGAGGCATTGGAGGGCCCCCTCTGTTGAGTCTGCACACCCCTTTCATTACCAGTAAATGCGATTTGGATTGTGTTAATGGTATGTTTTAAATTCCTGTAGGATTTGATTTCACTATTGCAAACGAGTTAAATTACTTTCAATCAGTTTTATAAAGCTCTGCTATTTCGTTGATTATACGCTGAGAATGGTTCAGACTATTATCTCACCTTACTGCGCGTTGCTTGACTGTTCAACGATGGAGTATTAAGAATAATTACATATTACGAATGCTTTCCTGTAAAGGGAATTAATATTTGATTGTTCATTCAGCGTTGGGATAATAGATAGAGTCTTATAGTCCATATTTTAGGGTTAGGGATAATTTGCAATTGTTTTTATTTTTTTTAATTTTTTATCTTAGAAGCTTTCATATAAAATTGTTGTGTAAATGAAACAACAAATGAAGTTGTTCTTGTAAGGGAATTTTTGTGTTTTCAAGTCACAGTAACTTGATCTTTTAATAAGCTTATTTCATAGATAACTAGATTACCAAACAAGTCTAGCTTTGAGTCCTGATACTTGGATATGCCTCTAAGTCTACCAACCTAGATTGACATTAACTTAAGGTTTGATTTGCATCAGTAGATCGAAGCCCAACATTTGGCGCCGTTGCCGGGGAGGCATTGTAGAAGCAGGCTTAGGAACTTTAGTTTTCTGATAAAAACAAAAATTTCAGCAAAACATAGAGTATATTTAGTTTTATGTCAAGACATAGAGACGAGAAAGGAAGATTTATCAAAAACCCCCCAAAAACAGAAGTAAAAGGACCTTCTTTTCCAAAAGGATTCATCACAACAGTTGGTACTTCTAAAATGGCTGAGGAAGAAACATCAAAAGGGCCAACTGCAGAATAGAGAAGGGAGTATGAGAGAATGTTAGAAATAGAAAACAAAAGAAGACAAGAGAGAAGAGAAGAAGAGAGGTGACATGAAAGAGAAGAAGAGAGGATACATGAAAGGGAAGAAGAAAGGAGACATGAGAGGGATGAAATAACCGAAGGAGATCAGGAAGCCACCTTTAAATTTCCCATTTTGGACACTAGCATTATCCTAGGGGAAGAGGTAAAAATGAAGAATATCCCACCATCTGTCTTACCAAACTTCTATGGCCCGACCTCTGAAGATCCTGACTCTTTCCTATTCGAGTTTGATATCTTGTGTCGAACTTATGGATACACTGATGACACCCATAAGCTTCGTCTTTTCCCTGCTTCCCTTAAAGCAGCTGCCTTGAAATGGTTCATGGGTTTAGGAGAGCATTCTATTACTAGCTGGGATGAGATGAGGAAGATCTTTCTTCGAAAATATCAGGCATATTGAAAATCAAAGGATTTAAAAGATGACATTTTTGGGATGACTCAACCGGAAGATGAGAGTTTGGAGGAGTATTTGGAAAGATTCTCATACAACCTACAGAAATCTAAATACAATTCTTTGACACCAGAGATGATTAGAACAATATTTCTGAAAGGGATAAGAGAAGAGTATTTGGATATTTTGAATGTTATGGGCAAAGGTGACATCTCTTACCTTCCCTTTGATGAGATACAAGATTTATGTCAAAAATATTCAAGAGGAAAGGCTAGAACTGGAAGAAGGGATATCACTACCAAAGTAACTAGATCTGCAAACAGTGGCATCTCTAGAGCTGAGCTTGGAAATCTGCTAGAATATTTCAAGACTGATTTATTCAGTACCATGGGCACACAAGTCGAAGTAGCAAAAACCAAGAAGAGACAAGAACAACAGGACCAACATGATCAAACTTTGTCTATCTTTTGTCCTAAATGTAGAAAGAAACACTAACTAAAAGAACGTCCTTTAAATGCTGTTGAAATTTGTGGCTTATGTACTTTTAATCACAAAACTGATGACTGCCCCAGATTGAAAGAATTGCAGGCAGCTCGAATGGAGGAGAATCAAAGCATGGAGTCTCTCTACTTTATGGGACAATGAAGACCTTGGCAGCCATGATTTTCAGGTATGTCTCAAGATCCTATGCAACAATTTCATACAAATTATCAAACTCCTATTCAGAATTCATGGAGTGTACCCATGCCCTGGAAAACTTGGTCTCCTCCATTAGCTCAATCTGCTCCAAATTGGAGAGGTTATGCCCATGGTAACCAGACATATCAGCAGGCCTATTTGCAGCCCTATCAACAACCTTCAACCTATCATCAATACCAGCAGAATCAAGTCCAAGCTCCATCTTTCCAAGTCCCATCTTTTCAACAACCCAACAACATGGCTCCTTAATTGGGTCCACCACCTCAATAGCTTCAATTTCCATCCAATCAGCCTCCACCTCGGCCTACACAATTGCTAGCTCAACCAATTCCAAATCCAAATAATAAAACATACAGACCTATGTATAATGTTGATGATGGAATGGCACTCCCTTACTCAATCCTCCCACTGCAAAATATCAATTTAAGATCTGGGAAAACTTTGCAAAAAGAATCTCCTGTTATCTTAGAAGAACAAACATAAAATGAGAAAATTTCAAAAAAATTAAATACAGAAAAATCTCAGTTAGAAAATCACAGTAAAAAAGGGAAACCATTAGTATCTTATACACCTCCTTTTCCAGAAAGGTTGGTCAAAGAAAAACCTTCACTCTCCCTACCTGATTTTGATGTTTTGAATGAGTTAACAAATGTATATGTTAAAATTCCTCTACTGCAGGCTATAAAGGGTATTCCAATTTACACTAAAGCAGTTAAGGAATTATGTCTTAATAAAAGAAAGAAGGATCCATAAAAGTTTCATGTGGTAGGCAATCTAGCAGGATTGATGTCTAATACTGTTTTCATTGAAAAGTATGTAGATCCTAGAATCCCAATGGTTACAATTACTATTAATAATTTTTTAATTCCAAAAACATTGATCGATTTAGGTGCTTCCATTAATGTCATGACACTAGAGACAATGGAATACCTTCACTTGACAAATCTCAGACCAACTACAACAGTCTTGGAATTAGCTGATAGGTCTAAAATTACACTTGAAGGGGTCTTAGAAGATATCATTGTTTCTTTAGACTCCTTGGAGTATCCTGTTGATTTTATAGTGCTATAGCCAAATTCTAACCTAGGAGGTCACCCATTGATTCTTGGCAGACCCTGGTTGGCAACAACGGATGCCTTCATAGGGTGTAGGTGAGGAAGTATGCTCATTTCACATGGGACAGAGAGAAAACAAATTGCACTTTACCCTTCTGCCCAAAGACCTTCTACATTAGATCAACTGTCATGGATTAATGAGACTAAGGAACAAGAAGAAGAAGTGATTCAGCCTGTCCTGAGTATCAATCAATTCTTTAATTTTCAGGAAGAAAACAACGAAGATTTGTTAGATTATTTCATTGCTGAACCTAATATTTCTGAAGAATTAAGAGATATGCAATATGCTGTAGCAGATCAAGTTTTGGGATATAATTTTCAGGAAAATTGTACAGTACATTCTTTAGCATTGGCACTTCATGATATTTTTAATGTTTATTCAATCACAGATATTCAAAGTAAAACAGTCGAAATCAGTCCAGGCAAACATTTGAATATAAGTGCACATCTTACTACATCACAGGAGGGACAGTTGATTACTTTGCTGAATAAACATTCCCATGCATTTGCTTGGGAGTATACTGATATGCTAGGTATTCATCATGAGACATGCACTCACCACATTTACACAGATGATAAAATCATACCTCTTAGACAACCACAATGAAGAATGAACCCTATACTAAAAGAAATAGTCAAGGAAGAGCTGCAGAAGTTGTTAAAAGTAGGGTTTATCTACCCCATTTCCGACAGCCAATGGGTTTCCCCCTTGGTTGTTGTTCCTAAAAACAATGGTAAATGGCGCATATGTGTGGATTACAGGGAGTTGAATAAGGAAACATTAAAAGACTATTTCCCATTGCCTTTCATTGATCAAGTGTTGGATACTTTAGCTGGAAAAGAATACTTTTAATTTTTAGATTGTTTTAGTGGGTATAATCAGATTAGTATTGCAAAATAAGACCAAGACAAAACCACCTTTACATGTCCCTGGGGCACATATGCCTACAAGGTTTTACCTTTTGGCTTATGTAATGCCCCAACTACCTTTCAGAGGGAAGTCTTGGCCATCTTTGCAGATCTAATTCATGAGTGTGTTGAAATTTACATGGATGATTTTTTTGTGTATGGAAGTACCTTTGAAGATTCCTTGGCAAACTTGGAGAAAATTTTAAAAAGGTGTGTTGACTCAAATCTTTCCCTCAGTAATGAAAAGTGTTTTATGATGATGACTGAAGGGATAGTTTTAGGACATCACATTTCTGCATCTGGAATAAAAGTAGATCCTGCTAAAATTCAAATCATTGAAAATTTATCTGAACCAACAACTCAAACAGATGTAAGAATATTTTTAGGGTATGCAGGCTATTATCATAGATTTATTGCAAATTTTAGCAAGATAGCTCTGCCATTGTTTAAATTGCTTTCAAAGGATGTGCCTTTTAATTGGGATACTGACTGTCAATCTGCATTCTAGACACTTAAAGAGAAGCTCTCAACTGCTCCCATCTTAATGGGATCAAATTGGACATTGCCTTTCCATATTTCTACTAATGCCTTTGCTACTGCAATATGGGCCTCATTGGGCCAGAAAGAACATACTTTGACTTATGCCATCTATTTTATTAGTAAAAATCTGACACCTGCAGAGTTAAACTATACAGTCACTGGAAAGGAAATGTTGGCGGTGGTTCATGCTGTAAACAAATTCCGTCATTACATAACTGGCTACAAATTTTTTTTCCATACAGATCATTCAACCTTACGATATTTAATGAATAAATCTATCACTAATGGTTGGATCACTAGATGGTTGTTGTTAATGCAGGAATTTAATATCACTGTTTTAGATCGACCTGGATGAGAAAATCAAGTGGCAGACTTCCTCTCTCGTTTACACAATACTGGTGAGATTGTTCCTGTTTCAGATAGTTTTTCTGATGAACACTTATTTGCAATTTCTGTTATCACTCCTTGGTATGCTGACATTGCTAACTACTTATCATCAGGACAATTACCACCATCTATGACATCTAAAGAAAAGAAAAAGATTATTAAACAAAGCGCTAGGCATATATGGGTTAATGGTGATCTCTTTTACACATGATATGATCTAATTATAAGAAGATGTGTACGACAGGATGAAATTTTAGATATTTTAAAGGCATGTCAAGATGAACCGTGTGGTGGCCATTTTGCAGATAAAAGAACAACATACAAGATACTCAATTTGGGGTATTATTGGCCTTCTATTTTGAAAGATGCTAAGAGGTATGTTAGAAGCTGTGATACTTGTCAACGGATGGGACGGCCAGTCCTGTCTGATGAAATGCCACTCCAACCACAAATCCTCATTGAACCATTTGAAAAGTGGGCCCTTGACTTCATTGGTCCAATTCATCCACCATCAAAAGGGAAGAAGTACATTTTGGTCTGTACGGACTATGTTACTAAGTGGGTAGAGGCCAAACCTTTACCAAGAGCCACAGAGCAGACTATGGTAAAATTTCTTTTTGAAGAGATATTTGTCAGATTTGGGGTGCCTAGAGAGATTGTAACTGATCAAGGTGCCCAGTTTACTTCCAAATTAGTGCAGGAGATAGCAGAAAAATACAAGATTAAGCATAGAAAGTCTACCCCTTACCATCCACAAGCAAATGGCCAAGTGGAATCTACAAACAAGACTTTAGAAGGCAACATCACCAAAACTGTTCAGATGCATAGGAAGGATTGGTCAGCTAAGCTTACTGAAGCTTTATGGGCATACCGGATCACTTGGAAAAACAATACTGGTTTTTCCCCTTATCAGCTTGTTTACGGTAAGCAAGTCCTCCTTCCTATAGAGTTTCAAATTCATACCTTCAAGTTAGCAGCAGATTTGGGCATGGATCTTTCTGAGGCTCAGCAAGAAAGAATACTTCAATTCAATCAACTGGATGAGATGAGACAGGCTGCCATAGAACACAATATTTTGATCCAACAACAGAGAGCTCAATGGCATGACAAGTTTATCAAAAAGAAGCAATTTCACATCGGTGACTGGGCACTATTGTTTGACTCAAAGTTCAAAGACTTCAAAGCCAAATTTACAACTCACTAGCTTGGTCCATATGAGATTGCAGAGGTATACGACAATGGCTCAGTCAAACTTCAAACAATCGATGATGAAGCACGCACATTTGTGGTCAATGGCCACTGGCTCAAACTGTATACCAAGCCTATCAACAAGGAAGATTTTATACAACAGATTTCACAGCAACGAGAAATGGAAGTGCTGGATAGACACATCAGTGTTTCTCCTTCACTTACTTCTTAGCTGCTCTGATATTAAAAAATAAAAAAATATATAGAAAAAGAAAACAAAAACACCAAAAAAAAACAAAATACATAAAAAAAAATATAAAAACAAGAAAAAAGGAAGTTTAGTTGTGAAAACCAGGTCACTGGCACAATATAAACTTGAATTTTCCATGGAAAACCAGGTTCGCTTGGCCATTGAAAATTCACCAAAATATTTTTTTCCAATTTCATGTCTTTTACATAGCTTTATTTTCAATAAATCAAGTTTTCTTTGACTTGAGGACAAGTCAATAACTAGGTCTGTGAGGGGGATAAGCATTTTTATACTTTCTTGGAACCCTCCAAGTCTTTTTCATATGCAGAAGGGACCTAATTTCCAACAATACAGTGATTTTTAACAATGCAGAGGGACCTGACTTCCAGTAAGGCAGAAGAAATTTACCGAAGGACCTGACTTCCAGCAAAATAGAAGGAATCTGAGATGGCAGACATAAGACATCAGAGGACAGAAATGAATCAGAAATAAATTACAAACCAGCTACATCAGGCAGCAAGCAATGAATCAGAAATAAATTACAAACCAGCTACATTAGGCAGCAAGCTCATCATACAGGGATATTCAACAAAGTCTGTCAGAATTTAAGTTTTTGTGTTTTAAAAGTTTCATGATTCTTTGTTTCTAAGTGATGACATCTTTACCTATCCCAGTAAGCTTGAATGCCTATTTCATTATCCTCATAATATCTGCCAGCATTCGATTTACTTTCCATTATCCTACCCTAGGGGTCAAGATGGTGGTCAAAATCAAACCTAAGAGCAAATTTTAAATGGCCAAGATATATACTGCATTCTACAGGCAGAGTCTCCTTCTTAGCAGAAAGTCAGACAGGGTCTCCTTTTCAGCAGAAAGTGAATGTTTTAAAGAAAAATAAAGCAATAAACTGGGAAATACAATTTCAAATATTTTTCTATATACATTAGTGCACCATGCATTAATTAAACATATAGAATCTAAGGAAAATCGAGGGTTATGTATATTTTCAAAAGAAAAATCTACTTTAAGAGAAGAAATCCCCTTTCTACAGCTCATTTACTAAACGTTGGGGCATGTAAAGAAGTTAAAAGTATATTATATGAATCAAAACCTTACTTTTAATTTCTCTCCTGAGCAAATGATTGAATGGAAAGTGGCATGTTTTTGAAATGATGAGAAAAAATGTGGATATATGCCCCACGACAGCATACAAACGTGCCTGAATCTTGTATTGTGAATTGGTGAAGTTGAGGAGTGCGATTTGGTCATTCTTCTTGGGACCAAATCCAATCATTTTTATCTGCAAAATCGACTGTTTTGGGAGATAATTGTCAGTAAGAAGAAGCCGTGGAGTAAAAGAAGGACGCAGGCACCAATTCACTGTGGAAATCACGCAGGAAGAAGTGAAGACAGTTACACTAGAAAGGAGGTAAAATTTAAACCCTTTCTTTGCCAAATACTCTGCTAAGATCAACAACAATTCTGCATTTTCAGAGTATTGTTTTGGGGATAAGAAAACAAAGGCAAAGTTAAAAATTGAAAGGTTGAAGTTTCCTGTTTCCTATTAAAACTTCAAAATGTCATCTAGACTAGAACCAGCAAAATTCAATCCCATTGATATTCATGAGAATTGCATGGAGATTTTTGAAAATAAGCAGTGGGTAGCTTTCTTTGAAAAGTTTGATGGGCATAATGAGCAGGCTAGTTTAGCTTTTGCTGAAACCTTTGATGGAGAAGGGGTTATAGTAGGAAACTTGCACTTTAGACTGTCAGAAGACATTTTAGCACAAATTATTGGCCTACCACAACAAGGAGAAAGATTTTTCAAGACTAAACAATTCAAAGAGAAAGCATGGATACCCTTTTTGTGCAGATCAAGAGCAGGGTTAGTAAACTGGAAGAAAGGGATACCTAGGAGCTGGCTAGTTCATCCCTGGGATGAAATAGTTTATGTTATCCAAAAATTTATTACCTGTGAAGGGCGATTCAGCATTGTTTATCTTTACCACATCAAGCTGTTGCAGCATTTAAAAGGTGAATGTGAGATCAATATGCCTTATTTTCTATTACAGAGTTTAACTAAGATGGCTAAGGCTGTCCAAAGGTGTGCAAAAGACAAATGACAAGCCTTTTTCACTGTGGACTCATTAAAATTATCATCCAGCATGAGTTACAAAGGCAAAATTTGACATGGTCAGGATTTTTAGTTCACAATCAGTTTGAAGAGTAGGAAGAATTGCTTGAAGAAGGTTTAAAAGAAGATGAATTGTTGATGATAACATACCCTGAGGCAACAAGCTCAAAACCACCAAAGGGGAAAAAGAAAAAGAAAGAGGTGTTCCTGGTTACTGATGATGAAGACAACTCTGAGGCAGTAAGCTCAAAACAGCCTCAAAGAAGGATATGAACTAGGAGTGTGATGAGAGAAGAAAAATAGTTTCAAAAACAAGAGCAGATCTTCACCACTTATCAAAGAAAGCCAAGGAACTATAGGCAAGCTCAAAGTAAGTCAGCATTGGAAAAATATGATGAAAGCCAGCAGAGGCAGTATGACCACATACAAACCTTGGGGAGTCAAGAAGAAGATCCAGCAGATGAAAGAGGGAAGGATATCCAAGACACTGATGAAGTGATCAAACAGACAAAAAGGATCAATCTCTTCTTGGATCAGCAAGAGAAGGAAAAGGAAAAGAAATCAAGACAGGAAATACTAAAAGACTCAGCTTCTCTTTTCCCAGAGCAGCAAACTGTGGAAGAGGAAAAGAAAGAAGATTCAGCATAGGAGCATGAAGAATTGGGGATGGATACCAATTCTGTACAGCTTCCAATGAAAATGAAGAAGAAGAAGACTTCCAAAAAAAATAAAGAGATTAGGAGGTTGAAACTTGAAATAAAGGAACTAGAGCAAAGGAATGAGAAATTAAAAGAAATCAACTGGAAGCTGAAGGTTCAGAGGACACGCATCTCCAAACAAGCATACAGATGGTATAAGCAAAAGAAGAGTTATAAAGCTAAGTATGAGAGACTGAAGGTCCTTTATGCATCTCGGGCTTCAACAGATGCATCATCACAGACAGGAGATTAGAAGCAAGATGGTCAGCAGCACAGTTTTGGTTTTTGGTTTTAAACAGGGTCAAATATTTTTGGCATGGGGCCATGCAACAGCTTCCTCTTGGGGGAGATGTTGGGCACCATTTTTACCTCTTTTTGTCACCTAAAATCCTCCATTATCCTCCATAAAACCTTCATACTGATTTATAAAGCTTTAAAGTTCACCCACAAACTTTGGTTAAAAGGTATAAATGTCATTTCTTTTTAACAAATTGAATTTTTGAGATTTTTAAAGCATTTAAACTAAGGTTTTTATTCAGGATTACAGGATGTGCTAACTTCCCATAATGTCTCCAAGGTTGAGCACTTGCAGGCCATCTAGGCGTGAATTGAAAGATAGGGAAAGGATCCTCAGTGTCCAAGGATGGTTGAACTTCCAACAGATAGATGATGTGGCTCTCATAGGTGTCCAATCAAAGTCGGTCAAGGAAGACCACCTATGCCACCACTTAGCACAAAAGCAGGGCAGTTCCGATTTTGTTGATTTTCACAGATCTGATAGAGGATCTCGATGACTATGTTCATTAATTAGTTTCCAGGTTAATAACATTTCTAGTTTCTTTAAATTTTTTGTATAAGTACTCCATAAGACAGAGGAGAACACATCACGATTTGACTGAAAACGCAGGCTGTTTTGGTACTGCTTTGTTCTATTACTGTGTGAGATCGATTTTATGGTGAATACATTTAAAGTTTAAGCTCTGTGATTCTTCAATTGTGTTTGTGAACGAGGCATTGGAGGGCCCCCTCTGTTGAGTCTGCACACCCCTTTCATTACCAGTAAATGCGATTTGGATTGTGTTAATGGTATGTTTTAAATTCCTGTAGGATTTGATTTCAGTATTGCAAACCAGTTAAATTACTTTCAATCAGTTTTATAAAGCTCTATTATTTCATTGATTATATGCTGAGAATGGTTCAGACTATTATCTCACCTTACTGCGCGTTGCTTGACTGTTCAACGATGGAGTATTAAGAATAATTACATATTACGAATGCTTTCCTGTAAAGGGAATTAATATTTGATTGTTCATTCAGCGTTGGGATAATAGACAGAGTCTTATAGTCCATATTTTAGGGTTAGGGATAATTTGCAATTGTTTTTTTTTATCTTAGAAGCTTTCATATAAAATTGCTGTGTAAATGAAACAACAAATGAAGTTGTTCCTGTAAGGGAATTTTTGTGTTTTCAAGTCACAGTAACTTGATCTTTTAATAAGCTTATTTCATAGATAACTAGATTACCAAACAAGTCTAGCTTTGAGTCCTGATACTTGGATATGCCTCTAAGTCTACCAACTCGGATTGACATTAACTTAAGGTTTGATTTGCATCAGTAGATCGAAGCCCAACAGTAAGTCAAGACTTTCTTCCTATTCCATTTCTATTCTCTAGTAAAGCTGATTGTCTGCAAGGTTAGTAGTAAATTGGTAACCCCAGACCCTAGGTTACAAGGGTGCTTAATCCTGAACAATAGAACTGGCGACTCCACTGGAGAGTCCACCCTGCTGTGGGTTAGTCCTGTAGATACTTGCCCAGTCTTTTCTCTGATTCAGTGTATGGTTTTATATCTTGGTCTTGATTTGTAGTAGTGTTTTAGAGACCTTCATTATTTTTTCTTTTTTGAAATTTTTTTGTCCTGTACGCGGGTTGCTATGCTACACAGTCGTGTACAACAACTTGTATATGCGGGTTGCTATACTGAATAGTCGTGTACAGTACGCGAGTTGTTCTGCTAGACAATCATGTACATCTCTTAGTAGCATATTTTTAGGTAGGGTTGCTTGTCCCTGTCTTATTTTGATTTTGCACTGCTTTGGGGTCTTCTAGTGCTGGCATTTTACTGTAGGTCTGAAAGCCGTGTGCACCATAATTTGTGCTTTTCAGTAAGCCCTTGAGTTTTTTGTTGTTTGAGTCTTCTTTCTTTTAGCAATTTGAGGCGGATTATCTTGTTTGGGTGATAGGTTCAGTGCTGTGTATCTGAATCAGTGATCAGGATTTTAGATACCTTGTACCCTGTACTATTTCCAAGTAGTTTTAGTTTGTCACTTGCCTTTTAATAATTTCAGTGGATTTCATTCATTGTTTCTTCCCAAGCTAGGTGTTTGCCAAGTCTCTTCCTTAGGTGGTTGATTTTGGTTCTTATATATCTGCTATACTTCATTTTGCTTGCTTTATGGTTTGATTATTCAAGCATACTCAAGAATTTTTGCATTTAGGTGCATAGTAATTTTTAAAGAGTTTGAAAAGTGAAAAAAAGCATTGGAAACATTTACATTTGAATTGCATATTGTAGTTTTATTTTCAGTTTTTGAATAAAATCTCAAAAATTACAAAAAATAAGTCTTAGCTTTCTCTTACTTAATTATAATTTCATTAGTTCATATCTACAAAAAGAAAAAGAAGCTTGTTTTAAGTAGTTATAATTTGCTTTGGAATTCATTTTATACACCTTTTTAATTTTCTTATCGAGTCAATAATATCATAGTCATTCACACCACTTACCCTCTGACTAAGAACAACCCTTAAAATGGATGCTATAATTTAAAATTTATTAGTAAGTTTTGTTTTATAGGGTCATACACCTACTAGCTTAGGCTAGACTTGTGGGATAGGAAGTGTAAAATCCCCACAAGTACTTAAATTCAGACGTAGTTGGCCAATCGATAGGTAAATCCTTCTTTGTGTTGATAGTATCTGGGAAGCTCCTCTCAAACAGGAGTTAAGCACAAGGTCGGGTGGAGGCTTGGACTAAGGAGATAGCCCTCTGATTCCTTGTCAAAACATAGACCAAGGTTTTTATGCATCTGGGGATTCTGTCCTAGACAGAGTTTTTGGATTTGCTACCCTGCCCATGCGTATGAATTAGGATTGCGATTCCCCCCCTAGACTATTGATATAGTTAAGGTAGCCTCTAGTCTCTTGGACATCTAAGGTTTATACACAGGTAAACTAGAAGGCTATTTCTGGTTCACCTTGGACGGGCTTGGAATGTAACCCTTGTTGAAAGTGTAGGAGGGAAGTGGATGATTCCTCTGCTTGTGCCTAAGAACCTCTTCAAGGACGCCAAAAAATTGTCTCCCATCTTTCTTTAGGAAAGCATATCTTATACCCCTTGTGATTGTTGATACTTTAGGAAATTTTGTAGTGATTTATCTGTGTTTTATCTATTTTTTAGACGAGCTTAGGGTGTGAAGAGTCAAATTTACAATCTTGGAGGACCAATCTGTCAGAAGGTCACGAAGGTTGAAAAACCTTCCTCTTCTTATCACATTGGAACCTGCACCTCCCCCTCAAAGGCGGAGATTGGACACGGATAGTTATTTCAAACCAATAGGAGTTAGTGAAGTTTTGGGTGAACCAAAACTTAGGGAAAACCATTTTAATTTAAACAAAGTTGAGATAAAAGACTTGTAGGCTGACAAGTTTGCAAGGAAATTTAATTCACCTCTAACTGACTTAAACGATCCTGTGATCGTTCAGGTTCGTCCTTTCAATCCACCGTGATTGGTATCCCTTTGGGCAGACTAATGTCTATTGTAGGAGAAAGTTCTTCTACTTCCACCTCACCCGCTCCGACTGAAGGGGTACCACCTCCCCTGGTAGGTGCCCCTAGAACAAGTATACCTAATACAACGTTAACTCCAGTTAGCCGGGTGGTTCAACCACCGACTCCCACAAGTTTAGTAGGTACTTCTGGTGGTATGGTCACTGGGATTCCTAGTGTACCTTCAATTCCTACTTCCTTCACACACACTACTCAGAGTGGTCCTATAGGATCCTTGGATTTTGTACAGGGTTTTCCTTGGAATGGGGGGCACATTCCCCCATCCACTCCATACGTAGGCCCAACACCCGCATATGTAGGGGTGCAGTTTAGAAACCCTAATACTTATGGTCAAGGTTTTCAAACTCTGGTTTCAGCTCCTTTCATGAGCTTTCCTTTTTCGCTTTTCAGCGAAGGGATACCTGCTCCTGTGTTCCAAACCTCAGCTTTGACTGGGGCAGCTAGAACCTCATAGTCTTCACCACACATAACCAATCTGCTGGCTTATGGATTGAATCCTTTCCAAAGCAGCCCAACCACTTCGCAATCGACAGCAGGGGGAAACCCCACCTTCACATATGGGAATATGAGGGCAAGTCCCTATAATCACCAATATGGTACTTTTAGTGCTCCAGTTAGACCCAAGCTCCCTTTCCTAGCAATGTTAAATTTTCCAGATTTGTCAAAACTAATGAATGACCCAGTGAGACATAACTCCTCTTGGCCACCTTTCCTACCAAGCTGCCCTTGGATATCCCAAAATTTGAAGGCAAAGTTGGTGATGATCCAGGAGCTCATGTCACCACTTTCCATTTGTGGTGCTCTTCCAACTCACTGAATGATGATTCAGTTCGGTTGAGGCTGTTCCAAAGAACTCTAACCAGTACTACAACAAAATGGTATATTGAACTGCCTTTTGCTGCGTTTAACAGTTTTTGGGACTTGGATAATGTATTCCTTAGTCACTTCCAACTTCCTATCCGATATGATTTCAGGACAGACTTGTTGTCTACCTTTCAGCAGGACAAGGCCACTCATATTTCAGATCACATCCAAGAGTGGAGAATATAGAAGAGCCTTATCAAAGCCACTATTCTTCCTGAGTTCTTATTAGAATGGTTCCTTAAATCCCTATTGCCATATATATCTAAGGATGTATCTACTTCGAGAGTGACCAATGAAGAAGAGGCTATCCTTAGGGATCAGAAGCTAGATTTTATATATTCTCAGTCTAGGATTTTATATGAAATTATCCCTGAAGCACTGAGTCCAACGCACAATGTAGAGAAACCTAATTGTTGCATTTGTTGGCTATCTGGGCAGACCCGGGTTTACTATAATGTACCAACAACACCCCTAGCTCACTGGCCCTTTTGGCGACAGACCGCAAAACGACCTAAAGTCTCACCCAAAGTGATCTTATGGGTTGGCTGAAGACTCAGGTGTCCTCAACCAAGTTCTGTAGTATCCTGGGGACTCGCGGTTTCTCTTAGCTAGCGAGATCTCTCTGCGATGCGCTTCTCTCTCTTACTCGCGGGTTTTGATAGGGGAAGGACTCCTATCGCATCGCATCAACTTTGGCGATGCACAACTCTCCCTTCTGCTTAACCCGTGATCTGTGATATCTCACACCGCAGCTCCTTTGATGGTGTGATATCGCCTACTGTCAACGCGATATCTTCTATAGTACTGCGCACTGCGACCCTCACGGTCCAAAGGCTATCTCGCTGGGTGAAATGACCTAGCTAACTTTCAACAAGATAGTAAACACTCTGACTTGAACTTCCACAGTTCAACACTCTCTACCTCAACTATACTTAACTGGATGAATAAGTATACTAGAAACACTTTAACAAAATGACTTATTACTGTGTGAAACAAGCACTGATAAACTCATATGCAGGCGCTCGGTGCATGTAAATCTACCTTTAACCTTCAATAATGCTGTAACTGAATGAGGACATACATACATTTACTAACTAAGATACAACATTCATGTAACAGATAACAGATATCAACTAAGTAAAGTGCAATCACATGAAATAATCACATAACACACTGGTTTTACGTGGTTCACTTCCAGGGTAGAAGCTACGACCACAGAACTGTGTTTATTATGTCTTGAGAGAGTACACAGTTCTGCTGCAACCTATTGTGTAGCTAGAGATCTTCTGGGTAACTCCGCACTCACTACCGGGAGCCCTTCTCTCCTAGATATCTTCTCTTTCTCTATATTGCCTTCTTACAATATTCTCTCTCTCTCTCTCTGTGTCAATCCCTGTGGATTGTTACATACATACTCCTGGAATCGGCTACTGGTTACAGTAAGGTAACTATGGACTGAATAGCAGAACCAGAGCTCGACTCTATTACAATAAAAAAGAACTGTGAACTAACAGACTACTGGACTCTCAGACTGGCTAACTTTCTGAATAGCTACAGTTTATCCGACTAGCTAACCTTTTACAATACAGTTTTCATCCCTTTATAGGCGGCTCGAAGGTCTTGCCTTTACAACACTGTGGGCATATCCCAATAGTAACCCAAAAACCCTAACTGTGATAGTCGGTCTATTTATACTCGAACTGCCGCTTTCTGTCACACCACAGCTCTCTGCAGTCTTCCACGCTTCCCGATGCTGATCGTGGGTACAGGGCGCCGCTTCCTTTTCTATCCTTCATCTTCAATACCTTGGCCTCATTGCCCCTTTTTGCTTTATGAGGGTCGCTGAGCCCTCCTGTCTTCACCGCTTCCTTGAATGCAGTGGGTGAGCTCTCTCTTCTCGGCCGCTCAGGTACTGTCGTTTTCTTTGACTTCTCTGTCCCGATAGTCATAGTTTTTGGCTCTGATCTACAGCTAGAAACATGCCATGGCGTCGTATATTTACCTTATCTCTTATATCTTCACCAAAACTGTCTATCCACCAAAATGGCAGCTTCTCCTGTAGCTGCGGGACACTACTCCAACACTAATCCTGGACCCCATGCTGATGGTGTGGTTGGTTCTGTGAAATCTCCCACTATAGAGTCTTTTGCTAAACAACTCCATGAGATTTCTGTCAAACATTCTACGGCGGAGGTAGTAAAGGCTGCCCCCTCACCCCAGAATGAAAATGTTTTTGCACAATCCTCTTAGAAGGGCAATCAATAGCTCGGTGGGAAAAAGAAGAAAGGAAAAAAGGGTGGGGGAAACCAAAACAAGCAAAAACCCACAAACAATGCTGATGGGGGAAAAAAGAAAAGAAGAAGGTGAAATTCCCATGTAAGTTGTGCCATGAAGATCACCTGACCCATCTATGTCCCCTTATGGAACAAGCTCAGAAGCTGTTAAAAGGCCAACAACTGGCTGTCCTGAAGGATCCTTTTCCCCAAGGACAAAATTCTACTTCAGCTTCAAATGCAGCAGGGGGCACCCCAAATGCTCTTGACCCCAATTATATCAACATGGTTCGATCCCAGACGTTACTCTAGACTAGGAACAAGAACTATGAAACAGAGGCCTCGGAGAAGGGTAAGTCAATAAGTGAAACTTCCAACTCTCTCACGATTGAGAAGCCTGCTAAACCTATGCCCAAGATACCGAAAGGTGTCTCCAAGAAAACCTTGCATAATCCCAATGCTAGGGCTGCACCAAACTACTCCATAGTTGAAGATTTATCCCAGACTCCTTGTGAGATGTCGGCTTTAGAGGTGTTACAGAGTTGTCCCACATAGTGAGATGCACTCTTAGTAGCCTTAGGTAGTATGGACTCATCGAGCCTCTTGGCGAAGTTAATTTGTCCGATGTCAAAATTTGCTTGCCATATCATGTAGCGTTATCGATAGATGTCATCCATGGTGGAAAAACCATTGGAAGGGCAGTTGTCGACGAGGGTGCTTCTACATGCGTCATGTCCCTATCTTGTTGGAAAGCTCTTGGATCTCTAGAGTTGGTTCCATTGAACAACCTACTTACTTCTTTCAACGGGAGGTCATTTCATCCACATGGTATCCTATCGGCTTTCAAAATTAAGTTGGTAGGGAAAGCAATGTCCGTGGAGGTAGAAGTTATTGATGCACCTTTGGATTATAACTTGCTCTTGGGGAGAAGTTGGACTTACACCATGTCAGTTATTGCATTGGCCGTATTTCAGGTGGTAGTGTTTTCACATGAAGGGAAGTTGGTTACTATAGACTAGCTCAGTTTTACTCAAAAAGGCCACATGGAAACTAACGAGTCCACCGTACCATTGGTTGATCAGGTTTTCAGAGAGCTTAGGGGATGGAATGTACACATAATTGATTGGCACATTTGATATTCTAGCTTCGATTAATTATCTAGGTTCTACTAGTGTAGGGAAGTCTATAGCAACAGTTGTTGATAGAACAGATCCTTGGGTTCTTCCTTCCCACCATGAACCTGAAGTGCCCTTATCGGTAGTAGAAGTAGCTTATCAAGATATCGTTCATACCGCTATTGATCCCATTCCGGTCCCTCTCACAATTTTAGAGGAGACGAAAGAAGCCTATCTACCTGCTTGGGCAGATAAATCTTTGCATTCTAGAGATTACTTAGATATGGTTTTACCTTTAGATGAAGTCATTCTGGAAGCCATGTGTGGACAAGATAATAGCTGCAAATATCTTCACCATCGATCCTATTTTCTTCCAGAGTTAAGCAGGATCGAGAACCATGAGTTCCATATGAGACTAGCAGGTGACGTTGATACACCTATTAATCCCTTACCAAGGAAAACATTTCCACTACGATTCCTATCAACATCTTTGCAAAACCAAACATTGTGGAAAATGTACACATTAGCATGAACTGCTCTCTGAAGGAGCTTGCAATCTATACAACCTTGTTTAAGGAATTCTACGATGTATTTGCCTGGTCATATGAGGAGATTCCAGGAATAGATCCATCAATAGTTGAGCATGAAATTTGAACTTACCTTGATGCTAAACCCGTTCGACAAAAGTTGAGACCTATCAACCCGCATAAAACGACAATGATTAAGGCTGAAGTTGAGAAATTGTTGAAAGCCGGTTTCATTTACCCCATAGATTTGATAGAATGGGTATCCAATCCCTTTCCTATTGACAAAAAGTAAGGGAATATACATGTTTGTACTGAATTTCGAGATCTAAACAAATCCTGTCCCAAGGACAACTACCCCCCGCCATTTATAGATCAAATTATTGATTCTTGTGCGGGAAGTGAAGTCTTTTCGTTTATGGATGGTTTCTCTGGGTATAATCAATTCCAAATTGAACCGGAAGAACAACATAAAATAGCTTTTATTTGTCCTTGGGGTACCTTTGTGTACAAGAAAATTCCCTTTGGATTGAAAAATGCAGGGGAAACCTTTCAGCGAGCAATGAATTTTGCCTTTCATGACATTAAATCCATTGTCGAACCCTACCTTAATGATCTGCCAGCATATTCTCGTAAGAGGATTGATCACCTAGATCACTTGTGTTTGATTTTTGAATGATGCAGATACTACAAAAATCACTTGAATCCCCACAAGTGCATTTTCTGTGTCGAGTCAAGGAGACTGCTCGGATTCATTGTTTCCAACAAAGGCATTCAGGTGGATCCTTTGAAAGTTGAGGCCATCGTAAATCTGCCTCCTTCTCGTTCTATCAGGCAGCTTCAAAGCTTGCTGGGGAGGTCCAACTTCCTTCAATGTTTTATTGTAAATTATGCCAAGATTACTAAAGGTTTCATGCGCCTGTTGAAACAGGACACCCCATTTGTATGGGATGAAATCGCACAACTTGCATTCGAGGCATTAAAAAAAGATTTGTTGTCGGCACCGTAATTGCGCCCGCCAGATTACTCTCGTGATTTTATTGTATCTGGTCGCATCTGAGTCGACCATAGGGGTAGTACTAGTCCAGGAGGATGATAAGCTCCAAGAGCATGTCATATCGTATCTTAGTCGTGCTTTAGACAACCCTGAAATTAGGTATTCCCATGTTGAGAATTTGGACTTGGCAGTTGTGTATGCTATTCAGAAGTTGTGTCACTACATCTTACTGAGGACGATGATGGTAGTGGCGTATGTTAATCCTTTCCAATATGTTTTGTCCCGATGGATAGTTGGAGGCAAATTCAATAAATGGATAGTCATTCTTCAGAATTTTGACTTATATTTCCAATCTGCCAAATCCAAGAAATCCTTAGTTTTTGCTGAGCTCATTGCAGAATTTTCGGTAGAGGAAGATGTAGCCATTGAAGAAGACTCATTCCTAGATGAGTATATCTTTTTGATTTCCACCTCTAACCCCTAGTATGAAGATATACTTGTCTATCTACAGAATTTTAAGTAACCTGCAGCCTTCTCGCGTGAAGAATGGCGTAAACTACGCGTACATGCCAAGAAATACCTCATTATTGGAGGTACTTTAGATCGTAGGGGGTATATTCTATTTTGTGTTGATGTCTTACCCATGACTAAGCATAGACTGTCCTAAATGATGCCCATAGTGGAGTGTGTGGGGGTCATTTATCTGAGTTAGCAATGACCCAAAAGATCTTACATGCTGGTTATTTCTAGCCCACGATCTTTGAAGATTGTGTGGAAGCTGTGAAGCACTGTCATCCTTGTCAGCTTTACACCAGAAATATGTGGTCGCATCCTGCTCCGTTATTTCCCATGATCTCAGTGGGCCCCTTAACAAAGTGGGAGATAGATTATGTGACGTGCAACCCAGTCTCGGCTGGGGGGCACAAACATATCATTGTCGCTATAGATTATTTCATGAAGTGGGAAGAGGCAATGCCCACCTATAAAGCTAACAGGGAAACTGCATCTTTTTTCATTTTCAACCAAATTATCACACGATTTGATATCCCTAAAGAGATTGTCACTGACCATGGTAGTCATTTCCAAAATAGTATGATGACTAAATTGACCACTATGCTAGGGTTTAGAAAAGAACATTCATATTCTTTCTATCCTCAAGCAAATGGTCAAGTCGAGGCTGTAAATAAAACTTTGAAGACTATTCTCAAACATACTATTAATGCAGCCTGTTCCAATTGGCACATCATGCTGTATCCTGCACTTTGGGCATATCAGACCAATGTGAAAACTGCTATAGGGTTTTCTCCTTTCCAACTCGTTCACGGAGTGGAAGCAGTCACCCCGGTCGAATGCGAAATCCCGTCCTTAAAGATTGATCTTCGTGTGTTACCTGATATGACTGAGCTGGAAGAATGTTTATTACATTTAGAAAATCTATATGAGCAGCGTAGAGATGCGCTGATAGCAAACAAGGCTCATAAAAATAAGGTAAAAAACCAATACGATAAATCAGTGAAGCCTCAGATTTTTTCTGAAGGGGGGCTTGTCTTACTCTGGGATTAGGACAAAGAACCCCTGGGGGCAGGAAAATCTAGGTCTATGTGGTTAGGGCCTTATGTCATGTCAAAGGTGTTGAATAAAGGTGCATATGAATTGACAGATTTCGAAGGGAATAAGCTACTTGAGCCTAGAAATGGTCTCTACTTGAAAAAGTACTATGCTTAGGCTTAGCACTTTTCCTGTATTTTTATTGTATGTATTTTATATACAATAGTTCGTCAGTTTGTGTTTTTATACCATATGTTGGTAGTTACAAATGTCTTCCGAGTGGTTCATAGGTTTTGTAGATGGCACCAGTCACCAAACTTGTAACCTGGATTCAGCCACATGGGTCATTTACTCGCCCTCAGGACAGCTAGTTTCCTCTGGAGGCGCTTGCCTAGGTCCTGCTACCAATAATGTGGCCGAATATAGGGTTGTTATTGAGCTTTTATGGGATGCTTTGTCACGTGGTATCACTCAGCTGGAAGTCTGAATTGACTCTCAACTGGTGGTTTCCCAGCTCAATCGAGCTTATCAGGTGCGGAACCCAATTTTACTATGTCAGTTTATGCAAGTTAGGTTATTGGAAAGAAATTTTGAGTTGATTACATTCAATCATATTCCAAGAAATCAAAATTCATTAACTGATGCATATGCTAATTATATCTTGGATTGACACTTAACACATTTTGCATAAAAATATACAACGGACACATTACAAAACACATGTAAATAAAACTGACAAAATATATATGTATATGTGAAAATTTGTCCATATAGATAGGTATCCTCAGATCTAGTCATAACTGTATAATATACAAAAAATATACAAAAAATGGATCAAATTTCATAAAATACTCCTAGGTCTAAGCTTGACCATCCTGGTCACCTGGACCACCCTGGTCCCCCTGATCATCCTGATCACCTTGCTCTCGGGCTTCTTTAGCCTCCTCGGCTGCAGTAGCCTCAACGACATCAATATATACAAGTACTGCTCTAGCTACCCGCCTCATTAGGCATATCCAGATAGGTGGTATACCAACCACTAGCTCCTGCATAGCGACAGGGATATGCTCAAAGCGTAATGTAGGTACTCTTTGGGTAATATTGGCTAGCTTTCCCTCAAGAACCCTAATCAAACCCTGGTATTCTCCCACCACAGGACGCACATACATGTGTGGATGCCCAACAGGGTGGACTGGTCCAATATCTGCATTTTAAGATTTCAAAGGATTAAAAAATCTTATACATATGTATATATCTTTATGATTAAAAATTCATAAAAATTTAAAAACTTGAAAACAAAAATACCTGACTGTCCCCATGCTCCTCCAGGAGGGAGGACAAGGTTGGTGTCACCTCAAAAATCTAGTCCAACATATGGAAACTGCTCCAGTGCTAGTACTTGTCGCTCCCACCAAAAGTAGAATTTGTCATCGTATACGCTCTGAACCGATCCATCGCCTCCCTAGTGGAGAAAGATTTCTCCCCACCTACTCAGTCTAGGCTGATGAGGAGAACGAACTGGTAGTGGTACTACAGGACTCAAACCGGGCACCCTATCAGAGAAAAAGGCCACCAATATGCTAGAATAACCAAAATTTTTTTGTTGGCCTCTTTTATAGTCAGAGAGCTGCTTCCTCATTATCGAGATTACTCCCGAACACCAGTCATATAGAGCTCCCTGTAGACAGTCCACTGCAAGTATCATTTGGTTCGGAGTTGCAAGGTGAAGTGATGATGACCCTGCAACCCTCACTATAGTACTCACCAACAACTGTAATGGAAAGCTGCGAATATTAACAATAGGGATGCAACTACCCCTCTTTTGAGTATTAGGCTCGTAGTATATATCTATGTAGTTCTGTACACTTAGAAGTTCACCGCCTATGCCGGTACCTTCCAAGTTAATCGGAGTTCCCCGTCGTGATAAACTAGAGATAAAGTAGACATCTTTCGAGGTAACCTCTAGAAACTCACCTTGTAGGTCAAACATACCAAGATCATGATCCCAATAGTTTATCAAAAACTCTAGTAGGTAGACATTTGATCGCATAGGTGAGGTACATAAGAATTTTAATAACCCACTTTGCCGCAAAGCATTTACCATGGGGGCATATTGTAGAGCTTCTTGGTCCATGTCTTCATGTTCCCTCTCCCTCCACTCAAGCACCATATTTCAATCTGATAACAATCCATTTATCAACCATTAAATTTATATAAATTTTTTTTTGGCCCTACATAGCTTTTTCCTACCTCGCGCAGTGTACGTGACTGTCCTTTGGACAAGTCGCGTATTGTACGTGACTTGCCTTTGGGAAACCCACATACAGAACATGTGTATGTGACTGTTGATATACCATACCTGCATACACAACATGCCTGCTTTGAGGACGTTGGAAAACATCAAAATTTTGCCAAAAATTGAAATTTGCTTGGATCAAATGAAAGAGCATGGAGTGTAGTTTTACCTAGCACTTGTAGTTTTGAGAATTGTCCATCGAGTTGTCCACAACGAGCAATCAAAGGTAGAGGTAAAACTTGTCTATTTTGGGTAAAAAATAAAATGGTGAGTTTTGATTTCTATTTTGAACTATTTATAGAAATATTATTTTAAAAGTGGGTTTTTTCCTATAGTTCATATTTTTTTATAAAAAAATCAAACTAATACCATATATTTTTCTTCAATGTGACAGGTCTATGGTCGTTTAAAGTTGTTTTTTCGCTCAGATAGGATGGTTTTTAGTCATTCACATGCATTTTGCATTCATACCTAATCCATCTTAATCCTAGCATTACCACTTTGACCACGAACTATGGTATTTTTAACCATTAGTACCTCGTTTATGCCATTGTTCTTCCATGGATAGGACTTTCCTCACATGAGTATCCTCCTTTAGAACCCACTTATTGTCTTTTGATACTCATGTTGCAGTTGTCATCAGTTCAGGGGAGTCTTCTTAGCTATTTTTCATGCCAAATTGAGCCTCATTTTGGTCTCTTTTTACAAGCTATCCTTTTATAAGACTCCCCACCCTTATGGAGTTTCTTAGGCCCAGGTCTAACTCCTCAAAATAGACTTGACTGCTGAGTAAACTTGTCCATTCAAGGTCATTAAGAATATGTGAATGGGAATCCACATTGGTGGTAGGTTATCTATTTCTCAGACCATGTGGAATAATATGAGAAAGGATCACTCTCTTTTCTGCGGAATTGAGAAGAGTATTCTCAGGTATAGGTTTATCACTTTTTTGGACCCGAAGGACTAAATTTATGGAAAAGGAACACCCAGTATGAGCTCAGTTTTCTCTTTTTCGTGCTCTGGACCTAAACATGAAAAATATTTCAAGTGTACTTCATGTCTTTGTCATGCTCGTTAAACACCAAGAACAAAACATCAAGTTTATTGTTGTAAGCCCCATTTCTCGTACTCAAATGGATCTTTCCAAGTGATCTTGCTTTCCTTCACACTTGTAAAACTCAAGCTATATGCTGCTCTCGAAGGAGCGTTGGGTAGGTGGTAATTTAACCTTTTTCGGACCTCCCTGACTAAGTACAAAAAAGGTTCACCTTTTCTTCTATGGAAGTTAAGAGAGTTCTTCTATGGTATGTTTTATACTTTTTTCGGCCTTAGGAGACCAAATTGGACAAAAAAGGACCCCCCCTGGAGTCTTCTTCAAAGTTTTCAGACTCTCTAAACATGAAAACGCCAAGTGAGCATGTACTAGTTCAAGCTCATAAAATCCATGAATCAGTGACACTATCAAGCATTATTCCCTCTTCTCTTCAAGCTTGTCAGAAAATGAAGAGAGACTTGAGTTGACTTTCCTGGACTCATTAAAATTTAACAGGAAAGATAAGGAAGAAGTTTTCTTTTGGTTCTCATTCGGTGGCAGCATGTCTTCCTTGAACATAACACTCTCTATTTTTTTTTATACTCATGTCTCAGTGTTCACTTTCAGTTTAGCTATTACTTTGAGTTTCTTAATCCTCTTGTCATTTATACCTGGGGAATCTGATCATGTCTCCTGCATGAAAGATAAGTCTAGTTGTACTATCTGCAAAGTTAAAAGCTGCCGTGGGTCATCTTTGTGTCGTGCTCATTGTTCAAGGATTTAGCCCTGCATCTAATCTATATCCTGATTCCATCATTGCCCTATCTGTTATTACTTGCGTATCCATTCCTTTACCCAGTTCCTAGTCACTCTTGTGATCCGTTGGAGGATCTATTTCCTTCCTCATCACAGTATGGTTTCTCATTATCACTTCCTGACGACGAAGACCTAGAGTTTTTGATGATAGTACCTCAGGATTCACTTTCATTATTGGTGAATTCCTTTGCTTCAGTTTTCAATTATCACCTATTGGTTGACAATCTATTGAATCCTATCCACGTTCAAATTCAATAACATATATTCACATGGCCTAGATTGTACTGGTTCTTTTGGATTTTTGACGAAGACCTTAGGTTCATGTCTATGGCCTAAGTTGCGCAAGGTGATGTTGTGATCACTTACACAGCTTCTAGATCTTTGAAGACTCATCATGATTGTATATTGTGGCTTCGATCCACCTATATAATATACGTGGTCTTGAACTCGTATCATATGATGTACTCAAATATTGTAAAGGAGCTAGTGTTCCCATATATTGAACATGGCATCCTCAGATATGACTTTGTATATGACATTACTATGTATTTGTTTCAGGTACTTCCTTTGCTGCATTGGATTTCTGAGTTCTCCAAGATAATGATTATAATGTATTTTGGCCATTGTTTCCCTCCAACCTCACACATTAGGGGGCATCTGTTATCAACCCAAATGGCACTTCTCCATCCGAGTGCCGACATTCCTTATGTTGGTACACAAAAGGACATATTAGGATTGAAGTTTTCTAAAACACTATAGATGGGCATGACTTGGGATGCATTTATTTTTTAACCAACTTGCTACATAATTTTTCTAAGTGTTGAGTTGTGTACGTGACTATATCCACTGTAACTCGCGTACTGTACATGACTATCTATATTGCAACCCACGTACATCATCGTACGCGGGTTTCCTTTAAGCAACTCACATGTCATACGCGGGTTGCCTATATTAATAGTCGCGTACACCTCAGTTCGAACTTAAAAAATATAAAACACGATTAATGGAGATTAGTTAGGCCCTAATTATTAACTATCCCAACTGTTTCAACCACCCTAACCTTTGAAATCACTCTATTTACCAAAGTACAAATAGAGGCCTTGGGGAGGGCATTAATCAATCAAGATTGGAGAGCAAAGTTATGCTAGTGGTATATCTTCAGAAGTCTTGGAGCAGCAAAACTCAGAGTCCTTTGGTTGCAGAGGATTCCTTGTCTCATAAGCTGGGTTGTATTCTTATCTCATTCACTGGTTGTTAATAAAGAGAATTATTCTTCCAACATTGTGTTGAGTCTCTTTCATGTATCGTGGTTAATGAATATATTTGATTATGTACTTGACATATTGTTTATTTAACCTCTTATATATACATGCATGAGATAGTACTTGGAGAATTTTCTCTTTACAGGTGAAAGAGGTGCATCCCTGAAATATTTGGAGAGAAGAGGCGCTGGAGAAGATCAAGCTTGGATCAACCATCGGTAATCAGGTAAGTCAAGACTTTCTTCCTATTCCCTTTCTATTCTCTAGTAAAGCCGATTATCTGCAAGGTTAGTAGTAAGTTGGTAACCCCAGACCCTAGGTTACAAGGGTGCTTAATCCTGAACAACAGTAATATCATATCAGATCCAAATAAGATCATATCAGATCTAATAAAGTTCATATTAGAACCAAGAGTTTTCTCCACCGAGAAGGTAGATGCATAATTTTCTCCCTCTTCAAAATTCTGAATATTGGTGCATGCAATCATGTAGGAATTTGATGGAATCTCAAGATCAATGAGAGTGTTTGATTCAATCCTACAATATGAAACTATTTCCAAAATATCCAAATATTTACAAAATATAATATCAGAAAACTCATGAGAGAAAACTGACAAAAAATCCTTAGCAGAAATTTTGAAAGAGATTTTTGGTAATCGTTTCTTCACACCAAAATTGATGAGAACAACTACAAGCGGTATTGAAAGATATTGAACCATAGAACCAAGTAATATCAAATAATATCCAAATAATGTCATATCATATCCAATAAATTCCACATCATATCCAAGAGTGTGCTCCACTGAGATGGTAGATGCACAATTTTCCCCTTCTTCAAAACCCTGAGTATCGGTGCATGCAATCATGTAGGAATTTGTTGGAAGCTATAGATCAATGAGAGTGAATAGATCACTCCTAAAATCTGATATTATTTCCAAAAAATACAAATAATTACTCATCTACACACCATCAATATCATTAGAGACAGAGAAATCAAATTCCTCACCCTTTCCTAGAGAAATCACTGGTAAACTATGCACATAATTTATAATAGAAGAATCACTGGAGAATTTTTGCATAGAATGGAAGGAGATATTTTATTCAACAATAGAGATTCAAATATCTTCTTATAGATCAGCCATGTGAGGATATGTGATATAACAGATCTCATACACTTCTGGAGCAACATGAGAAGGAGTCACTCCAATGATACTTTGTTAAATTCGAATTGACGGTGAGGAAGATTCTGCTTCTTCTTCATCTTGAACAACTTCATCAGAGAGAGTAGAGGTTGAGAATTTTGAGTTAAGAAATCTTGTGGTTCTGAATGTGCTTCCCAAATTGCTATAAATATCCTCATTGTGCTTCCCAAAGGTTCTATCCAGTTTTGTTTAGAGATCCTTTGGGTATTCTGCAGACTCAATAAGGTAGCGCAAGCTTGGAGACTTCCAAAAAGCCATGCCTGTTGTTCCAAAAGCTCTATCACTATCATTTAGCCATTCATTATCATATTTATAAGAATCTTTACCAAGTCCAATAGATACCTCATAGAGGTCTTGTCTCTTTAGATATGCAATCATCTTCAACTTCCATTCTGAATATTTTGTGGATGGAGTAAGAAGAGGAATAGATAATATCGAATCCATATGAAGTTGAACATGTAAAATATCATTGCAAAACAGTAATACATATTTGAACTGTTAGAATCCTGATTTTCCTCTCGACATGAACATATTTTTAGGGTCCATCACGCCCTCTCCACTACTCTAAATAAATTCAGAGCTAACAAATCATCATAGGAGACTTTTGTGGAAACCCAACTGCTTCTGATGTTCAATGGGGAGAAACAAGAATGAAACTTTCCTGAGAAGGATATGATATCATATTATAATTTGAATGCCATTTATATCTTCAAGCAGATAGTTCTAATAATGTTTGCAGTAAATGGAGAATGAAGATACAAACTGAACAAAACAAACCACACATGAAACAGATGAGTATTGCTTAGGAATTTACAGTATCATTCACAATAATAAAATTCAGTGTTATAATAGTTTACACAGGAAAAGAATTCGAATGCATCAGGTCAAAATTTGAATCTATCCATTGGATCTGACTGTATCTAATTGACCATATAACTCATGGTGTCTCAATCAATATCGGAGTCCAATAGATCAACTCCCAGATGCCCAATAACTCAATCAATCATTGATATCTAGTTAACTCAGTGTGGTAGGTGGGAAAAGGAGCCTAATCCACATGCATCCATGCATTAGCCATGCATAAATAGCACTAGCTAAATGATTGTGAACTAACTAAAAGTAACTAGGGGCTAACTAAGACTAACTAGTTCCAACTCCAACTAGCTGAAGGAGGTTGGTTTTGGGACTCCTAGAGGCTCCTAAAATGTAGGGATTGGTATAGGAGGCATCCAAACTGATGCATGAACATGCAGTAAGTGGCAGTTAACCTCTAGTAGTGTTCCCCACACTCTAGTAACTGGTACATGTGGCCCCATTAGTCCAAGTGGACCCAATGGTACTAGTGGACCCAATTAATTAATTAAGGTTCCTAAGTTAGGCTAAATAATATAATAGATAGTATGGTCAAGGGAGGATTAATAATCCTAAAATCTACAACTTAACACACTTATAAAAACTAAAAAGCAATCCAACTTACAGAAGCTAACACATGACCCGGAGCTAACTGACCAGGAGCTAACCCACATACAGCTTGGGTTCCTCCTTTTATAGACTCTTACATGTTGCTCTTAGCCGACTTCATATAGTTAGCCAACATGCTGACTTTCCTATTATATCGACACATGTTAGTAGGAACTAATGACCCGACTTACAAAGATGATTTCATACGTGCAACTTTCACCGAATCTGGGCAACCTTGTACCCACGATATTTTCGAACTATTCCTTTCCAGCCGTTCTGCCACTGCACGCCTTCTGACATGGTTTATTTTGTCGCATATTTATATGTCACATCCCTTCCTTTTATTTTTGATTTTCTTCTTCTACTATCACAAATTCCTCTTAGACCGCTTCTTTCCTTAGCTCTTTCTTCTTTGTATTCTTCTGTTCCTCCTTTGTCACATATTTCTCCCTTACTACTTCTTCTAAATTGTCCTTCCTTTTGTGACTACTTCTGTCGAAACTCCTTTTTCCTTCTTGAGACATGACTCTTTTCATACTAGGGCAGAATTTTAACTGAATTTTGTCTATATTTCCCTAGGCCTAACAATCCCCTAACACTTACATGTGGCTCGTCTTGAGCCATACAAATATATTCTTCCATTTCTTGACTTGTGCCTACTTTACCTTGAAAATCTTGTAATATTTTTACTACTTTCTTTGCCTCATGTCGCACATATTCCCCTATTTTCTTCAACTTCTCCACAAGGTCGAAGCTGATAGGGTTCGATGTTACCTTTTATGTCGATTCTGTTGCTTGGCGCACTTTCTGATGTACATGATGAATAATGTCTGTAATTCTTTCAACTTCAATGTTTAGTTATGTGACTTTTCCAGTTCCCTCTTGATGTTGCGTGCACAACACTTTAATATGCTGCTATATTTTTTTCATTTCTATGGCCTTAGCCATTTTTTTGCTAAGGGTAGTTGTTTCATCGCATTATTCATTTGGTTCATATTTTCCTCAACTGTGTGCAACTTCTCTGTGAGTTTCTCTATTTCTGCGTCAACTATCAATGCTTCCTCGGCCTGAGAGACTTAGTCGACAACCTTAGCACATAATGCTTCTACCTCTTCTATCTTCTTCGTAGCTTTGATTGTGATCCAGATGGATATCAGTGGCCACCCACTTATTCCACTAGCTAAAAACAATTGTCTATTGTGGTAGTTTCCTAGTTATTTTTCTATGGTTTTTGGTGGTGTCCCAAACTTCCGGGGCCATTTTGAGGCCCTAAACTACGTTTATGGCAATTTGAGGGGCCAAATGGTTTCCAATGGCATCCATTTAGCTCCATTTGAAAGATGTAAATATCCAATTGACCTTTCGACTGGGATATTGAGTGCTCAAATAAGAGATCGTATGCAAAATTTATGACCTTGGGAAGTTGATCATAAACTAACCATGTTGGGGCCACAAACTTTATGATGATTAATCTTCTAGGGTTATGTTTTGGACTTTTGGGGTTCTCTTCCTCATGATTATTATAAATAGGAAATTTGGGCCTCATTTTGTATTCATATTGGCACATATGGGCGTAGTAGCCACATCTCTTCTTAGATATAGCTACCACCATTCTAGCTGTTGTATTTATAGTTTGTTCTATTTCCGCTATTTAATAGAATCTGTGTTTACTGTATCTATGTTATCTTTTCAATATGGCTTTGTTTATGATTATCTCTCTATTCTTTCATTTTTTTCCCATATAAATCTGGATCAGTGGTACCAGAGAAATCTTCTCTTTGATAGTTTCTCGGCGCATGTCCTTGAAGAGGTCAGGGTATAGAGAGTTGGGTCTCGAACTAGTTTCACTTGGGGAAGATCACTCTCACTGCCGCAAATGACCTCCCATGGTGAAAACAAAGAAAGACAATGGAGCATGATATCCTATCAATTAGTTGCTTGAGGAAGCCCTCACATGATAGAGGGAAGAGATAATGGATATTTTCTCCTAGATTCTTCTACGAATGCCAGTAATAGTAGATGCACCTTCAATGAGCAGCCATTTCAGAGATGCAAATCCATTAAAGGTACAAGTTAACTTTGATATTCATTTATTTGAAGGCCAGATCAATGCTGATGCAATAAATAATTGGTTGAATGTCTTAGAAGGATATTTCTCTGTCCACAATTTCTCCAACAGGGAAAAGATCACCTTTGCGCTCCTCAAGGCCCCCCCCATGTAAGAAATTGGTGGGATACTTATTGTGAACAAAACTCATCAGATGAGTTTGGAATGTTTGATACAAATCCCACTTGGACTTCTTTCATAGATGTCGTCAAGGAACAGTATTACCCTATGGGAAACTATGATGAACAGTACACCAAATGGACCATTCTATTTCAAGAGAGGGACCAGATGATGTCAAAGTACACCAACAACTTTCATACCTTGAGCACAATGCTGGGTATCAAGGAATTCGAGCGACACCTGATACTAAAATATTGTAGTGGTTTACATCGGTACATTCGAACTAAGATGGACTTACTTGACATCTCTTCACTTGGATCTGCCTATCGGTATGTTGTTAAAATCAAGGAGAAATTTTTCAAAAGAACAAGCGAGTCTTTGGACCTACAAATCCATCATAGAAGAAAGGAAAGGGAAACCCTGGCCCACATAACACAAAACAAGGAAAAGACAATGAGTCCCCTCCACAAGAAAATAAGGGGAATGTGAAGACAAAGAAGGACATTGGGAAGTGGTGCGAGTTCAACAAAATCCCCTGGAACAACACTGATGAATGCCGCTCAAAGCAGTCATTGGTGGACGAGATCAAATCTTAAGAATCATATCTCGATCTTAATTTAAAACCCAATTTCATAGCCGTAGACCATGGGAAGTAGATCATTGATGCATAACCCAATGTCATTGTTGCCACCACACAAATTCCACTAGAGGAGCCTGAAAATTCAGTGGTAGAGGAGCACTTATTCCACTCGTAGATGTGAGTGAAGGGAATCCCACTACATTTTGTTGTTGAAAATGGTATCCAAAAGAACCTGATCTGAGCAGAAGTCATCAAGAGATTGGAGCTTGCGATAACACCACACCTGCCCTACAACATCGATTGGCTAAGCCAAGGACGAGGTATCCACATTAGTCAACAATTCCTCCTACCATATGGAATCAAGTATTTCATAGACGAGGTAATGTGTGAGGTGGTCCCACTTGAAGTCTGTGATGTTATTTTCAGACAACCATATATGTGGAAGTGTCATGCTATAGATGAGTCATGACCTTGCTCGCAATGTCATTGTCACTTTTGGAGGACAACTCTATTGAATACCAGAGTCAGTTGCAACTACCACAATCTCACAGAGTAGGAAGATAAGCTCCAACACTAGGAAGTTACTCCTCTTCACCTCCACACCCCCTGCACACGACTCCTTTCCTCAATAGAAATAGGAATATCATAGAGTCATTTCTTCCTCATCTACCCAAGTACCTCTAGAATGCAAGGACATGCATTCAAGGTGCTCATCCAAAAATAGATAATCCATACCTTCTCATACAAAGGATAACAAGACAACCATACTTTTTGAACAGCTCCAATGCATCCATCAATCAAAATTACAACCCTATGAGGATGTCAAAGAAAGGTAACCTCTTCACTTAACCAAATGTCGCACTAGGAGATCATCTCAACACACAGTTTGAGATATGATACAGGATTTGATGCAATGGAGACCATTGCTTCCTAAGGAGGGAGGATCGATTAAGATGGAGATCGGTGGCCACCCACCTATTCCACCAGCTTAAAACAATTGTCTATTGTGGCAGTTTCCTAGTTACTTTTCTACGGTTTTTTGGGTCCCAAACTTATGGGGGCATTCTGAGGGCCTAAACAACATTTTTTGGCAATTTCGGGGGCCAACTGGTTTCCAATGGCATCCATTTTTTCCTAGTTGAAAGATGTAAAACTCGGATAGACCTTTCGAACGGGATACCGAGCCCCCAAATCAGAGATTGTATGCAAAAGTTATGACCCCGAGAAGTTTACTGTTCCATTAATTACCACCATGGGGCCGCCAAATTTACAACAGTTCAACTTCTAGGGTTATGTTTTGGAATTTTGGGGTTCTCTCCCTCATGTTTATTATAAATAGGCCATTTGGGCCTCATTTTTTATTCATCTTGGCATAGATGAGTGTAGCAGCCACATCTCTTCTCAGAGATAGCTACCACCATTCTAGCTGTTGTATTTACAATTTGTTATATTTATGCTATTTAATAGAATCTATGTTTACTGTATCTTTGTTATCTTTCCAATATGGCTATGTTTATAATTATCTATCTGTTCTTTCATCTTGTTCCCACATAAATCCAGATCAAATTGCTACTTGTCGTCGCTCCTCCAACACCTATGGGGGTGTTCTTGGTTTTATTTGTGCTTTGAGTTCTGCGACCTTTTTGCAAAGGCCATCCACTATATCACCAAGTTGAATGACCTTGGAATCTGCAAACATGTCTTACATAATTCATGTGTCAGTGAAGTTTGTGCATGCAAGAGTTACAAACTTATCGAGCCTAAGCCTGTTTTCTTCCCACGTTTTTTTTCCTTTGTCTCTTGTATTGTTGTCTTTATTTTATTAACATTTTTGTTTGCTATTTTCGCCTGATTAATCAAGGAACCTACTCTTATTTTCATTTCTATGATTGTGACATTCCGTATTGCATATACCTCAGTCATGCACATATGCGAAAAATCTATTATTATTTTCCCTATGATTTTGGCCACATCATTGAATTCTGGGGTTCCCAGATCAAGTAATTCTCTTGATAACTGGACTCTAATTGGTGGAACCTAAAGAAAATAAATGACATTAACATGAATATTTCATTCACACATTCTGTCAAACACTTGAATGTCTAGGTTTTATGATTAAAAACTTACTCTTAAACTTGAAATAAAGACCACCATATTCAAGATCTTCTCAATACTGAAGTATTCATTCACACATGAAAACACATATGTTTTGGTCAACAGACTAGGAAAAACCCGAAACTCTTGGGGAAAACCCTAAGAAGAATATTTTTCATTAAGAACAAAAGAAATTTCAATACATTGAAATTTATCTTTTAAACCCTCACAGGTAAAATTTTCCATTTTTGAAATAGCAACAAAATAACTCAGAAACATAAATTATCTCCAAATCTGTGCGAACCTCGAAATTCATCCCAAAATACTACTGTACAATTCATTGCACGGACTGTATGGCATGATATACTTTTTTCCTCATTTTCTATGCCCAATTGTGCTGTAATTAATGCTGTATGGTCTGTATTTAATGCTGCTATACTTTTCTTAGGATTCAAGCCATTTTCTTGGGAATCAATCCCACACGTGCGACTACAATGAATTCCCAAGTATGACTGCTACAGAATGCCTAGGGAATCGTGCTGCTCCTCTCTCTTAAAAATTGTGCCCTACTCTTGGATATCTTCTTGTTCTTCAATATTCTTCTTCTCCTCTGATGGTGTGCTCAACTTGTCCTTTCTCTCTTGTTTTATACTTTAAAAATTGTAACTACTTATCTAACCACCTAATCTAGGGTTGAGATACTTTTACAAAATCAAGGGCCATAATTTAATGCACCCAAATTTAAATATTAATTCACTTTAATTATTAAATACTAACTTAAGTGAGACCTAATATATAAAGCACAGAACATCACTTTATTTATATATAACTCACATTATACATAAATATACAAAGGACAAAGTCTAAGTCCTCTTTATCACACCACACCAAAAAATATGAAAGATGACCTTCAGAGTTAAATTTCCAACACTCTCTCTTAACGAGGAAGGTCCACAACACCATCTCCATCTCTGACTTCTGCAACAACTCCCTCATTCTCTAGAATCATTCTTAGATACATATTCTCAAATCCATACTAGATCTCTGAAGCCTGAAACTTTACCTGATCCTCATCCACCTGCTCATTTATACCATCGTTGGACTGGCTGAGTCTCCTGCCAGTGCTCTGGAGAGAATTAATCTCCTCATCAGAAGAAATGTAAATCACATGTCGATCAGGTGCATCTTCTGTCCCATCCTCTGACTTTGACAACCACCCACCTGTGACTAGACATACAACACTTCTTCTGCACCTTTTTTAACTGTGAAACATAATCTTGAACCCTACTTCAGTATAACTCTGATACGATGAAGAAAATAAATTACATTAACATGAATATTTCATTCACACATTCTCTCAAACACTTGAATGTCTAGGGTTTATGATTAAAAATTTACTCTTAAACTTTAAATAAAACCACCACATTCAAGATCTTCTGAATATCGAAGTATTCATTCATAGATGAAAACACAGATGTTTTGGTCAATAGACCTAGAAAACCCCAAACTCCTGGGGAAAACCTTGAGAAGAATTTTTTTCATTAGGAAGAGCAGAAATTTCAATACACTAAAATTTATCTTTTAAACCCTCACATGCAAAATTTTCCAAATCTGAAATAGCAACAAAATAACTCAGAAAAAAAAAATTATCTCGAAATCTGTTCCAACCTCGAAATTCGTGCTAGAAAACTACTGTATAGTCTGATATATGGACTGTATGGTCTGTTGTACTTTTCTACCTCGACTTATGTGCCCACTTGCATTGTAATTAATGTTGTATGATCTGAATTTAATGCTGCTATACGTTTCTTTTGATTCAAGTCACTTTCTTGGGAATTGAGCCCACACGTGCGACTGCAATAAGTTCCTAGGTATGAATACTATAGGCTGCCTAGGGAATCATGCTGCTCCTCTCTCTTGAAAATTGTGCCCTACTCTTGGCTCTCTTGTTGGTCTTCAATCTTCTTCTTCTCCTCTGATGGCGTGCTCAACTTGTCCTTTCTCTCTTGTTTTATACTTTAAAAATTGTAACTAACTATCTAACCACCTAATCTAGAGTTGAGATACTGTTACAAAATCAAGGGCCATAATTTAATGCACCTGCATTTAATAATTAATTCTTTAATTATTAAATACTAACTTAAGTGAGACCCAATATTTAAAGTACAAAACATCACTTTATTTATATATAACTCACTTTATACATAAATATACAAAGGGCGAAGTCTAAGTCCTCTTCATCACACCATACCAAAAAATATGAAAGAGGACCTTCAGAGTTAACTTTCCAACAAAACTGACATTGGCATCTCAGGTTTCTACTCTTCAGAAGGGCCAGGTACATCTTGTGACTTAGTTCTCTATGGCGTATAGTCTACTGCAATTCTAACCTCTTCAATAGTTGTGCAAAGTGTTTTTAGCAGATAATACTGCTTGTTAGCCTTGTCTTTTGCTTATCTATTTTCTGAAAACTTGTCTGTGTGACTTCTGCTAGCGCTTTAGTTAACAACATGAAGTATTCACAATCAATGCTGATGGTATTGGTGGTTTTTTCAACCTTTCTTTTATTTCTCTTAAAATACCCTTGCTCTGTTTCTTCCTTCTTCCTCTTTTCTCCAACAACTGGATTTGTGGGAGTTGAGCTCATTCCAATTTGGGCCGGATCAGGCTTTAACGCATCTTCTTGCGGGTCCTCTTCTTGATATTTATGTTGCCGTGATAGTGGGTTTTTCTTGTCCAGGTCTTCATCTTGGTCATTTGGAACAGGGACACACTGTTATTTTATCCATTCTTGGAAAATGACTTCCACTTTTTCTTCAGTCAATAAAAACTGTGTCTCAAACCATTGGCCTTCTGGGTCTTATCACGGAAGTATCATTACATAATGCGGGACGATCTAAAACTTAATAATTTAGCGAAACCACTTAATAGTGTTATCTGCAAGTCTAGTCTTCTTTCACACCTGTTGCCTCAGGGCCTCTCCATACATAAAAAATTTGATATTATTACCCCCCTGCCTATCTTCGTTATCCTTTCTGAACCCAAGATTTTGGTATCTGGATCCTCTATAGCTAATTGGAAGATATACTACTTGGTAGTTTGGTGGGTCAGACTAGACAATAAATGAAATGAAAATCAACAACCAGGAATAGTGGAAATAATTACCATCTTCCTATGACTCAATTACGTCTGCTAGAAATTCATTTAACAAGAATTAAAACCAGTTAATCTAAACTCCCTTCGCACAGAGTTCGGTTAGCGAAACCGTACTCGCAGTACACTGCTTTGGTCAAATCTTGTGCAACATTTTACAGGACAATACCCTCGCAGCAAAGAGGATGGTAAATTCATTAATTGAAGAGATTAGGAACCCTTTGTTGTCCCTAGTCAAGTCATACTTGTCCTTAACCCTTGCTTTCATCCCTGTGTCGTGGTATTTTCATAAATATGGCGTTGGATCTACACCTGCCAATGGGAGGCTTGTGATCATTGCGATGAGCTCGACATCCATGGAGTGTACTTTGTTTAGCCAAAGGTATCCTCCATGAAATGATACTAACAACTATAGTACAAATGCATTTAATTCTACACTTTGACCGAAGTGTGGCATGTATAGCAATGACAATAGTCCAGACTGTTCTAGGCTCTCACCCATTCCATTAGAACCAAGTGCTTTGGCAAATCCGGTGTGTCCCACACAAATAGAATATAATTATTTTTGTCCAAATCTTTCTATTTCTTTGTATCATGGTCGATGAATGATAGCTTCTATAGGTTTGACAAAATGTTCTTCAATGCCTTAACTCCTTCTGGCATTGTGGGTGCTACTAGCGAGGCTCGTGACTTGGTTGGATTTTTAACTTTGGTGCATCTGCACATCTTGGTGGGATATATGGTGGTAACAAATTTATGGTTTCATTTTTTTCTTCCTCCTCACGAATTGGTGGCGGTATTGGTGGTGTTGTTTCTTTTCATTTTCTCTTTCTATTCTCAGTGTGCTTTGCCCATGAAGTTCTTGATGGACTTGGTAGGTATGCACTTGATTTTCCTGATGGTATGACTACAACTAGTTTAGCAACTGTAGCAACCTTCTGCTGTGGTGGGAAATATACCACAGTATATTCCATGATTATTGTGGGTGATGTAGTCACAACTTTAGATTGAATAGTTGTACTAGCGCTAGAGATCAAAATGACCATTCTCTAAACAATTTTCTTTGGCTCTTGAATTTGCAGATAATAATCAATATTCTCTCATAAAAAATAATGAAATATAATTGGACATGAAGGTTGATAGCGTGCAACAATTTTCCACGACATTCTTAACACATGCGGGGAATCAATAGAAATGAATCTGTCCTTTCAGTCACATGAGTGGATTGTTCGAATAATTAGGGAAACTTATATGCACACCGCCGATTATATGGCACATAAAGTGGTAGTTATTTCCATAAAGAAAGACGTGATAAAAAAAAACCACTGCTAAAATATCTCAGAATTTTCAAGTTAATGACATCCAACTCTCATATCTGTGATTCTCATATTTCTTGCAACAACGTTGCACACCTTATGACATGTTTTCTGCCTTTAACATAGTCCCTTTCTTGTGACTAATTAAGTGTTTTCACCCTGAATTTGTGGTCTTCGCTAGACACCAAGTCTACAAGACTTTGCTTCTTACGACGAGAGACTAGCAGTCTGCGACCAAAAAAGGTTTTCCTCTCTTTCTTACTTTTCTCTTGTTTTTTTTTATGCAACCAAATCACTGCTATCGTGATATGGATTCAGTCGACTTCCATTCACCAGTCCTCTAACATTTGTTCCATCTAAAATTTTCAATTTCATTTCTCCTATGTCAGTGATATTCTGGACGATATACATTCCTAATCAATGTGTTTTCAACTTCCCTGGATGCTTGAAAAATTTGCTGTGATACATAAGAACAAGTCCTCCGACCTCAAAGTGCTTGCTCTTAATGTGTCGATCATGCCATACTTTTTTCCTTTGTCTTTAAACATTTCGATGAAATCTGGTGACAAAACGTTCTTCTTCCAGCTGCACAAGTTGCAAAAATATTTCTTTGACAACATCGACATCTGTCATTTCTATGATCGCATCAATTCTTAAGCTCGGGACAATATACTCCATAGGAATCACAACTTCTTGTCCATACACCAAATGGAAAGTAGTTTGGCTTATCAATTTCTTACAAGTCGTGCGATATTCCCATAATACTGCTGAATTTTTTTGATCCCAGTCATCTCTTTGGGGCATTACAAATCTTTGTCAATGCATTTTCCATAATTTTGTTAAAGGCTTCGACAACTCCATTTGCTTGAGGCTGATAAGGTGTTGTCCGTCTATGCTGAATTTGGAATTCCTCCATGAGTTTTGTAATCAACTAGCTAATAAAGTGCATATCTTTATCACTTAATAAAATATTTTGGCATCTAAATTGTGTCAGGACATTCTCAAATAAAAAATTTGCAGCGGTTATAGTAGTACAATCCTTTACTGGCACTGCTTCGACCCATCTGGTTAGGTAATCAGTCAGAATAATAATATAGCGTGCACCGGTGCACTTTCTTGTCGGACTGATAGGACCCAAATAATCAATGGCCCATTTATCAAATGCATGCAACATTATTTGAGGTACTAATGGAATTTCATCATGTCGTGACAACTTTTCATTCCTTCGGCAGACATCACAGCTGCAACAATGATCCCCGACATCCACATGCATATTGGGACACCATAATCCTTCTTGTAAGATCTTGCATATCGTATATTTTACCATGTAGTGCAACACAAACATGTTCTTCATTTAATATCAATGGTTGCTCATGCTCCAAAATGCAACGATGAAGAATCTCATCAAGGCCCATTTTATACAATTGTCCAGTGATTAACTGGAAATCCGCAGCTTGCACAACTAACTATTTCCTCTGTGCAATGGTGAATTCAGATGGCGTATAACTCATACTAAAAAAGGTATGATATATCTATAATGATCATCGAACATAGTTATCGCAAACAATTGTGCATCAGGGATATTATCGTTTAGGTTACTAGGCTCTTCACCACTTTTTATCCTTAAAAGATAGTCTATCCCAAATTCAATTGAACGGGTTTAACAATTACTTCAAAATCAAATTCTTGGAAGAGGAGAAGCTACCGACAGATATTACCCCCCAACACTGGCTTATTGACTAGGTATTTCAATGCGTAATTGTCAGTGTACATCTTAAAATGTCCACCCAACAAATAATTTCTAAATTTCTGCTGTGCACATACCATCACCAGGTTGCGTCAGCACCACGTCAAGTGCGACAAACGACGCGTCGACATGAACATGACACTCCTTTTCTAGTATGAAAATACAAGTATTGGCGTAGTAGCCATATTTTTTTTCAATGTGTTCAAACTCTCTCAGAAGCTCTCCATCCATTAAAACTTTGCATATTTTTTCAGAATATTTTCCATAGGAGCAGTCACCTCTGCATATCCTTTGATAAATTTTCTGTAGTATACAATGTGTCCCAGTGTTTCCCTCAATTGTTTAACTATAGTAGGTGGTGGTAGGTCAAGAATGATCACAATTTTGGATGGCCCAACAGAGCTCCAAAAGGGGCACAAAAGATACATTTCTTGAATTTTAGTGAAATTTGATATTGGTGACAACGTTCCAGCATCATTCTAAGGCTCTCTATATGGTGTTTTATGAGCTCAAATATTGTCCAATCATCAAGGTAGACTTCAAGAAATTTTTGTATGAAATATTTAAAGGAAACTACAATAATTCTGGGAATAATTGCAGGAGAATTCTTAAGTCCAAAGGGAATTACCGTATATTGGAAACATCCCCACTCCGTCGCAAAGGCAGTCTTGTGTTGGTCTTCCTTTGCAATCTTGATCTGATGTAACTGGAAAATTAGTTAGTGAAGGAGTATATTTCCTGCCCTCTGACACTCTCCAGTACTTCATTTGTAAATGGAGTCCAAAATCACTCATGTAAGAAAGCGTCATTCAATTTTCTCAGGTCGACACAAATTCTTACTTCACTTGAGGTATTTTTTTCCTAGAACACTACCAGACTAATCCATTCTGATTCCTCAATAGGTTTAATAAAACCTGCCTCTAACATTCAGTCTAATTCATCCTTGACCTTTTCTTTGTATCATGGATTCAATCGGTATGGTCACTACTTGACCAGTTTTGTGTCAGGCCTCAAAGGAATTTTCATTTTGCTGAGATATCTGACTATCCCTTCATTTTTGAAAAATTTGGTAGGGAACAGATCCTGAAACTCATGCAGTAAATCAATGATCTTTCCTATAGTGTCTTCATCACAATAATCTCCAATATTGACGAACTTTGGATTTTCAGGCAAGTCAATATTAACTTTCTTGATTTTAAGTGGACTTAGGAATTGGTCACTAGAAATACCACATTTCTCCGTTGCACGCATACCCTATGACTCATGTATGTTTATGTTGAGCGGGTCACCATCATCCGATTCTCTCGTCACATTGTGGCATTCCATCCAATTGTGGATTGTCATGCTGCATTGATGGAAATTTATCATTGCAACAAATATTTCTTCAAATACATTCTTTTTCATTACTTGCAGTGCAACATCGATTGTTGGATGATCATATGCGAACTTGAATGTATGTGTGAAACTAGTGGCCAGTTCTTCCCACTCAAGAGTTCCTCATCACACTTCAATAGATGTATACCAATTCCTTGGTATTGTGTCTAATGTATGAAGGAAGAGATGAACCCATTCTCGTTGCAGATATTCCTGCCATGTCATGAGATAATGCTTAATATGTTCGACATGATTTGTCAATCCAGTATACTTGTGACCGATATAACTAATATATTCTCCAAATATGATCTCTAACAATATTCTACATTGTGAACATTCAGAGATAGATTGTTTATGTGTACCCCACCATCTAGTGGGCATAGCTTTCATCATAAAGTCCAAGGCGAACAATCATTGTGATTCTGTAAATTTTGCTTCAAATTCTGTTAGGAAGGATGCAAAGATAGTCAAGCATTAATATGTAGGTATTTTTCTTGCCTTAGCTCCTATGTGTCACACAAATCTTGTAATTCTGGCACATCTTCTCATGGAAAATTTCTGTAGAAGATTCTGCCAATTTTTTAATGCTTCACCTGAATCAGATGTATAGGAGCTAACACTCTGCCAACTCAGATTTCCATGTGCTATTGGATTTATATAGTCATCTCTTGAAGATATGATATTATATAGATGATCCAAGTGATCACCTTGCCCTTCACTGTTAACTGGCTTGAGATATCTCTTTCCTTTGAGTAGATCAATTAGTGCGACCACCATTATCTCTTAGTCTTCAAATGACAATATTCTACTCTTAAAATGGATGACGTTCTGAATATCTATTTCCCAGTTGATCCCCAAAAGTGTAGGATATGGGTTTGCATCATCGATAATGTCAATCACTTCAAAGTATGCATATGTTCTCAGGCCTTATACCTCAACCAGTACTTGAGTCATTTGACCAATGGGTAGAACCTTTAACTAATTTCCTAGCCTTAGTTGAATGGGAGACTAGTCCAATTGCAACTTGTTCATGCTTTCCCATTTCTTCCTTGTCAAGATAATGACATCAGAGCCTAGCTCTAAGATGATATAATCCATATCATAGTCTCCTATATGCACAGTCATTCGCAACTCATGACCAGTTTTTAATCTTTTCCTGACATCGTTAGATATTCTTTTAGGTCGCAACTCTTCTGGAGTCTCTTCTATGAGTCCCGCCAATTCCACAACAACATATTTATCATGGATTAACTCTAATTAACTTTTTCAAAATTCTTTGAGCTTACTAAAATTTCTCGTCGGTTGCTTCCAGAGTATTTGATCAAACCTTTCGAGCATATCTGTTACTTGTCCATATGTTGAAACTTGTTTTGTGTCGACAAATTCTGGTCGGATGCCTAAGAATACTTTCTTCTCTTTCTGAACGTCAAACGATACTTTCTTTTGTGCCACCGATCGCACTTGTAGTTGTCCATGATGTGTTCCTTGGCATGCTCTAGTTGCAACACCTCCCCTTATGATGAAAACAATGATTGCTTCTCTTGTCTCAACAAAAATCATTTGGATGTTTTGGTTGGGATTCATATTGGGATTCTACACAGGGTTGGTATTTCCCACAGTTAGATCCTGCCACTTCACAATATATTGTGGAAACTGTTCGACAGTATGATCACATGCTTTACAATACGAACATGTATTCATAGGACTTGCACAATCTAGAGAAAAGTGTCATGGTTGTCCATAGTTATAACATATGACTTGGCATCTTCCTCAACCAAATCCTCCTCCTCCTTGTTGTTTTTGTCCCCAACCTCGAAAATTCCCCCCCCCTAGGTTGAGGGTAGTGTTACTACGATGAATATTGATTTTGTTGATATTGCAACTGAGGATATTGTGATTGTGTAAATTGTGCTGGTGGATATTGAAATTGTGTTCATTCAACTTGCATATGTTCATCATTCTTCATTAAGTAGGTATCCACCACCTTCTCTTGAAACAACTAGAATGCTTTGCAATATTTATCATCATGTCCTACAGATTTACAAAATTTACAATACATACTAGCTGGTGTACTTACAATCTTCTGCAAATACAAACATCATTCCGAGCGATGGACTCCAGTCTGACATATTCTACACCAAGGAATTCCTTGGGTGTTTATCAAGTTTGGTGCTTTTGTTGCGACATAGTTCATGAGTGCTAGACAATTATCTTTATGGTGTCCTTATGTTCTGCACCTTGTACACCATATCTCTTGTTGAACCTCTTTACCTTTTTTTATTTCCTAGAGTTGTAACATAAGGTTAGTTAGTTGCGACTAAATATACATCATTCCTGTGCCGGTTTCTCCAATCGGTGAGGATTCTAGATTCTTTGTTATTTCCAACACTTTTTTTTGTGACACAATCTTTTGTTGCATCAATGGAACCCGGATGCGCGACAACAACGCGACAATGAAGCATTCCTTGTGCAGTACGTCGGACATCTAGAAGCTTATTCTGGCCATTAATCTCTTGAATATCTGGTCAAAGTCCCAGCCAGACTCTGTGGCTAACTGCTTTATAATCTCTGTAATGCATTGCGACTCAAATTTTGACTTTCTAAACTCATCTATCATTCCGATTCGAATATTGTCGAGCATTTTCTGCGCGACTCCTACTGGCACTTCAGAAAAATTCATGTACCAGTCTAGTGCATGAACTCGTAGAGTCATGGTCATCTGTGCTTTATTTATGTCTTTATTTTTGACCTGTCACACAGTCCATATGGATTCACAGAGAAACGAATGTTGCTTTGGACCTTCCAACCCATTTGAATTAAATATTGACAACTTAATGTTGGTCCAACCATTATATTGGCTCTGGATACACTTGGGAAAAAAATTTGAGTAGTCAGACTCCCTTGTCCACTATTCATAGCGTTAGTATTACTAGTATTGAAAATTATTCTCGGAGACGAGTTTCTTTATCTTACCTCCGACGATGTGCACAATGTTGTAGGTGTACCATGCTCGTGTTTTGGTTTTGGATTTTCTCCCGATTCTTCTGATTATTCTTCTCCTTTGGATATAAGTTGATATTCTTCTTCTTTGTCACAAGAACCTTTGTCCACATGTGATGCAAGTTCGTAGTATTCTCCCCTAGTCGTACGGCAACTTCCTCTTCCTGTGACAATCTTTCTTCTCTTTCAAGACCAAAATCTTCTTCCACTTCTCAAATATCTAGCATCTAGTTCAGTTCTGTTATCACCAGGGAACATCTCAACTTATTTTGTGCCATTTCTCACACAGTTCTGCTGTGACATATCCACCCTTCTGTGCACAGTTCTCAACTATCACATTCGTAAGATTATTTTTTCTCATATGAGAATCTTTATCCAAGTTTTTAAGGATGACAAATATATTCCATGGGGTCCTTGGAAAAATTTCCTTTCTGCCTCAATATATGAGGTTATTGTGTCGAAAACAAACTCACTAATATATCCTTGCAAAATACTATCCACCCAAAAATCAACAACCCTTGACATAGGGTTGATAACACTATTCAACCATCAAATCAGCCGAGGATTCCACTCCATTGGTTCTCCTCCTTGAAAATTTATTTGTTGGGTTTCCAACTTCGACAACCACTCATGCAATACACTAGGAAATTGAGAAAAGAAAATATTGTGAATATCCGTGTAATGTTAGATTTTTATCATTTAAGCAATATGATCTTGGATATTATTTAAGAGAATACCATGCACAACAATAATCACAAGAGACAAGAGACACAAAGAATTTTCTTCTGGGAAACCATAAAGGAGAAAACCATGCAACTTCCTCATAGATAGAATGAGCACCAGTAGCAAAAGTAAAACCCAAAAACATAAATATGATCTCTGACAGATGATCTCTCTCTCACTTGTGCCAACACTTTCTCTCTCACTCATGCGCCCCAGTTGAGTGAGTGTGTGTGTCAAATAGAGAGTCTCACTCTCTATTTATACTAGTTTCTGAATTGACAATTACTTACCAGGACCAACATCTCTAGGAGAGTCTAATAACCCTAGTGCCCCTCAACTGTGGGAAATTTGCCTACGATCAACAAGGAGGGTTAACCTTAACTCAATTGTGGGTACTATTTCCCTGACTTATAACAAAGGGTTAACCTAAATGACTTTACATGAATTTATTATATTAATGACTCTCTCGATAGGAACATTGGGGTATAATGAAATACAACTAATTCTCTCGATAGGAACATTGGGGTACAATATAAGATATACAAGTGAATACATTCCTAAGTTACAAATACATCAACACTCCCTCTTAACTAGGAAGGTATTCTCTTGACACAATTCATCAGCACAAGTCTTCGTCACTGGATCATCATCAAAGTTGGATCATCACTGGATCCTCATCAAAGGCGGATCATCACTAGATCATCATCAAAGATAGAACATCACTGGATCATCATCAAAGCTGGATCATCACTGGATCATCATCAAAGATGGATCATCACTGGATCATGTATCTCAATTAACTGGTGCTATCTCTCAATTCTTCTCATCATAGGAAGTTATACAGATCCAACCCTTTTTCATGCTAGTTATAGGCCTAGCCTCCATGTAGGTCTTCATCTTCTTCAACACTTATATTTGACCATGGGAGGAAAACATCCAAGAACCATGTTAGAGAGGCCCACCCATCACTTACATTTGACCATGGGAGGAACACATCCAACATCCATGTTAGAAAGGAACACCCAACAATCACATCCATTGGCATGGCAGGGCACACCATCTACCATCCGAGGAAAGGCCCATCACTTACATCCATTGGCATGATAGGAAACACCATCTATCATCCAAGGAAAGGCCCAACACTTACATATACTGGCATAGTAGGACACACCATCTACTATCCAGAGAAAGGCACAACTCTTATATCTGTTGGCATAGTAGGACACACAATCTAGTATCTAGAGAAAGGCACACCACTTATATTTGAACCAGTAAGAAAGGATCAGCACATACATCTGACCTAGTCAGAAAGGCCCAACACTTACATCCTCTGGCATAGTAGGACACACCCTTTACTATCCAAGGAAAGGCTCAACACTTACATCCACTGGCATGGTAGGACACACCATCTACCATCCATATAAAGGCTCCACACTTACATCCACCGGCATGATAGGACACACCATCTATCATCCAGGGAAAGGCTCTACACTTACATCCACCGGCATGATAGGACACACCATCTATTATCCGGGGAAAGGATCTTCAATTATATCTGACCATGGGTGGACCCGCCTACCACCATGTTAGAAGGGCTCCACACTTACATCTGACCCAGTTAGAAAGGCTCCACACTTACATCTGACCATGGGAGGAGCTTACTACCAGCATGTCAAAAGGGCTCTGCACTTACATCTGACCATGAGAGGACCCACCTACCACCATGTCAAAAGGGCTCCACACTTACATCTGACCATGGGAGGACCCACCTACCACCATGTTAGAAGGGCTCCGCACTTACATCTGACCATGGGAGGAACCGCCTACCACCATGTCAGAAGGGCTCAGGGACTCATCACTTCCCCTTGGAAGGAACCTTGATTTGGAGAACACCATGTTTCTCCCTGAAGTACTCAAACTTCACTCTGGCCATTTCTAGCATAGAATCACATCAAGGATGATTACATCTCAGGATAACCTGTGAGATTTTCCAGGATCGATTACATTCGAGGACAACCTATAGGATTGATTATGTCTAAGTAAGCTACAAGCTTCACCAAGATTTATGCTCAGACAACCTGTCTCACCGGCTATGCTAGAACTCCCTCTTTCAAGAGATCTCGATCTGGATCACATATTGGAGCTTCACTGCTCCTCTCTGCATCATGCAAAAATGCAAGTCATATCAACATACTACCTCCCAAATATCCAAGAAAGTGGCAACATATTTTTCCTCAGCTGTACTCAGTGCCATGCAAGATTCCTTCCTGCTAAACCAAGAGATCAAAACTGATCTCATACTAAAGCAACACCTCGAAGTGCTCTTCCTCTCAATGGCACTGTCTGCCCAATCTGAATCAACATAAACCTCCATGTTAATGTTCTAATTCATCTCATACTTGAGCCCATAATCAACTGTACCCTTTAGGTACCTCAATGCATGCTTTGCAACCATCAGGTGAACATGTCTCAATGTGTTCACAACAAAGCAAATATCTGGTCTCGTATTCATCAGGTACATTAAGGAACAAATCATCTGACGATACATCATGGCATCAATCATCTCTGATGAAGCATCACTCAAATAGCTTCAAGTTTGATGCCATAGGTGTGGTCATGGCCTTATAGTCCATCATCCAAACCTCTTCAGGATCTCTACTCATACTTCCTTTGTCCCAGGGAGATTCCATCCACATTCTGCCACACCTCCATGCCTAGCAATCTTCCTCTTCTTTCAACTTTAATGAGTTCCTCTTTTCCTATTAGGAACAATTCATCGACATATAACAGGAGCATCACTGGTCTTCCACCTTCAACCTTGAAGCAAAGGTAAAGCCTAGAGTCATTAGTAATCTGTCCATTCTGTCGTACCATGTCAAACCTCAGGATCTTTTGCAGTCACTCCCTCTGAAGAAGATCATCATTCTCCCTCTGCCTTTCATACTCTATGTATTGAAACATTCTGTACTGGAGTGATAAGTTGTTATCAGCCAAAATGACACTTCTCCGTCCGAGTACCGACATTCCTCATGTTGGTACACAAAAGGACAAATTTGGATTGAAGTGGCCAAAACACTATAGATGGGCATAACCTTTGATGCATTATCCTCAAACTAGCCTTGTATATTTTTATTATGAGTTTTGGGTTGCATACGTGACTATATGCATTGCAACTCGCATATCACACGCGAGTATTTGCATTGCAACCCACATGTACTTGCATACACGAGTTCCCTTTGAGCAACTCACATATCATACATGAGTTTCCTATATTAATACCCGTGTATACCTTAATTCGACATTAAAAAATATAAATCAAGATTATATGAGATTAGTTGGGTCCTAATCCATAACTATCCCAACTATCTCAAACATCCCAACCTTTTAAACCACTCTATTTCCCAAAGTATAAATAGAGGCCTTAGGGTGGGGGATAATCAATCAATTTTGGAGAGAAAAGTTATGCTGGTGGTATATCTTCAGAGTCTTGGAGCAGTAGAACTGAGATTCCTTTGGTTGTAGAGGAGTCCTTGTCTCAGAAGTTGGGTTGTATTATTATCTTATTCACTGATTGTTAATAAAGAGAATTCTTCTTCCAATCTTGTATTGTGTATATGTCATGTGTATTTGTTAATGAATATATTTGTTTATATCATTAATATGCTTTTCATCTAACCTCTGATATATATATATATATATGCATGAGATATTACTTAAATGATTTTCTCTTTGTAGGTGAAGAGGTACATCCCTAGAATCTTTGGAAAGGAGTGGAGTGAGAGAAGATCAAGCTTGGATCAACCATCGTTAATTGGGTAAGTCAAGACTTTCTTCCTATTCTCATTCCATTCCATATAAAAAGCTTATTGTTTGCAAGTTAGTAGTAAGTTCGTGACCCTAGACCCTAGGTTACAAGGGTGCTTTATCCTGAACAACAAAACTGGCGACTCCGCTGGGGAATCCAGCTTGCTGTGGGTTCATCCTGTAGGTTCATGACTAGTATTTGCTCTGATTTTAAGTGTGGTTCCTGTATCTTGCCTTTGATTTGCAGTATAGTATGTCCAAAGAACTTATTCTTTTTTCCTTGATTTTTTTTGTTGTATACGCGGGTTGCTATTATACACAGTCGCGTATAGAAACTTGTATACGTGGGTTGCTCTATAAGATAGTCACGTATGGTACATGAGTTGCTCTACAAGACAATCACGTATATCCTGTAGCAACATAAATTTTTTGGTAGGGTTTGCTTGTCCCTGTCTTAGCTGATTTTTTTCTGCTTAGGGGTCTTCTGTTGTTGGCATAATTCTGTAAGTCCAAAGTCCTATATGACATACTTTTTACTCGTTGTTAAGCCTTTGAGTTTGATTTGTTTGAATCTTCTTTCATCTGGTGACTTGGATTTGGCCCTCCTGCTTTGTCTATGAGTTTAGTGGTGTGTGTCTGAGTCAGTGATCAGGTCTTTAGATACCTTATTCTCTGTACTGCTTTGTGTAGTGTTAGTTAGCCACTTGTTCTTTAGTAAATCTAGTGGATTTTATTCATTAGTTTTCAAAGTCAGGTTTTTCACCAAGTTTTCTTCCTGCTTGGTCGAAGTTGGTTATTGTGGGTCCTCTATACTTCATTTTTCTTTGTACATGTTGTGATCATTCAAACTCACTCAAAATTTGCATTTAGATGCATCGTAATTTTTGAAGAATTTGAAAAAAGTGAAAGAAAATATTTTATGCTTTTGCATATAGTTGCACTTAGTAGTTTTTTTTTCCAGTATTTTCAAATAAAATTTCAAAAATTATAAAAAGTCTTAGTTTTCTGACACTTAATTTCATTTTCATTAGCTTATATTTACAAAACAAAATAAGAAAAGAAATTTGGTTTAAATAGTTGCAATTTGCTTTGGAATTTAATTTATACATCATTTTTTTTGCTTCTTCTTATTGAGTCGATAATATCACAGTCCTTCACCCCATTTACCTTCTGACTAAGAACAACCTTTAAAATAAATGATATTATTTAAAATTTATTAGTAATTTTTATTTTATAGGGTCATACACCAACTAGCTTAAGCTAGACTTGTGGAATAGGGAGTTTAAACTCTCCACAAGTGTTTAAATTCAGACATAGTTGGCAAATTGATAAGTAAACCCTTTTCTCTGTTGGTTGTATCTAGGAACCTCCTCTCAAATGGGAGTTAAGAACGAGGCCGCGTGGAGGCTTGGACTGAGAAGATAACCCTCCGATTCCTTGTCAAAGCGTAGATTAAGGTTTTTGCGCATCTTGGGATTCTGTCCTAGACAGAGTTTCAGGATTTTCTACCCTGCCCATGCGTACGAACCAGGATTGCGATTGTCCCCCTAGATTGTCAATATAGTTGAGGTAGCCTATAGTCTCTTGGACATCTAGGGTTCATACATAGGTACACCGAAAGGCTATTTCTGGTTGACCTTGGACGGGCTTGGAAGGTAACCCTTGTAGAAAGTGTGGGAGGGCGCTGGGTGATTCCTCCACTTGTTCCTAAGAACATCTTCAAGGATGATGTTACCACCTAAGTTGTACGTAGTCAGTGTTATCAAGTGAGCTTGGTGAACCAGACAAAGATGATTTGTTCGGACTTTAGAAGACCTTTAGACTTGCTTCTGGGAAGTGTTTTTTTTATCTACCACATGTTCATACCCCCTTGGGGGAGTTGTAATAAAATTTTCTAGCATGATAGTTTCTGTAAAAGACTCAGTCTCTTGGAATTTATTTGTCAATCCGATCAGCCTAGAGTGTTTTTTCCCTTGGTTATTATTGGTTGTTGAATAAACGACTGATAAGTTTTGAGTTTTTCACTCAATACCTCCAAAGTTGGGGTGGTCGGTTTGGCATTTAGGCCTATTGAGGTTATTAGAGTCTATGTTTCAATATATAAACATGCTAGGCATTATGGTTGAGTCATATGAACATGTGCTAAGTCCCCCTAAGTTTTTGTTTTTTTTTTAATTTTTTAATTTTAATTTTTCCACAAAACTTAGGCTATTTTTTAATAGTCTAAATGGAAAAATTGGTTTTGTAATAAAAGTGGGGTTAAAAGTCAGATTCGATCATGGGGGTGCTCATTTTCTAACTCAGAGCACCCGGTAAACCCATAAACCCACTTTTCCTAAGTTTTGAGTCATTTTTCCATCACTCAGTTGAGAAAATCCAAAAAAATCAAATATTAATTAATTAAATTAAAAATTAATTAAATAATGGAGCAAATCCAAATTCCTAAATCAGTGGATTTTGCTCCATTTTGACTGAAGTCAATCTCATTGGCTTCGGTTTGACTAGGAGTTCCCACTCCTTGACTAAAGGCATGATGTGGGATAAAGAGGAGCTTAACTGGTTCATGCAGATCTAGGGTTGCACCCTCCTTTTTCTCTCCTCCACATGTGTGGATCAAGTAGGGAGTTATTTGTTGGTTGGTTCAGTTCACTGAGTGAGGTGTCACTTCGATTTGCAGTTCTAGTTCAGTTAGACTCAGTTCATCCACTTAGAGTCAGTTCATCATCAGATCAGACTCAGTTCATCATCAGATCAGACTCAGTTCACTGGGTGAGGTGTCACTCTGATTTGCAGTTCTAGTCCAGTTAGACTCAGTTCATCCAGCTAGACTCAGTTCATAATTAGATCAGAATCAATTCATCATCAGATCATACTTATTTCACCATCATATCAGGCTCGGGTTGACTCTTTGTCAGCTTCAGTCTCTCTTTCAGTCAGGCATGTGCCCCCTCTGGGCCAGGGTTTCAGTTTTTGCTACAAATAAAGCACAGTTTCCTCCTTTCCAAGCTAGTTAGAGTCAGATTGAAAAGCTATTGCTATTGTACTGTTTCTATTTTTCATTTGAAATAAAGAAAAGCTTTGTAGGCAAGATGGTGTCATTTTATTGTGTGTGGATGAGCATTGCCATGTTTTACTGAGGTAACCTGTATCTATGTTCATAACTTGCTTATTTTGATATTATAGATCCAGTGCCAAAAGATTAATAATAAGTTTATTATGATATTGATAAGAAAGGAGTTTGTTAATAAGTTTATTGGCTATCTCTTTCCTTTTTATGCATGTGTAGAGATCTAGATTTAACATGTTTTATAAGTTTATATGCATGCTATTCTAATATCTATATTTATGTATTAACCTGATCTCACAAGCATTTTGGCAAGCCTTTGGATTAAGTTGCAGGTTCCTAGCTTAGAGAGGGTTCTGATATATTTTGATTCCTCACTTTCTCCAAAAAATTTCTCAAAGGCATAGTCCCTCGACATTCTATCAAAAAGCCCCACGGTTGATCTTCAAGGCTACAAGCTTGCCTTCTTCTCTTTATCCTCTTAAATATTAAGATTTTACCTGGTTACTTTGTTCATAGCTTTGATATTTTTTAGATCTATTATCTTAAAGTAAATATTAACACAGATCCATCTTCTCAAAGCTCATAATCTAGATCTTGTTCTTAAAATGTTTTATAAGCATTCTAGATCTAGCTTTAGGGAAATTGTCCTTTTTGCATGGAATTTTAAAGAGAATTTGTAGCTTGCATGCATTAGATTTCTGTTTTCTGTTATAAAATATAAATCCAGCAATTATTGCACATCATATTGGCTGCCTAAAAGGAAATCCAATATCCCAAGGAAATCTTGCTTTCCTTGGTTCCTTTTTCACCTTTTTTTAACTAGTTTTAACTTGGCTTTTTTTTTTTTCGGTTAAAAGTAGGCTGACCCAAAGGTAATTTCAAAGTGCTTTGGGGAACATTTCAGTTTAATAATATATATGGTTTTTATCAGGTATAAAATAAAAGAGGAGGATTTGATGTTCGAAAGTGGCTTTTGGGCCATCTGAATCCCCCTAGGGGTCTCCCTTTTTTATTGTAATCTTTAATTTTTGCACTTTGTAAGGTCTTGGTTTCATTCTGTATAAGAACCAAGAGGAATCATATCATTTTTATGGTATTGTAACCACTGATAATAAAAATTATTTCTGAATAGGATCTTTTGAGCCCATTCCCCATCCCCCCTGGGGGGATTCGCGTCCTTTTTTTCCGTTTTTGCATTTTCTTATTTTTTCACTCTAGATTAGTTTAATTTATGCAGAATAATATAATTTGATTAATTTTATCATATATTCCATATTACAAACTCAAATTAACTTTAATACTTACCCCACGACTTCCCGATTGACCCAAAAGGGGAAAGAGATGCGTGGTAGGACTAATTAGAAAACTTGTGGTTTGTTTCTTTTTTTGCTGCTTCATAATTAATTTCTGCAAGCAATATTTCTAAAATCAACCCCCTCCTTGATTCCTCGATTGAGGTCCACTTGGACCAAAAGAGGTTCCTGGAGGGTTTTCTTTTTAATCAAAACACATCGTTTAAAATTTATTTAAAATTGCAAAGAATCCACGTGTGTATGCTCTGCATTTTGGCTACGGTTCATCGGATCAATCAAGCTACATCAAAATCAATGTGATTGACTAGATTAATTAGGTTTCACCTTCCCCAATTAACCACCATCAGGCGAAAATCCAATGCCTCGATCAAACCATAAATGGTGGCAAAATACCCAAAGGAAGTGGGAAATATTGGATAGTGACCTCGAGGTGCCGATCTCTATTACACCCTAGTGGGTGTATTATGAACACAGTCTCAGAGACTCCATTCAGCCCACACATTCCTTGCGGGTAGCCGTGAAGGTTTTATTTTTTGGACATACTCCAAGTACCCCTCGGGTATATCTGGAGTCCCCTTTCGCCTAATTTAATCCACTCACTTTTTCATATTAACTTAAAATGTACCAAGAGACATTTGCAAAACATTCACTCCAAGCACATGCAAGTACATTTGATTATTTTGTGACTCCATTTTAAGGAACTGGTTATTTGTTTAATTCTTTCGATATATATATATATATATTGTGTGTGTTAGCATTGTGCTTACTTGTGCTCATTTTTCATCTTGACATCTATGGTTATTAATGGTTAATTTCAAAATCCTAAGCAACTTATTCAATTTAACACCATCATACTAAAGTAATTAGCCTTAGTAACTTAATAGGGTCTACCCCCCTTGGCTTCATTAGGAGTTGAGCCTAAACGGAGGATTCAAGAACAAGGTGACAACCTTGACTCGAGACTTGCCCCCAAGGACACACCGAGTGGCTTGAATATTTCTAGCACGTTCCCCCCCCAGGTGTGTGAAAGGTGGAAACAGACGCCAAGTAACTATCTCTCATCTTTCTTTTGGAAATCATATCTTATATCCCTTGTGATTGTTGAGACTTTAGGAAATTTTGTAGTGATTGCTTTATGGTTTGTTTGTATTTAGCCGACCTTAGGGTGTGAAGAGTCAAATTTTCAATCGTGAAGGACCTACCTCTCAGAAGGTCAAGAAGGTTGCAAAACATTCCTCCACTTGTTACAGTGGAACCTCCACTACCCCCTCAAAGGCGGAGATTAGACATAGACGGTTCTTTCGAACTGGTAGGAATTAGTGAAGTTTCGGGTGAACCAGAACTTAGGAAAAACTAGGTTGATACAACTCCAGTAGAGATAGAATACTTGCAGGCTGACGAGTTTGTGAGAAAATTTAATTCACCTCTTACTGACCTAAATGATCCTATGAGCGTCCAGGTTCGTCCTTTCAATTCACTTGTGATTGGTGTTCCTGTGGGTAGACTAATGTCTAGTGTAGGAGAAAGTCCTTCTACCTCCACCTCAACCACTCTGGCTGAAGGAGTACCACCTCTCTTGGTTGGTGCCCCTAGAGAAAACATACCTACTACTCCTTTAACCCCAGTTAGTTGGGTGGTTCGACCACTAGCTTCAACAAATGTAGTAGGCACTTGGGGTGGGGTGGTCACTGGGATCCCTAGTGTACCTTTTGTTTCAACTTCTTTTGCACACACTACTCAGAGTGGTCCAGTGAGATCCTCTTCATTTGTCCAAGGTTTCCCTAGGAATGGGGGGCACATTCCCCCATCCACCCCATATGTAGGTCCCACACCTACATATGTAGGAGTGCAGTTCAAAAACACTAACCCTTATGGTCAAGGTTTCCAAACACCGGTTTCGAATCCCTTCATGAGCTCTCCTTTTTCAATTTTTAGTGGAGGGATACCTGCTCTTATTTTCCAAACTCCAGTTTCAACTGGGGTAGCTCGAACCTCATACACTGCACCACATAATCCACTAGCTTATTGGGGGAATCCTTTCCAAAGCGGTCCGACTACTTCGCAACCGGTAGCAGGTGGCAACCCCACCTTCACATTTGGGAACCCAAGGGCAAGTGCTTCTACTTCCCAAGCTGGTAATTTTCATGCTACAGTTAGGCCCAAGCTTCCTTTCTTGGCAACTTTGAATTTGCTAGATTTGTCCAAGCTAATGAATGATCCGGTGAGACATGATGCCTCTTGGCCACCTGTTCCTACCAAGATACCTTCGGATATCCAAAAATTTGAAGGCAGAGTTGGTGAAGACCCAGGGGATCATATCACCACTTTTAACTTGTGGTGCTCCTCCAACTCATTGAACGATGACACCATTTGGTTGAGATTGTTCCAAAGAACTCTTACTAGTGCTGCAACAAAGTGGTACATTGAACTGCCCTTTGCTGTGTTTGGTAGTTTTTGGGACTTAGCCAATGTGTTCCTTAACCATTTCCAACTTCTTGTTCGGTATGATGTCGAGACAGACTTATTGTTCACCTTTCAGCAGGACAAAGCCGCTCATAGTTCGGATCACATCGAAGAGTGGAGAAGGCGGAGGAGGCTCATTAAGGCCACTATCTAAGTCCTTATTGCCATATATATCTAAGGATGTGTCCACTTTAGGAGTAAATAATGAGGAAGAGGCTATCCTCAGGGCCCAGCAGTTAGATTTGATATATTCTCAGTTTTGGATTCTATATGAAATCATCCCTGATGCACCGAGACCAACCCATAGTGTCGAAAAACCTAAGCCTGCCCCCCATGCCAATGGTGTGGTTGGTTCAGTGAAATCTCCCACTGTGGAGTCTTTGGATAAACAAATCCATGAGTTGTCCATCAAACACTCTACGATGGAGGCAACAAAGGATGCCCCCTCACCCCAGAATGCAAATGTTTTTTCACAATCCTCCCAAAAGGGAAATCAGCATCCCGGTGGGAAAAAGAAAAAGTGGAAGAAAGGTGAGGGAAACCAAAACAAGCCAAAACCCACAAACAATGCTGATGGGGGAAAAAAAGAGAATAAAAAGGTGAAATTTCCATGTAAGTTGTGCTAGAAATATCACCTGACCCATCAATGTCCCCTTATGGACCAAGCTCAGAAGCTGCTCAAAATCCAACAACCGACTGTCCTGAAGGATCCTTTTCCCCAAGGACAGAATTCTGCTTCAGCTTCAAATGTAGTAGGGGGCACCCCAAATGGTCCTAACCCTAATTATATCAACATTGTTCGATCCTAGACATTACTCTAGACTAGGAACAAGAACTATGAGACAAAGGCTTCGGAGAAGGGTAAGTCTATAGGTGAAACTTCTAAACCTCTCACAATTGAAAAACCTGCCGAAACTATGCCTAAGATACCAAAAGGTGTTTTTAAGAAAACATTGCACAATCCTAATGCTAGGGCTATAGCCAATTACTCTGTAGTTGAAGATTTAGCCCAAACCCCTTGTGCGATGTCGGCTTTAGAGGTGTTACATAATTGTCCTGCCCAATGAGATGCGCTCTTAGCAGCCTTAGGTAGTATGGATTCATCGAACCTCATGGCAAAGTTTAATTTGTTTGACGTCAAAATTTGCCTATCGTATCATGTGGCCTTATCGATAGATGCCATCCATGGCGGAAAAACCATTGGAAGGGAAGTTGTCGATGAGGGCACTTCCACATGTGTCATGTCCTTGTCTTGCTGGAAGGCTCTTGGATCTCCAGAGCTAGTTTCAGGAAACACCCTACTTACTACTTTTGACGGAAGGTCATTTTTTCCACATGGTATCCTATCAGCTTTTGAAATAAAGTTGGCAGGAAAGGTAGTGTTTGTTGAGGTAGAGGTGATTGATGCACCATTGGATTATAACTTGCTTCTGGGGAGAAGTTGGACTTATGCCATGTCCGCTATTGCATCAGCTGTTATTCGGGTAGTAGTGTTTCCGCACAAAGGGAAGTTGGTTACTGTAGACCAACTCAGTTTTACTCGAAAGGGCCGCATGGAAACTAATGAGTCTACCGTGCCATTGGTTGATTAGGTTAAACCTGCTTCAGAGAGCTTAGGGGCTGGTCTGTATTCATCATTGATGGGCACATTCGATTTTCTAGCTATTACCACCTCAGTTGTACTTAGTGGTTTTTTATCAAGTGATCCTGGTGAACCGGACAAAGATGATTTGTTCGGACTTCAAAAGACCTTCAGAAGTGCTTTTGGGAAGTGCTTGTTGTACTATATCACATGTTCATACCCCATGGGGGAGTTTTAATAAGATGTTCTAGCATGATAGTGTCTGTAAAAAACTCCATCTCTTAGACTTTATTTGTCAATCCGATCAGCCCAGGGTGTTTTTTCCCTTGGTTATTATTGGTTGTTCAATAAATGACTGATAATTTTTTAGTTTTTCACTCAAGACCTCCAAAGTTGGGGTGGTCGACTTGGCATTTAGGACTATTGAGGTTATTAGAGTCTATGTGTCAATGTTTAAACATGCTAGGCATCATGGTCGAGTCATATGAACATGTCTAAGTCCCCCTAGGTTTTTATTTTTTTTTAATTTTAAAGTTTTTAATTTTATTTTAATTTTTCCACAAAACTTAGGCTTTTTTTAATAGTCTAATTGGAAAAATTGGTTTTGTAATAAAAGTGGGCCAAATAATCAGTTTTAGTCATGGGGGTGCTCATTTTCAAGATAAGAGCACCATGTAAACCTATAGACCTACTATTTCCATGTTTTGAGTGATTTTCCATCACTCAGGTCAGAAAGCCCCAAAAAACCAATTATTGATTATTTTAATCGATAAATTGATGAATAATGGAGCAAATCCAAAATCCTAGATCAATGGATTCTCAACCAATTTGATTGAAATCAGTCTCATTAGCACCAGATTAACCAAAGATTGCAATTCCTTGACTGAAGGAGCTAATCAGGGCAGATCCAGAGTTGAACTTCAGCCTCCTTTATGAGGAATTGCGCCCTCTCTCTCTCCTCCACACGTGTGGGCTCTCCTGGAAGCTCTGTGGTTGATGATTCAGTCAGCAGGTTGATGTGTCAGCTCAATCAGCCCTTTGATTGATAGTTAGAATCAGTGGAAGCTCAGTTCATCTTCATATCAGGCATTGATGGACTCTCCTTTAGCTGCAGTTGTCTATCTCCTTGGGATTTGCGCCCCCTCTGGGCTAGGGTTTCAATTTTTTGTATAAATAAAGCATGGCTGCCACCTTTTCGAGTTAGTGAGAGTTGGATTGAGGAGATATTGCTGTTTTAATAATGTGTAATATCTTTTTCTATTGAATAAAGTGAAGCTTTGGAGGCCAAAATGGTGTAATGCTCTTATGTGTGTGGAATTAACATTGTCTTGTAGCTTTTGTTGTTACCGGTGTCTTTCCCTTAATTTCTGCATCTGAATCTTGTCTGGCTTGAATGATTCAGCTAAATCAATAGGATTATAGTTGGGAAAGTAATATTACTTTTTTTTTCAATATCTCATACCATATATGTTTGAAGATTCAGATTATACATGTTTAAATAAGTTTTTTTGCATGTAATCCCTCTCTTTTTTCATATATCTCTATCCAGATCTCATAAGGTTTTTGTGCATGATTGTTTGTTGGTTTTTATGTAGTAGGGGTTGGATGAACTATGGATCTAGCTTGATTCCACTGGGAATCTGACTGTTTTGTGAAGGCATTGTCCCTCAGTATTCCACTAACTATTCTTTTTTGCAGATCCATTCCAGCAACAAGCGCTCTTCTTTTCCTCTTCCTCCATTTTTTTTAAAAATCAGTCCGGTTACTTGTTTTGCAGCTTTAAATTTTTTTAGATCTATCAATTTCAGAATTTATTTTACATATATATTTCTTCCTTAAAGCTCATAAACTAGATCTCATTCCTAAAGAAATTTTACAAGCATTCTAGATCTAGTTTTAGGGAAAATTGTCATTTTTCAAGGCTGTGAAAGTAGATCTAAAGCTTGTTGAATGCATGGTTGTTTCCTTAGAATCTAAAAATTTATATTTAGAAATTTAATTTCTTCATATTTGCTTCCCCAAAAGCAGGCCAAGATCCCAAGGAAATCTTTCTTTCCTTGGTTCTTTTTCTGCTTCTTTAAAAACTAGTTTTAACTTAGAATTTTTGGGTAAAAGGTGTGTTCATCCAAAAGTACTTTCAAAGTAATTTTGGGCATATTTAATTGTGATAATATTGATTTTTTTAGTAGGTATAACAGAAAATAGGATGAGGTTCTGTCCAGAAACCATTTTTGGACCATTCGAAACCCCCCAAGGGGTCTCCGTCTTCCCAAAATTTCAAAATTTCGCAATTTGTAAACCTTTGGTCTCATTCTATATAAGGACCAAGTGGATTAATTTAAGTTTTCTGATATTTCAATTTCTGCTAATAAAAGGAAAAATCTCTTCGAATAGGCTCTTTCGAGCCTATTCACCATCCCCCCTGGGGGGATTCGCGTCCATGTCATTTTTTACATTTTTTCATATTTTTTTAATCTAGTGTAGTTCTAATATACAGGGGTAGTATAATTTGACTTATAATCATTGTCATATTTCATATCTGGTGGTTTCAAAGTAATTTTAATACTTACCCCACAAGCATCCTTTTGAGCCAAAAGGTGAAGAAAGGGTCGTGGTAGTCTAATTAGAAAATTGTGGTTTGCTTATTTGTTTATGATTCATCTAGTATCATTAATTGTTTTAATAATCATAATAAAATCAAACCCTCCTTGATTCCTCGATTGAGGTCCACTTGGACCGAAAGAAGTTCTTGGAGGGTTTTCTTTTTAATAAGAACACCTCTTTTAAAATTTACTAAATATAACAAAGACTCTAGTGTGTATGCTCTGTACTTGGCTTTAGTTCATCTGATCAGTCAAGCTACATCAAAAGAACTTGAGTGATTAGATTAACTAGTCTTCACCTCCCAAATTGACAAACAATCAAGCGAAAATCCAACGCCTCGAACGAACTGTAAACGGTGGAAAAATACCCAAAGGAGTGGGAACAACTGGAATGAGACCTCAAGGAACCGATCTTTGTCACACCCTAATGGGTGCATTACGAACACAGTCTCTGAGACTACGTTGCAGCCAACAAACACCTTGCGGGTAGCCGTGAAAGTTCACTTTTGGACATACTCCAAGTACCCCTCGGGTATCTCTGGAGTCCCCTTTTTCTCCTAATTTAATTCATTCACATTCCACATTAATTTAAAATCTAGCAAGAGACATTCGCAAAACATTCTTTCAAGCGCATGCAAGCACATTATTTTCTCTGTTGACTCCATTTAAGGCATTGGTGGTTTATTTGATCAATTATTTCAATTATA
>LPNX010365581.1:362212-379269 GCA_001517045.1 Pseudotsuga menziesii
ATCAATATAACACCATCACACTAAGTAATTAGTAATAGTAATTTAATAGGGTCTACCCCCTTGGTTTCGTTAGGATTTAGCCTGAACGGAGGATTCAAGAACAAGGTGACAACCTTGACTCGAGACTTGCCCTCAAGGGCACACCGAGTGGCTTGAATATTTCTGCCATGTAACCCAGGTGTGTGAAAGGCGGCAACACTTTTTGGCACCGTTGCCGAGGATAAATATTTTTATTCTCGAGTACGACTTAGCTTAACTTTTTTCTAAAAAAATAAAAAGATAAAATTTTTGATTGATCTTGTCTTTAAAAAATATAAAAATTAAAAATCGATCTATCTTGCGACTCCACTGTCTAACATCCCTCCAAGAATTTCTACTCGAAGAAACCACCACCAATTATTCAATCCTCTCCTTGATCCTGAAAGGTTTATTAGGGAAATATTGAATAGGCAGACTTCTCGTAGAAACCTTGAAGATTTAGGAGACCAATCCCTCTCAGATATCCATCACATATTTATAGAGAGTCATATTCGCCAGTCTCAAGAAATGATGGAATTCTTCAAACCCCTTAAAATTTTTCTCAGATATCAGGTGCTCCCCATGCCAATCCAAATGATGTTATCAAGAAGCTCCCCATATTTCAGGGCAACAATGCCATCACTACCAAGTCTCACCTCCGAAAGTTTGAAAAGCACCTGGTTAGTTATTGCAATGATGCTTCCCATGACCATGATGATGTCAAAATGAAGCTCTTTGATTTATCCTTAGAAGATGATGCCAAAGAATGGTACCTTGATCTAGATGATAATACATATAAAACTCTTAGTGAATTCCAAGATGGTTTTAAGAAGAAATGGGGAGAAAAGAAGGAACCAAGACATTTGCTCGCTGCCCTTCATAGCATAAAGAAGATGGAGAATGAAACCATGGATGAATTTAACACTAAATTCAGGCGTGTGGTTGCAGAACTTCCTAAAGACATCAAGCCAAAGGATGCATCCATCGTCATATCTTACATTGAAGCTTTCACCAATGACTTAAGGTACCGGTTGAGAGATAAGGAACTAGCCAATCTAAAAATTGCACAAGAATTAGCCGAGAAAATAGAAAAGAAGATGCAATCTTCAGGCAAGTCCAACATTGTTGTAAAGGAAAGTATCCTATGGCTAGGGTTTAAGAGGCCATCAACATACTAGGGTTGAAAGGTGGATGCATATAGTTCTGCAAGTATATATAAGCGATATTCAGAGATTGGAATGGTTCATACCTTAGCCAAACGAAGGTTGATCCAAGCATCCCTTCAATCCTCTTCTTGCTCCTCTTGCTCCTCTTGCTCTAAGAGACCTGCAAAACAAGTTATACCTTCCTCAAACCAATATGACCACATATAAACAAATGATAATCAAATAAACATGAAATAATAATCTGATTAACATCATAATATGATCATAGAAAGAGATTCAATCACACATTGAACAATTATTTGGGAAGAAGAAGGAAATTGCATCTTTATTCATCTTGAAAACAAGTACAAGTATACCTTCTCTTCAAGTTCGGCACCTCACGAAACCTTGATCCGGTTCTGCTACTTCTCTTCTCCAAAGAACTCAGCCTCCAAGATCTGCAACACAAGGGGATGATCGCCAGGGCAAAGGTGTGGGCAAAGAGAGTCCCGATTCCTCCAGTATAATGATGCAAAGATTCCAGTCTCCTCTCATGGACCTCCATACCTCTATTTATATGCTTAAGGAAGAGTTAGTGTTGGTCTCTATGGGTAGACCCGAGTTTACTGTAATGTACCAACAACACCCCTAGCTCACTGGCCCTTTCGGCGACAGACCACGGGGCAGCCTGAAGTCTCACCCGAAGTGATTCTAATGGGTTGGCCAAAGACTCAAGTGTCTTCGACCAGGTTCTGTGGCATCCTGTGTGCGTCTCGCAGCTCTTCTCAACCCGCAAGATCTCTCTCTGCGATGCGTAGTTTCCTCTTACTCGCGATGACTCTAGCCCTTATCGCATCACCGCGTCCGAGGCAACACGTAACTCTCTCCTACGCTTGATCCTCAACCTGCGGTACCACGCACCATAGCTCCTCTGATGGTGCGATATCACCTCCCTGCGATATCCTACCACTGCAGCTCGTCGTGCCTAGCGTTACTTGTGTTCGACTTATAGGACTCAACATACAAGAATGCTTTACACTGCTACTCTTAACTGTCTTAAGTGAAACATAGACAAACTCTTATATAGAATACTTAAAGGCTTCAACCTGCATTTATCCCTCTCTAATGCTATGAACTGAATAACACATCCATACATTAAACTGTAAGCAAAGTTCATGTAATGAGTGAGAAATACAACAAGTAAATACAATCACATGAATCAATCACATAACAATATGATCTTACGTGGTTCACTTCCAGGGTAGAAGCTACGTCCACATAATTGTGTTTTATTATATCTGGAGAGAGTACACAGTTCTGCTACACCGCATATGCAGCTCGAGATCTTCTGGGTAACTCCGCACACAGCCTGGAGCCCTTCTCTCTTAGATCTCTTTTCTATCTCTATATTTCCTTCTTACAATATTCTCTCTCTCCCTCTGTCAATCCCTGCGGATTGTTACATACATGCTCGATGAGCTAGCTACTAGTTACAGTAAGATAACTACCACTGATAATAGAACCAGAGCTTAGCTTCTATATTATAACTGTCTAAGTGTCTGCTTGTCTAACTACCCAACCAACCAACCCTTTTACAATACAGAATACATCCCTTTATAGGCGGCCCAAAGGTCTCGCCTTTACAACACTGTGGGCCTGTCCCAATAGTAACCCAAAAACCCTAACTAGTGACAGTCGGCATATCTGTACTTGGGGTAGCTGCTTTCCGTCACGCCACTGCTCTCTGCAGTCTTCCATGCTTCCCGAAGCTGACCATGGGTACTGTGCACCGCTTCTCGTTCTGTCCTTCGTCTTCAATACCTCATCCTCATTGCTCCTTTTCCTTTATGAGGGTAGCTGATCCCTCCTGTCTTCCACCGCTGCCTTCAATGCAGTGGGTGAGCTCTCTCCTCTCGGCCACTCAGGTACTATCGTCTTCTTTGACTTCGCTGCCCCGGTAGTCATAGTTTCTGGCTCTGCTCTGCAGCTAGAAACATGCTACGGCGTCGTATATTTACCTTATCCCTTCATCTTCACCAAAACTGTCTATCTGCCAAAATGGCAGCTTTTCCTGTAGCTGCAGGACCCTACTCCAACAGTCCCCTAACACTTACTTGTGGCTCGTCCTTGAGCCACTACCAGCGGGCTTCTCCTGTTGTAGCTTCTCCTTGGATTCCTGCGAAGTCTTTTGAAATTTGTCCCGAAGTCTTGTGACTTTGTTCTCCATAGCTGCGACACACTCTCTATAGTTTCTGTAACTTAGTTCATTGGGCTCTCTTATCTTTCCTTCCCTCATTCATGGTCTCGCTCTCGTCACTTGTGAGACCTTTTAAGGATCTTCAGGTTTTGAGAAGTCTTCCACAGATATCCTTTACTCTTTATCTGGGTTAGAACTTTTATCACAAGGAAAATCTGTATCTTCGAGCCTTCTCAAACATTTCATTTAGTCTGGAGCCTACTTATGCGAAAGGTATACAAACCAGGAATTCCATTCCGAGAACAAGGATTTGTTTGCATCTTGAAGTTCTGCTTGTTCGGTTTGTTTTCCCTTTCACTTTTCTTTTCAGCCACTTGCTCCAGGTATTCATGCTGCTTGGGTTCCGCATATTTTCATTCTTAACCTTTGGAACCTCTTGTTCTTCTCTTAGCTGATGAGATAGGTCATCTTCCTTCTCCCGTTGCCTTCTTTTTCTCACCTTTAATTTTTTCCTGATGGGAGATTTCTTCTCATCATTCCTCTGTTCTGCTTTCTTATCTTCAGTGAACCCACTCATCATTCCTCGGACAGAACCCACTCGGTGTTATACTCTAGGTGGGCAATGATCGCGAAATAGGGAAATCACAACACTCTGTAACGAAATTAGCTCTGCACAGGGGAAACTTAAGACTTACTCTATAGCTCTCGGCTCTTGCAAAAGTAACCGTCTTGAATGAATGATCTCTGCTTTTATGCTGAAGGATATAATCCTGGACACAATAGTCATCTAGGCTGAACCCGTTGGTCGTATTAATGCCTGGATGAGACCACACATGTCATCTCGATCCTCATTAAATGCTGAAATTCGATCAATTTTCCTTGAAGTTTGTGTGCAGGTGCCGTTCTCGTTGAAGATTTACTAAATCTGGAAAAAGTGATTATGCCACTGCCAAATCTACGGTAAGGTATACCGGTCATTTCTTCATTAACTGCCTGTCAGAAGGTGACTTGACTGGCCCTCTGTCCTTTTTCAAAACTGGATACATGGCACGGAGAAACATCGTGTTGCTGTGATGAAACACCACGTCACCCGCTCAAACAACTTACGTTTTTTATTATTATTATAGCTTGACTTGTGCAAAATGAACCGTCCTTATGCGATTCCTTATACTTAGAATACCTGCCGGTGTAGACTAATTTCCGGTGCGATGCCTCCTTTCAACTACACTGGACATCTGCACCCTCATAGGCTGTATGAGCTAAGGTTGGGGTATGAAGTGGCTAGTACTGTAAAGCTTAATCCTACTACCATTAATGAAAGTGGGAAGAAGCTCCCCATTCAATTTGCTAAGCTGAAAGGCTCCTCCGTCTGTAACTTGCTGAATCTGGTATGGCCCCAACCAATGCGTCTTGAACTTCCCTGGAAACTTCACAAACTTACTGTCATAGAGGAGGACTAGGTCTCCTATCTCAAAAATCTTGTTCTTGACATGCCTGTCATGCCAAGATTTTTCTCGTGCCTTCTGCACTTTTTGATGTAACCCTGCGATGAACCTGTCTTCCTCTAAGGCAAGTAGCTGCGCTAGCCTTTCATGCACTGTGTCTGTATCAGCCATCCCGATGATATGAGCAATTCTTAAACTGGGAAGAATATACTCCATAGGCATAACAACCTCCTATACATACACCAAGCTGAAAGGTGTGTGTCCTGTAAGTTTCTTGCATGTAGTCCTATACGCCCATAATACAACGTTAACTCTGAGGTCCCAATGATTCCTTTGGCTGTTGCAGATCTTAGTTAGAGAATTTTCTAAAATATTCTGGAAAGTTTTAGCTAAAATAAATATCTTTCCAACGGTGTAGAGATGAGGTCAAACGGAGTTACAGAACTCAATATATGGGTCCTCCAAGTTAGGTGTTTTTTCAATGACTTTCAGTGACTTTCATGAAGTGTCGACATGCGACGGAATCATGGGAAAGTGGTCACATGTAGAGATGTGTCATTTTGAGCTATAACAGATGCCCCCTAATGTGTGAGGTTAGAGGGGAAGACGATAACTGAAATACATTATAAAGGAAACAACTGAGTATGGAGAGAGCAGAGAATCCAAGATCAACAGGCTCAAACAAAGGTACCTGAAAGAGAGATAAATGTCAGAAAAACTGATCTCTGGGACATACAAGTCCATATACAAAACATCGCCATAAAGATACAGGTGGATCCAACATATGTATAACTGATGAAACTATCATGGTCGCTCAATATGCAAAAAGGCGCCATATCAAATCTAAAGGAGTCATGGCCACAAATGAACAAGGTGGATCCATACTCGACAATCGATCATAGCCACAAAAATACAAGGTGGATCTATGTCTCAACAAAATATCATATAAAATATAACAAGGTCTTGCACAACTCGGGCAATAGCAAAAAATGACGATGCTACTGTCGGCCCAAGGTCTTCAATCCAAACCGCCCAAAAAATGTACGAATCCTAACCATGTGAATAAAATAGGTGAAGTCGAACATGTAGGAAACCGTTTGATTACCGGTCAATGATAAGAACCGTTAACAAACGTGAGGGAAACCACCATTAATGAAAATGGTCCCCAAGGTACCTAGTACATTCTAACAAGTGTGATTACAAGGACTTGAAGTCGAACACTTGAAGAATCCATTGAGTAGAAGACATTAAGTTATTCCCACTACCCAATAGCGAGGGAAATTTCCACTGACGACTGCAATCCCCAAGGTACTATCATAAAACTCTAAATCTCATTCCTAGAGCAAGATGTGTTGTAGTCGATAGGAAGAGATCCGTCGGAAGGAAGGCATTAAGGCATCCTTCATCATCCAACATGAGGTAAGTCAAAGACTAATTGGATCTGGAATTGGTACTGAATTTCACAAGAAGGAACGCTGAAGACATGATGTAATGAACTGATACCAGGGAATGGCCAACACAAAAGGTCAAGGAAACCACAGAATGGCCGACAAAGGTTTAATCCTTAAACAGTGAGCACGACACAAAAGTGACTTAGGCAGCTTTTGACACGAAATAACCAACGACACAAATCTGCAATGTAGGAGACATTGACAGATTCCCCATATAATTGGAAAAGGAGACCAATTCGAGGAGTAAGAAACTCTAAAATCGGGATAAGGTCAAAATGCTAGGACCCAACTGTTGATAGACTCAAAACTGGTGCTTTTTTCAAGGAAACAAGACTTGCTGCCATGATGTAAAAAACATGTGAATGAACTTCCCTTCCCTTCTTTCTTGTAAAGGTTTAACGAGTCCAAGAAAGCAAAATCGGGACCATCTTCATTTTTGGCAAGCTCGAAGAAAAGAAAGAAGAATGCTTGATAAAGCACTGATTCGTGGATTTTACGAGCCCAAACTAGTACATGCTTGATGGTGTTTTCATAGTTTAAAGAGTCTAAAAACTCCAAAGAAGACTCCAGGGGGGTGCTTTTTCGTACAATTTAGTCTCCTGAGGCCGAAAAAGTATAAAACATACCAAAGAAGAACTCTCTTAACTTTCGAAGAAGAAAATGCACACCTTTTTCGTACCTAGTCAGGAAGGTCCAAAAAAGGATAAATTACCACCTACTCAACGCTCCTTCAAAAGTAGCATATAGCCTGAGTTTTACAAGTGTGAAGGAAGGCAAGATCACTCGGAAAGATCCATTTGATTACGAGAAATGGGGCTTAAAACAATAAACTCGATGCTTTGTTCTTTAGGGTTTAACGAGCATGACAAAGACATAAAGTACACTTGGAATCTTTTCATGTTTTGGTCCAGAGCACGAAAAAGAGAAAACTAAGCTCATACCGGGGGTTCCTTTTCCGTAAGTTTAGTCCCTCAGGTCCGGAAAAGTGATAAAACTATGCCTGAGAATACTCTTCTCAATTCTGAAGAAAAGAGAGTGTTCCTTTCTCGTATTATTCCACATGGTATGAGAAAGTGATAACCTACCACCAATGTGGATGCCCATTCACATATTCTTAACGAGCTTGAACGGACAAGTTTACTCGCCAGTCAAGTCTATTTTGAGGAGTCAGACCTGGGCCTAAAGAAACTCAATATATTTCTCGTGAAGTTGTAACGAGTCTAGAAAAGTCAACTTGCGACCTCCTTACTGTTTTTAACGAGCTCAAAGGAGAGCAGAAAGAATGCTCTAAATGCGAGGAGACGAGTGTCATAGGCAAGCGAAACTAGTTCCAAGCACAAGGAACAGACCTATGCAGAATGCAAGGAACATGAGTAGGATAAAGATACTCAGGGAACATCTCCTCAAGGTAAAGGGTGTCAAGTTGCAAAGTAAAAATGATACAAGGCTTAGCGACGATGAGAACAAAGATGAGGGCTTATACAACGAGCTAAAAGCGTGGAAGCTGGCATCAGGCTCATAAGCGCGAGCAAGGCACATGTAAATGCAATTACAACTTAAAAAACAAGGCGAGGCCAGTAAACAGTTGTGAATCCAACTACAAATCTTGTCTCCAAGAAACAACAACATCAGAATCATATTCAGAAGAAAAGATTCGATGCAGGATTCTTTGGTAGAAACACGTGTGACTTTGCTATCTTCTATAAAAGGTAAAGTCAAGGTAGAATCAACTGAAGAAGATTGTATAGAACCAAGGATCGAGGGTTTATAATCAGTAAGATCAACCTCAGAAGGAGAGCAAAAATCAACAAGGGAGATAGAGTCTGCAGGAACAAACTCAGTATCACAGGAGTTGAAAAATTCATAAGAAAAATCAAACTCGTCAGGATCACTGACTTGCTGTTCGAAGGGAGAGTCCAAAAACTCAACAAGACCAACATAAGAAGAAAGGTCAGGCTTACTAGGCAAATCAGGGTTATACTTAGTCATAACTGAACCAACATCCAAAAGAAGATCAGACTGTATCAAAGACTCTAGGAAGACTTCATTCGAAGGAAGGAGATCATCCGAGATAGGACACATGTATAAACTTTCAAATGGATCGATAGAGTGGAGAGAAGGCTCTACAGTCTGTATAGGATGACTCACCCGGTCAACTACTGGGACCAAGTCCTAAGAAGGTAAGCATGAAAACAGAGGCTGCTTCTCAGTAGCAATTGAACACAAAGGACAAGAGGCCACATAGCTCACCTGTGGTTGGGTAGTGTCTATAGAAACACTGGGAATCAATAAAGGAAAGACCTGGTCTCTAGTTGAGTCAGGAGACGGATCAAGAAAATCCAACTGATCTATAGTGACAATTTCTTCGCCATGATTAAAGTACATCACAAGAAATAATGTTGACACCACAGCTTGCATGGCATAGACATAATCACGTCCAAGGAGCATATTGAAGTCCAAGGGGTATTTTATCACCATGAAGTCAACTAAGAGGGTCTTCCCACCCAAAGTAATAGGTGTTTGAGCAAGAATTCCCAAGGCCATACAAGTTCTTCTATCAAATGCCAATAACTGACTACCAGTCGACACAAGGCTGGGAGATCCCATGCCTCGCCAAGCACGAGCAGACAAAATAATAATTGAGGCTCCTTCATCAACAATACAACGAGCAATCATGTATGATCCAACTTTGAATTTTATCTGGAAAGGTGCATCAGAAGGAAGGCGCAGCTCAACTAGGCTATCCCAATCAAAGGAAGCAATTCGAGAGCTTGGTGGGGGATGATCCAAAGAAATTTCAGTGCCCCCTTGTTCAGTAAGTTATGAACTGGCAGTGAAGAAAATGTGACTAGTAGACACTTCACTCTCTAAAGGAAGAGTGGGATTGATCGACAATGGAATCAATTCAACCGCTTCATGAAAGTCACTCTCTGAAGGGAGAGTGGGATTGACCAAAGATGACATTGGTTCAATCACATCAGAATCACTCTTCGAAAGAAGAGTGGGATCGACCAAACCTGAGATTTGTTCAACCACTTGATCAACCAAAGGTTGAGTAGGTTGTTGAGAAACTATAGGTTGTTCAGGAGAAGGAAATTATTGAGTCTCGGACCACACTCTTCGCACCTCTGCGATAGCAGGGCACTGGTGAGTAAGATGATCTCCATCGCATAGCTTACAAGGGAACTTAAGTTTGCACTTCGAACGACCAGTTTTCTCAATGGTGTCAACATGACTAGCAGTGGATGATTGTTTGCTCTTAGCATGACCTACAGAGGCTGAGAGTTTGCCCCCAGCATGAAATACAGAGGCTGGGTGACTAGGTCCAACATGACTAAGAGAGGTTGGTTGTTGAAAAGATTCAGAATGTTAAAAAATGGGATAACCATGAAACCAAACTCTTCACACCTCCGCGATAGAAGGGCATTTATAAGTAAGGTGGTATCCTTCAAAAATCTTACAAGGAAACTTGGGCTTGTGTTTTGAACAGTTAGTCTTTTCAACAGTGTCAACATGACTCGCAGTGGTTGACTAATTGTCTTCAGCATGAACCACATAGACTGAGAGACTGCCCCCAGCATGACTTGCATAGGCTGAGTGACTTCCCCCAGCATGACTTGCAGAGGCTAAGAGACTGGGTCCAACATGACTTGCAGAGGTTGGACGGGCACCACCAACATGAACAACAGAGGCTGAGTGGTTATGATCAACATGCTTTACAGTAGTTGAGTGTGTGCCCCCAGCATGAACAACAGAGGCTGGGTGGATGGATCCAACATGAACAACAGAGGTTGGATGGGGAGGTTCAACTTGAACAACAGAGGTTGAACAGGTGCCCTCAGCATGAACCACAGATGCTGAGTGACTAGATCCGACATGACCTGGAAAGGTTGGAAGGATCCCACCAGCATGATCAACAGAGGATGGGTGGTGAATATCAACTTGAATTGCAGAGGTTGAGTGCTTAGATCCAACATGACCTGTAGAGGTTGGATAGGTGCCCCCAGCATGAACCATAGAGGCTGGGTGGTGAGGTTCAACTTGACTTGCAGAGGTTGAATGGGTGCCCCCTTGCTTATGGGCCTTCTTCCTATTTCTCCTTCTTTTACTTCTTTTATATTATCGATTACTAGTATTAGTACTTTCACCGCATGAGGGAGAAGGAGGAGGAGAATCAACTACAGGTGAAAGGGAAGTAATGTTTTGATGCCCTTGATACAAGGAGCTTACTTGAGAAGCATCAGTAGCATTCAGGATAGTTGGAGTGGAAAACAACCACACCGGTAGCCCTAGGGTGAATCCAGGTAGATTCAGGGTGGCCATCAAGGGAACACCAACATTCCCTGTGAGAGGAATAGTACAAGGAGTTCCCAGCATGGGGATCTCTTGGTTGGTGTTCGAAGGGGTGTTAGCCATAGTTTCAAACCAGGAGACAAAGTGTGAGGTTGATAAGCAACCAAAATTACAAAGCACACACCTAAAGGCACACTAAGTACAGACAAACCACACAACACTCACTAAAAATTCCTAAATCCAAACATACAAACATGTATAAGATACGCTTTCCAAAAGAAAGCTGATAGACAGTTACTTGGCATCCCTGTAGATGTTCTTAGGCACAAGCGGAGGAATCACCCACCGCCCTCCCACACCTTCTACCGGGGTTACCTTCCAAGTCCGTCCAAGGTGAACCAGAAATAGCCTTCCGGTGTACCTGTGTATGAACCCTAGATGTCAAAGAGACTAAAGGCTACCTTAACTATATTGACAGTCTGGGGGGACAGTCGCAAGCTTGGTTCATACGCATGGGCAGGGTAGCAAATCCCGAAACCCTATCTAATACAGAATCCCCAGATGCGCATAAACCTTGTTCTACACTTTGACAAGGAATCAGAGGGTTATCTCCTCAGTCCAAGCCTCCACGTGGCCTCGTGCTTAACTCCCATTTGAGAGGAGATTCCTAGATACAATCAACGTAGAAAAGGGTTTACCTAGTGATTGGCCAACTACGTCTGAAATTTAAACACTTGTGGAGTTGAAACTCCCTAATCCACAAGTCTAGCCTGAGCTAGTTGGTGTATGACCCTATAAAATAAAACTTACTAATAATTTTTTAAATTATATCGTTTATTTTAAGGGTTGTTTTTAGTCAGAGGGTAAATGGCATGAAACTTATGTGGTGTTTTGACTCAAAGTTGAAACAAAATGACTAAGCAAAGAGAAATGAAATGCAAAAAGCAAAAAGTATTCTCTTTATTTTTCAAATAGAAACTTGAAAGCCACAAAAGAACAAATTCTTTTTACTTTTATTTTTCAAAAACAATGATATGCCATGCAATCTAGACTAAAAACCTAATCTACATGCATATAAAGCAAACATGTGTTTTTTTTCTTTTTCTTTTATAAATGCAAAAGAAAAAACAACCTATCAACTAATGCAAGAAAGTACTATAAGCAAAGAAAATAGACAACTACTCTACACCCCACAAACAAACCCTAGGTTTCCCTAAAGTTAGATATAAAACTCTCTTGAAAGGAAGGCTTACAAAGGTAAACAAGCCAACAACTTTGGAATGAAGATATTGAGCAAAAAGACTGACATAAACAAAGGTCAAGAAGTCCTAAGTATCAATCTAAACCAACAAACAGAGGCTGCTTAGTACCTTGTCCAACAAGGTCAAGCCAAAGAAAGAGGTGGGGGAAAAAGCAGTAAAAACAAGTATATGTTATTTTTATTTTTCTTTTATAAATGCAAAAGAAAAAATACCTACAAACTAAAAGCATGCAGATGACAAGAACAAAGCAAAAGGAACTCTGCTATACAACCACCAAACAAACTCTAGAATGGACTAAAGTCAGTATAAACCCTACTTGGAAGGAAGGCTTGCATAAGGGACAAGTCAACTACTTTGGCATGGTGAAGTTAACCAACATAAGAAGAAGGAAAGCAACACCAACAAGCTTCTGAACTCAGACAAAGATCACTGACATAGGCTGGCCAGAAACATAAGCCAAAAATCATACCAAGAAAAGGAGGTGGGGGAAAGAGCAAAGAACAAACCCTAATGCTATAAAAGGATTACCACATAGATAAAGAATAACCAAAGGGGATGACAATAACTCCATGGAGTCATGCACCTGTAAAGGATCCCAAAAGACCTACCAAACAGACCAAAACAGTAGAAAGAACCACAAAAATGAGAAAAAACACTGTTTTAGGGGCACACATGGGTTGTACTACTAACAGGTCGCGTGTCATACGCGGGTTGCCAATACAGCAAGTCGCGTGTACAAGCACATGCAGGTTGTATAACTAAAAAGTCACGTATCATATGCGGGTTGACAGTATAGGTAGTCACGTGTGCCAAACCAGACACATGACTGTTCAGTCTGCAAGTCGCGTATGGGTGGAAAAACTCACAAAAAAGGTCAAAAACTACCTTAGGAAGGCAAGGGAAGTGTGCTATCAGACTTATAAAGTGTTCCTAAGTGGAAAGAAGGACCTGAAACAATGCAAAAGACTGAAAGAAATAAAGAGAAACCCCAAACAGACAAGGCTATCCCCAGCGGAGTTGCCAGTTCTGTTGTAAAGGAAAGTATCCTATGGATAGGGTTTAAGAGGCCATCAACATACTGGGGTTGAAAGGTGGATGCATATAGTTCTGCAAGTATATTTAAGCAAGATTCATAGATTGGAATGGTTCATACCTTAGCCAAACAAAGGTTGATCCAAGCAGCCCTTCAATCCTCTTCTTGCTCCTCTTGCTCTAAGAGACCTGCAAAACAAGTTATACCTTCCTCAAACCAATATGACCACATATAAACAAATGATAATCAAATAAACATGAAATAATAATCTGATTAACATCATAATATGATCATAGACAGAGATTCAATCACACATTGAACAATTATTTGGGAAGAATAAGGACATCACATCTTTATTAATCTTGAAAACAAGTACAAGTATACCTTCTCTTCAAGTTCGGCACCTCACGAAACCTTGATCGAGTTTTGCTACTTCTCTTCTCCAAAGAACTCAGCCTCCAAGCTTTTCAACACAAGGGGATGATCGCCAGGGCAAAGGTGTGGGCAAAGAGAGTCCTGATTCCTCCAACATAATGATGCAAAGATTCTAGTCCCCTCTCATGGACCTCCCTACCTCTATTTATATGCTTAAGGAAGAGTTAGGGGCAAAGACAAAGTAGTTACAACTGAAGGAGTCAGTTGCATAACTACCCAAACTACCCGAATTTCAAAAGACGTGTTTTTGACATTTTTAAGAGGTGTACGTGGGTTTCAGAAACAACAGTCACGTACACGAGGAATACACGTGAGTTGCCAATACAAAAATTCACGTACATATAGCAAATTTCATACATACATGGGTATTATATAGAGCAAGTCACGTACGTACGCGGGTTTCCTTAAGGGAAAGTTGCGTACAGACAAAAAACTCATTTTAAGGCTATTTCTAGGTATTTTCAGACTTTGGTGTCTTCTAGAAAGTTTTGGCTAACAGAAATTTATTTCCAAAAATGCAGAGATGAGGTCAAACAGAGTTACAAAACTCAATATATGGGTCCTCCAAGTTAAATTTTTTTTCAGTGACTTTCATGAAGTGTCGTCATGGAAGTGTCTACATGCGATGGAATCATGGGAAAGTGGTCATAGGCAGAGATGTGTCATTTTGAGCTATAACAAACATTCCAGGTTACACTAGGGGAAACACTTCATAAAATAAAGAGAAGGGTAAATCCATTGAATCAGAAGAAAAGTAAACCTCTAAATATCCCATGGAAAAGATGACGGACATGATAAAGAACTTGGTTACTAGTCAAAACCAACTTATGGCAAATCATTCTGCACAGATGAATCATATGCAAAGTAGAATAATCACAATGGAAAGAAATAATGGACCTAGGAACTTTGAGCCTAAACAGAATCAGATGTATCAAAAGAAAGCTCCTTAGCAAGAGCCTAGGATTCCAAACCAGTTAGACTCAGCTAACATGGTAGAAGAAGTAATTCCATGGTGTAGAGCTTGTGATCAATTCCACCAAGAAAGCACATGTTATATTGCAAACCAAGTTATAGAACATGGAATCCCCGAGGTCAGTAATCAGGAAACAACGTCAAGTGAGTCTGATCATGTTCACATGGTAGGCCAAACCTACCCTTTATAAAACCAACATTGGTAGCAAGCCACATATTATAGTTATGAGAAGGATCTCCTTTCCAACTTTTATGGTGCAATGCCTTCTCTGGAAACAATTCAAGAAATGAAGGAGGCTAGATTCAAGGGTGCAGTTTATCGAAGGAAGGAGAAGCCATCACCATTTAAACAGTAAAAGCCAAAGGTAACCACTCCTCCTCTCCCAGATCCTCCTTTTATCCTTGAATCAAATATTGACATGGGAGAATAGATAAGTAATGCTAAGATGTCTGTTTATGCAACTGATGTCCTTAAAATTCCTGGTCAAAAGGAAAAGTTTTTTAAAGCCATAGAGGATAGTCAAAGTAAAACTCATAATATTGTCAAGGAGGATCCTCTCCCTAATAATAATTCTATATTTGAAGCCAACCATATTGAACCTATGGATATGCCTATAGTCCTCAACAGTGTTGATCCGAGAAGAGAAGACCACCTGCCTTTTTATGTCTCTCTCTTAGTTGATAACCTTCTCCTTCATAACTGCATGTTAGATTCAGGTGCTTCATCAAATGTTATGACAAGAAAAGTAATGGAACAGCTAAATCTAAGGGTCACCCGACCCTACCACAATGTTTGTGCAATGGATGCAAGAGAAGTTGAAGTGGTAGGGATAATCTTAAATCTACAGGTTAAGTTGGCCAAGTATCCTGACATCGACATGTCGATGGATGTGGTAGTGATAGATGTTTCAGATAATTGGGGTATGTTGCTATCCAAAAAGTGGGCCGCAACTCTTAGTGGGAACATTCAAATGGATTGGACATATGCTACTATACCTGCATCAGAAAACACTAGGGTGATACTCCATAGAGAGAAGTTTAGGAAAAACCATGTAGAAAACCCTAAGAAGCCTGGAAATGAATTTGTTCATTTCAATGATCAACTTTGGAAACTATGCTATCTTGTCAAATTTCATGGCCCCTATTAAGGAAAACATTAAAGATGAAAAGGTAGATGAGGTTTGGCAAATGTACTTTGACGAGGCTTATTCCAAAGCCGGAAAGGGTACGGGAATCATGATCATCTCTCCTTCAAATAAAGTCTAGAACTTTGCTTCCAAGTTAGAGTTTGAAGCATCAAACAATGTAACTGAGTATGAGGCATTGCTTCTAGGGTTAGTAATAATCTGTCACAGTGGTCTAGGAACTGAAAACACAGTCTCACAAAGAATATAATGCATAAAATTGGCAAAATGGTGCTGCAATGGAAGTAGAAGCTCTATATAATCAATGAATAATAAATAATACAATACAATGATCATGTCAGATGCATGAATTGTAATGCCCCATATTTTGACTACGGCATATTTATCACTCAGACTTATTACAGTGTATTTACTTATTATCTGTAGACTCAGCTATACTTCATAAACTATATTTTGTCATGTTATATGTGATTATTTACTGATGTTATGATGTTACCAGGATTATGCTCTAATTATGATATTATGATGTTATCATACTTATATTATGCTTTGATCATGATGTTACGACAATTAACATGCCTATGTAGATGCTTTGATTATGATGTATGATGATCATCATTTATATGAAATTATTGTGCCTATGCGATTATCATGCAGTAGTCGTCATCAAATTCCTTTATTTAATAACAAAAATATATAGTTGATAGTCATCCTCGATATGATGTGAGATGTATGATGTGGTACATGGGCACCCGTCCATGATGCGATTTATTTTGTGATTTTACGTGATGAAGGGAGACAATGTTGATGATATGGACCAGCTATTGATTGAATATTGTTATGAATGCATGTTTGCATAGTACTAACCTGCAGGGTACAGGGGCTATGTGATAGCCAAGTGTGTGATGCAAAGTATGACTCAATACATATCTTGAAGAAGAGCCTTAATTGCCAAGTGATGATACGATGACACGTACCAATAAACTCAATAGCAACGCAGTATGGTTTGATGAGTATGTACCCAGTATGTTGAGAGGGATAGATGCATTTCCCACCCTATGTCACTTGACACCCGAGGTCGTGGGAGGGCAGTGCTGAGACACACTCCCCAAGTTGTTGTGATGACGATGGTCGGATGCCTGCTAGGAGAGGCTAGGTCCGCTAGTTAGCCGACGCTACCACTCTCAGATTTCTGTGTGGGAAGGTCAGTACAGCTGGCATCCACTTGTACTAGCAGAGGAAGGATAGGGAGGATGCATATGTAGGTTAGGATGGGTGGACATATTAGTTATTATTGTTGAATGTTGGACAATTATGATACCAGATTAGTGATGGTAGGTACCAATCTTAACTGACTAATTAATAAGAACATAATTGTTAAATAACTCTGAATGTCACAAGAAATCATATTATATCTGTATATGGGTCATGTTGCGTAAATTATTATTTATGGGTTTTTTCTATAGTACATGTGCAGCCTGTGCATGTACTGGCCATGCATGCACACCTCACACATGCACGCTAGTATGAAATATTTAAATAGTTGGGTAGGTTAATTAAGTAATTGTGAATTGTTTTAAACCTATAAATGTACCTTATTTATTAAGAAACAATGCGCGAGGGGACTTAACAATAAACATAAACAATGCTATCATTTCGAT
>LPNX010365581.1:389005-428513 GCA_001517045.1 Pseudotsuga menziesii
CTGTTCAGTATAAAACTTAAACAAACAACATAGGTAAAATTCTATGACATTTGGTTAGGTTTTTGTAACATGTACAATTCAAGAAAAAATCATTAATACATAACACATGTCAAACAAATCTGAACTGCACTGCCCAAGATAAAATAAAATAAATTAATTTATCAAAGAGGCGGTGGAAGAAGGAAGGCGGTGGAAAAAAGGAAGGGAAGGAGGTATAAGGGGGGGGATTGATTTGGATTTTGGGGGAGGAAAAGGAGAGCAGTCGAGAGAAATTTTTTAAGTAAGAACAGAGGAAGGAAAGCGATGGAGCAGAGAGGGAAGAAAGCTAGAGGAGGGGGTTAACTCCACGGGGGCATATTTACACTCAGAGAAGAGGGAAGTTGCTATCCGGTTTATCGGTACATGGGCTCGGGGGCTAGGAAACCCGTCGGTTTCCTAGGGTCAACAGGTTCGCTGGTCGGCAGGGTGGATCATTCGAGTTGGCATTAAGGATCCTACAGGCTAGGGCGAGGGAAAGGAAAGGCTAAAGGAGTAGAAATCAGGGACAACCTTCAGCGCTAAAGCTCAGGTATTTTTTGGTGAACCATCTCTTTATTTTGCAAATAAATGAAAGCTGAATAAAAAATCATGTAATTTTTGCTGTTACATCCTACGACTTAAAAATCAAAAGAGTAAATGTCATTTTACTATTGAAAATCTGGACTTAGTGCTCTTCCTGGCAAGAAGAGCACTATATGAATGCCAAGACAATTCAAATTCCCAAGGATTGAATGAGTGAGTCTAACTTAATTGAATGTAAGCCACAGTAAACACTCAAGTTAACCACTGATCAAAACCCTACTTGACTCAACTGAACCCTAACTAAAGTTAGAGTGCAATAAATGACTGATTCTAATTGAAAGTATCTCAGACACATGTCACTACAAGCCAACCAACAAGTGGTAGCACATCAATGACTCCAATGAACCTCGATGAGGTTAACTGAAGTGTAACTGATCATCAGAAGTGGTTGGAGGCACCCCAGTTGACTCCATTTCATTAAATAATCATTAAATAATCAATTTAATGAAGGGAGGCACCTTCACTGCTCTGTTTAACTGATTGTAACCATCAGTTAGTAATAAAGTGCATTTATGACACTCATATCACCCCCGAAGTGCTCCAGTTAGCCTCCCCGAATGTAGGAGAAGGATTAGTTAGCCTCCTTGATTGAAGGTAGGCATGGGTGTGCTCATGCTGATGTCATACAGTGCTCCTCTGATGTCAATTAAGTCAATAAAACTTAGGATAGTGGTTTAACTAGGCCAAATTGACCAAAATGAGTGTGTATGGTGGTAAATGTCTCCAACACCCCCCCTTAAGCTATACTCAGGAGGAGTAGAAAACATAAAGTGCATAAGAATTCTAGGGCCCTGGAAACAAAGGCCATAGGTCACCCTATAAAACACTGAAACTAAAACAATCCTCAAAACAAACTAAGTGAGGAAAAGAGGGAAAACCTAGTGGGAAACCCCCCCCCTCAAGATGAACACTGAAAGTAGTTGGATCACCCTGATGAACTCAACCCCAACAGTGAATGAAGGTAAGTGAACTTCTTTTCTAAAAATCTCTTGGTGAATATGTCTGCAATCTGCTCATCAGTTGGGCAGTATTGCAGAATGATGGTCCTGTAATGCACTAGCTCCCTGATATAGTGCATGTGTATCTCTACATGCTTGGTCCTCTACCTGGTAACTGGATCTGTGGATATCTTAATAGAAATTTGATTGTCACAAAAGAGGACAGTGGACAAAGTACTACCAAGATCAAAATCTGAAATAATGCCTTGCAACCAAACATCTTGGATGCAAGCATTCACTTCTCCTCTATACTTGGCCTCTGCTGAAGAAAATGCTATGGAGGCATGCTTTTTTCTAGACCAGAAAATGGGGCCACCACCAAACATGAAGACATATCTAGAATTTGAATTTCGATCAATAGAATCACCCACCCAATCAAAATCTGTGTATCCAACCAGCTCTAGCTCAGAGTCTACAACATAGTGAATGCCGTAGGTCCTGGTTCCCTGAATGTACTGGAGGATCCTCTTGGATTCCTTCCAATGTAGATCATGGGGCTTCTGCATGTATCTTGATACAGAATTCATTGCATAATAGATATCAAGCATAGAATGAGTTAAGTACAACAAGCTACCAATCAACTGTCGATAAATAGTGCAGTCCATGGGAGGTGTGATTTTTTCTTCTTCTAGGCTGATCCCTAAAAGGAAATGGAATGGTTTAGGCCTACATTCAGCCATGTTAAACTTTAATAACAGGTTTGATATGTATTTGGATTGAGTGACCATTATCCCATCATAATTTTGCTCAATTTTGAGCCCCAAAAATTGTTTTAAGAGCCCCAAATCGTTCATTTCAAATGCATTGTGGAGAGCAGTTTTAATGACTGAAATAGAAGCAAATGTGCTACCTGTGATCAGTAAGTCATCAACATATAAAAAAATAATAATCAAATTACCATTAGACTGCTTTATATACACATTTGGATCTGATCTACACCTTTGGAATTTTTGCGAGAGAAGAAAGGCATCCATCTTGGAATACCACTCTGTTGGGGCCTGTTTTAACCCGTATAGTGACTTCTTTAGCTTGAAAAACAAAGATGGATCAGAGATGTATCCCTCAGGATGCTTCATGTATATCTCCTCATGAATATCTCCATGCAAAAATGCTGACTTAACATCCATATGATGCACTTCGCAAAGCTTAGATGCTGAAATTTCCAAAATTAGGCGGATGGAGTCCATTTTTGCAATCGGTGCAAAGGTCTCATGGTAGTCCACACCTTGGACCTGGGAGAAACCTTTTGCCACCATCCTTGCCTTATATTTATATGTGACTCCATCTGCAGCAACCTTAGTCTGAAACACCCACTTGCATTGAACCAATTTCCTTCCCAGAGGAAGAGAAACTAGCTCCCAAGTAGTGTTTTTTTGAAGAGAATTCATCTCTTCATCCATGGAAACTTGCCATCCCGAATCCTTCCGAGCATGGTAGTAGGAATTTTGGTCTGAAATTATCATAAAATAACAATATTTTAACAGTAAATAATCAGGACAAGAGAGCACAATACCTACTCTTTGGAAGTCAGACTGGGTTCTCCTTGGATCATCCAAATTTCCAATGTTATCTCCTGCGGAGGAGAGTGTCTATCGGGATCATGTTGGGAGATGATTTTGTACTTCAGGTACTGATTGAGCATCTTATTTTTGCTATACACTGATATCATAAATCATAGGATCCGAATCAGGGTCATCACCCCCAATTTCATCATCCAAATATTCAGTAGAATAGGAAGGAAATTCAACAGTTTTCTCCTTCACTAGTTCCACCTCCTGAACAGGTTCATCGAACTTGACACTCCGTTCGATGATGATCTATTTTGTTTTGATATCTAGTAGATTGAAACATTTTGATTCATTAGGATACCCAATAAATAGACATTCTATGCTTTGCGGTTGCAAAGCCCTCCTTTTATCAAGTGAAATTTGGGCCCATGCAGTGGACCCAAACACCCGTAGGTTCGATACATCCGGCTTGTGTCCGAAGTATGCTTTGAAATGGGTATTCCCTTTCACAAATGAGTGTGGCACTCTGTTTTAAATGTATGCTGCAACATGCATGGCTTCAGCCCAAAAATTTGTAGCCAACTTCTTTGATTCCAACATACAGGTGGTCATCTCCTTGAGAGACCAATTCTTCCTCTTCGCTACATCGTTTTGCTGGGGAGTGTAGGGAATTGAATGCTGGACCTGAATACCACTTTGGGAGAATATGTGCAGCAAATCATTACCGAAATAATCCCCACCATTATCATATCTCAAGATCTTGATCTTTTTTCCAGATGCATTCTCGATCAAGGCCTTCAGTTCAGTGAATTTTTCACAGACTTCAGACTTCTTTTTGATAAAGAAGACCCATGTGTACCTGGAAAAATCATCAATAAAAGTCAGAAGATACCTTGATACATTCATGGATGTGATAGGCATGGAACTACTGATATCATAATGTATCAGTCCCAATATGCATGTAGCTCGGCTTTCCTTCCCCCGATCGAACTTGTGCTCATGGTGCTTTCCAACAACACAACTCTTGCAAATTCCAGTGGTTTCCTTGATGACCGAGAGGCCTTCAACCATAGAATTTTTCTGTCATTGCTGCAAGTATTTGAAGTTGAGATGGCTGAACCTCTCATGCCACAATCTACTAACTTCATTTCCATGAGTCAGCAGTGTGGTGGGCTTTGCATCTGCCACAAAATGGGAAAACTCATAGGCTTTTGCATGATGGTTTGCAAGGCGTTTTGCAACAAGTTTCCTGGATGCAAGTTCCGTGATATCTACATCATTCAGGATGAAGGATACTCTCTTGGGAAATCCTATATGTGTCATTTGATAAACACTAAGGAGGTTTGATGCCAGAGATGGTACACACAAAACATTTGAAAAATAGCCATTCTCAAGATCAACAGTTCCTTGTCCTTCAGAAATGATGGTGGAGTCATCTCCCATGTGGATGGGAATGGATTTGCTGGTCTCCAAATATGAGAAGGAGTCTCTTTCAGCCATCATGTGGTTTGAAGATCCAGAATCTATTAAGAGTGCTTTGGACTTCGAAGTGCTTTCCATGAGGGCATGACCTCTTTCATGTTGTGGTTCCCGATCTTGCTGATCTCTCCTCCGAAAGCTTTTTGGAAGATTGATGTGATTTCTCTCAAGGAGAGAGGTAGCTTCATCAAGTTTCTTCTTCATGTAATGGTGGAATCCCTTCTCACACTATGAAAACTTGACTTTTTCCTTTCCATGATGCCCTTTTCCTTTGTTCTTCTTTGAGCCAGAAGACTCTTCATGCTGCTGGTTTTCAACTTTAGGCTTAGGAGCTTCAAATTTAGTTTTTGGGTTCTTCTGTTGCTTTCCTTTACTCTTCATATCTTTGGGCCCCGAGACATGGAGGTCTTGATCACGGGAGGATCTAATGATCCCCATCTGGACAAGTTTATCATGTTCACTTGTTAGGGACTCAATGAAGGCATTGAGTGAAGGCATCTTCCATCCAGGGGTTGTGATCTTCCCCGCACGGAATGTAGAGACAAAAAATGAATAATCAGCTCCAAGTTTGGAGAGTATGGCAAGGATGAGCTGATCTTCCTCCTTCTCCACTTTGCATTCCTTCAACAGTAAGACAATGTGCTTGAACTTTGTGAAAAAGTCATTCAAGGTCTCGAAATTGGAAGGATGGAGAGACATCAACTCATTCTCAAGTTGGTATACTCTCAAATCATCCTAATTTCCATACAGGGTTTCCATTTTGTCCTAGATTTCCTTTGGAGTCTTCAATCCTGAAAGATGGAAAAGAAGATCTCGGGAAACAGAGAGGCACACGAATCCTAATGCTTCATCTTTCTTGTTCAAGAATCTAGCTTTGTCTGTCACAGAAGCAGGCTCTTCTTCAGTGTCCATAGAGACCCTATAGAGTCCTCTGTCATGTAGCTATAACTCCATGTCTCCTTTCCATAAGTGGAAATTTAATGGAGTCAAGATTTCTACGGAAGAAGCCATCTGAAACTACTAGAGTGAATGCTTTCACCTGTTAAAAACCTGAAAATCACAACAAAAGGGGCACCGTAAGGTTGGACAGGCTGCACATTTTAGGCTTTCATCACACCCCAACATAGACAATCAAGCAAGCTTGATCAACAATTTCCTTACTTGGGGTATTAAGTGGTAACCCTTGGCTTTTGGTGCAGTGCTGGAATTTTTGAGCTTTGCTCAATTTTTCATGCAAGATATGTCAAAAAACTTGTTTTTGAGAGATCTGAGCTTTGTCCCACCATGAGATCTGATACCATATTAATTTGTCACAATGGTCTAGGAACTGAAAACACAATCTCACAAATAATATAGACAAATATGCATAAAATTGGCAAAATGGTGCTGCAATGGAAGTAGCAGCTCTATATAATCAATGAATGATGAATAATACAATACAATGATCATGCCAGATGCATGAATTCCAAGACAATTCAAATTCCCAAGGAGTTCATTTGAATTGAATGAGTGAGTCTAGCTTAACTGAATGTAAGCCATAGTAAACACTCAAGTTAACCACTGATCAAAACCCTAATTGACTCAACTAAGCCCTAACTGAAGTCAGAGTGCAATAAATGAGTGATTCTAACTGAAAGTATCTCAGACACATGTCACCGCAAGCCAACCAACAAGTGGTAATGCATCAATGACTCCAATGAAACCCGATGAGGTTAACTGAAGTGTAACTAACCATCAGAAGTGGTTGGAGGCACCCCAGTTGACTCTAGTTCATTAAATAATCATTAAATAATTAATTTAATGAAGGGAGGCTCATTCAATGCTCTGTTTAACTGATTGTAACCATCAATAAGAAATAAAGTGCATTTATGACACTCAGATCACCCCCAGAGTGCTCCAGTTAGCCTCCCCGAATGTAGGAGAAGGCTTAGTTAGCCTCCTTGACTGAAGGTAGGCATGAGTGTGCTCATGCTGATGTCATGTAGTGCTGCTCTGATGCCAATTAAGTCAATAAACTTAGGATAGTGGTTTAACTAGGCCAAATTGACCAAAATGAGTGTGTATGGTGGTAAATGTCTCCAACAGTTAGAAACCGCTAAAGACATGGGGATAAAGATGTTGAACATAAAAGGTGATTCATACTTAGTTGTCCTCCAGATTAAGAATCAATATTAATGCAAAAATGACAGATTACGGAAGTATAGAAATGAGATATGGGACACTATGGAATGGTTTGATGCACTTAACATTCAAAAGATCCATAGGGAAATAAATGGGTTAGCAGATAAGTTGGCAATAGCAGCATCCACCCTCCAACCATCAGATGAAATGATTAGTGGGAATGGAAAAATGGAAATTAATTTCAGACCTTCAATTCTAGATAATGTAGATCATTAGCAGGTGTTTAAAGATGATGAGCACCTCTTGAGATTTATCCATAATCTCCAAGAGTTTTAAGGATGCAAGATTAGTTATCAGCAGGAGGGTAACGAGTATTAGGAATGCAATGATAATGAAAGGAATCACATCTAGAGTAGCCTTAATATTTTGACAATCTGTTTGATCGATAGGATCGTCATAAAAACAAAAAATAAGAAATAAAAATTGGGGATTATATGGAAGTAAACATAAGAACTGATAAGGACCCCAAGTTAATAAAAATTGGAAAAGGTACTTCGAAAAAGGAAAGGAATAGTTTGATCAACTTAATCAAAGAATATAGAGATGTGTTGTCCTTTAGTTATGATGAACTTAAATCCTATCGGGAAGATGTGTTTCAACACACTATTCCCCTCATAGAAGAGGCTAAGGAGGTCAAGCCTTTTCGACAAAAACTTAGGTGAATAAATCCTAAGTTGGCCTCCATTGTGAAAAAAGAGCTTCAGAAGATATTAGCAGCAGGGATCATAGCACCTATAAGACATTCATCGTGGTGCTCCAACTTAGTTGTTGTCAGAAAGAAGAATGGGTCAATTAGAATATGTATAGATTTCATAAATATGAATACATCATGCCTTAAAGATAATTACCCATTTCCCGACATAGAAACATTGCTTCAAAGAGTAATGTGATCAGGAATGATGTCCATGTTGGATGGATTTTCCGGTTATAACCAAGTGTTGGTAAATAAAGAGGATCAACATAAGACTACATTCACCACACCTTGGGGTACCTATTTTTTTAAGAATGCCTTTTGGCTTATTGAATTCTGGTGCCACCTTCCAAAGATCCATGGATTTTTCCTTCAAAGAACTCATAGGAAAAATAATCGAAATATATCAAGATGACTTAACTATTATTTCAAAAGAAATATCTGACCACATAAGTCATCTTAGGCAGGTTTTCATAAGATGTCAGAAATATGGTATTTCCTTGAACCCCGCCAAGTCAATCTTTGGGGTTGATGAAGGCAAGTTTTTGGGACACATCATTTCTAAGGATGGTATCAAAGTTGATCTTGAGAGAGTTGAAGACATTAATAAAGCTCCCTTGCCTCAGAATATTAAATCTCTCTAGTCTTTCAATGGTCAGATCAATTTCACAAGGAGATTCATCCCAAATTTAGTATAGTTAATGAAGCCTCTACAAAAGTTGTTAAAGAAAGATGGTAAGTTTGAGTGGACAGATGAAGGGAAAGATGCTTTCAAGTCTATCAAAGATGCCATATCCATGTCCCCGGTCTTGATAAGTCCAGATTATTCCTAGGAATTTCAGATATTTTCCTTTGCCTCAGAAGACACCATTGCTGGTGTTTTGCTTCAAAAGAATAAGGAGGGACAAGAGAAACCTATAGCCTTTATGAGTAGATCCTTGCAACATTTAGAGTTGAAGTATACCACCATGGAGAAACATGGTTATGCCCTTGTCAAGTCCCTTAAACATTTCAGAACTTATGTAGGTTACTCCAAAATCATTGGGTATGTACCCCATGCAGCTGTCAAGGATATCATGTCTCAAAAATATTGTCTAGGAATTAGGGCTAAGTGGGTTTCAAAGATTTAAGAGTATGATTTAGAGATAAAACCTACTAAGTTAATTAAGGGACAAAGTCTTGCAAAGATGTTGACCCAAGGAAATGAAAAGGCCTTAGGAATAATCTGCAGAATAGTGATTCAGAACAAAGTGTAGTAGACGAGCTTCAGAGATTAGAACATCACCCTTGGTATACCGACATCATCTTTTTCCTCTGCAACCTTACATGCCCTGATCACTTACTTGGCCATAAAAGAAGAGAATTAAGGTTAAAAGAAACTAAGTATTGTTTAACAAGAGATGGTTTGGGTTGGAGAAACCCTAATGGCTTAATACTTAGATGTGTCAATGAATCTGAGTCCATAAACTCATGGTTGAGTTCCATTCAGGATTTTGCGGTGGACATTTTGCAGCAAAAATAACCACCCATAAAATCCTTAGAGCAGGCTACTATTGGTTGAACCTTTTTTCAGATGTCCACAAGTCTATCATAGTTTTCCCCTAGTGTCAGTTGTTCACCAGAAAGCAACAAATGAAAGCCTTGCCTTTAAATACAATAGTAGTCCAAGCCCCTTTCCAGCAGTGGGGGCTTGATTTCATTGGTAAGTTCAAGGATAACTCGAGCAATGGTTATTCTTGGATCCTTACTGCCACTGATTATTTCACCAAGTGGGTAGAGGCGATACCCACTAAGAAGGAAATCGATACTGTAGTCATGGATTTCTTATAAGATAAGATTATCACAAGATTCAGTGTGCCAGCCAAAATCATCACAGATAATGGCCCGTGTTTTGTTTCCTCTGAGATGTCATCCTTTTGTTTCAAGTATGAAATTGTCCTATCCCATTCATCCAACTATTATCCCCAAGGAAATGGTCTAGCTAAGTCAAGCAATAAAAACTTAATGACCATAATCAAGAAAACTGTGGGTGATAATAAAAAGGATTGGGATAGCAAGATCAAGTTTGCATTAGGGGCCGATAGAATCACAAAGAAAAAATCATCCAGGGGGAGCCCTTTTGAACTTGTCTATGGCCTAGATGTCACCTTACCTGTCCATTTAAAGCTTCTAGTGTATCGGCTTCTCCAAACCTTCAGCTCAGATTGGATGCCATTCAGAACAGAATCAACCAGTTGATCAAGTTAGATGAGAGTAGAAGAAATTCCCTTGACCAAAGTATCAGAAATTCATACAAAGTCAATAGAAACTTTGATAGATCTACTCGGCATAGATCCTTTCAAGTAGGTGACACAGTCTTGCGTTGGGACAAACGATGAGAGAAACCTGGGAAACACGGAAATTTCGACAGCTTATGGTTGGGCCATATATCATTGATGAAGTAGCAGGAAAAAATTCTTTCTATCTAAATGACCTAGAATGAGAAAGGTTAAGCCTACCAGTGAATGGATTTCTCCTCAAGATGTTATTCGTCGAGACAGTTTGATGCCTTTATTGGCATCAGTGGTTTCAGGGCCAATTTCTGAAACCTTTCCCTGCATGTATTTTTAAATTTCATGTATCATATTGTTGTATTATAGATATTGTTGTATTATGGATGTTTTGTACCATAGTACTAACCTTGAAAATTTTTCTTTTGTATATTAGTCTTGTAAAATATTGCTCTTTTGTACATCATAGACTAATTCTGTACATTAATCTCCTTTTATAGTTGATTTCTTTTATATAAATGTTACTGACAATATTTAATTGCTATGCAGGACCCAGAGAATCCAGAGTTCTCACATCCTCTTCTTTGATCAGAATATTAGTCAAAGCATGTGCCCCTAGATGGATCCAGATGTTACCACCTAAGTTGTACTTAGTGGTTTTTTATTAAGTGATACTGGTGAACTGGACAAAGATGATTTGTTCGGACTTCAGAAGAGCTTCAGAAGTGCTTCTGGGAAGTGCTTTTTGTATTATATCACATGTTCATACCCCATGGGGGAGTTGTAATAAGATGTTCTAGCATGATAGTGTCTGTAAAAGACTTGGTCTCTTAGAATTTATTTGTCAATCCGATCAGCCCAGGGTGTTTTTCCCCGTGGTTATTATTGGTTGTTGAATAAACGACTGATAATTTTTGAGTTTTTCACTCAATACCTCCAAAGTTGGGGTGGTCGGCTTGGAATTTAGGCCTATTGAGGTTATTAGAGTCTATGTGTCAATGTATAAACATGCTAGGCATCATGGTCAAGTCATATGAACATGTCTAAGTCCCCCTAGGTTTTTATTTATTTTTTTAATTTTTTAATTTTAATTTTTCCACAAAACTTAGGCTATTTTTTAATAGTCTAATTGGAAAAATTGGTTTTGTAATAAAAGTGGGCCAAATAATCAGTTTCAGCCATGGGGGTGCTCATTTTCAAGATAAGAGCACCATGTAAACCTATAGACCCACTATTTTCAAGTTTTGAGTGATTTTCCATCACTCAGGTTAGAAATCCCCAAAAAATCAATTATTGATTATTTTAATTGGTAAATTGATGAATAATGGAGCAAATCCAAAATCCTAGATCAATGTATTCTCAACTGATTTGATTGAAATCAGTCTCATCGGTACCATATTAACCAGAGATTGCAATTCCTTGACTAAAGGAGCTAATCAAGGCAGATCTAGAGTTGAACTTCAGCCTCCTTTATGGGGAATTACGCCCTCTCTCTCTCCTCCACATGTGTGGGCTCTTTTGGAAGCTCTGTGGTTGATGATTCAGTCAGTATGCTGATGTGTCAACTCAATTAGCCCTTCGATTGACAGTTAGACTTAGTGGAAGCTCAGTTTAGCTTTAGATCATGCATTGATGGACTCTCCTTCAGCTGCAGTCGTCTATCTCCTTGGGATTCGCGCCCCCTCTGGGCTGGGGTTTCAATTTTTTGTATAAATAAAGCATGGCTGCCTCCTTTCCTAGTTAGTGAGAGTTGTATTGAGGAGCTATTGCTGTTGTAATACTGTGTAATATCTTTTTCTATTGGAATAAGTGAAGCTTTGGAGGCCAAGATGGTGTAATGCTCTTATGTGTGTGGAATTAACATTGTCTTGGAGCTTTTGTTGTTACCGGTGTCTTTCTCCCAATTTTTGCATCTGAATCTTGCCTGGCTTGAATGATTCAGCTGAATCAATAGGAGTATAGTTGGGCAAGTAATATTACTTGTTTTTCAATATCTCATAGCATATATGTTTGAAGATTCAGATTATACATGTTTAAATAAGTTTTTTTGCATGTAATCCCTCTCTTTTTTCATATATCTCTATCTAGAACTCATAAGGTTTTTGTGCAGGATTGTTTGTTAGTTTTCAGTTAGCAAGGGTTGGACGAACTATGGATCTAGCTTGACTCCACTGGGCATCTGGCTATTTTGTGAAGCCATTGTCCCTCAGCATTCCACTAACTAGTCTTTTTTGCAGATCCATTCCAGCAACAAGCACTCTTCTTTTCCTCTTCCTCCATTTTTTTTTTTAAATCAGTTCGGTTAGTTGTTTTGAAGCTTTAAAATTGTTTAGATCTATCAATTTCAGAATTCATTTTACATAGATATTTCTTCCTTAAATCTCATAAACTAGATCTCATTCCTAAAGAAATTTTACAAGCATTCTAGATCTAGTTTTAGGGAAAATTCTCATTTTTCAAGGCTGTGAAAGTAGATCTAAATATTGTTGAATTCATGGTTGTTTCCTTAGAGTATAAAAATTTATATCCAGTAATTTAAGTGCTTCATACTGGCTGCCCCAAAAGCAAGCCAAGATCCCAAGGAAATCTTGCTTTCCTTGGTTCTTTTTCTGCTTCTTTAAAAACTAGTTTTAACTTAGAATTTTTGGGTAAAATTTGTGTTCATCCAAAAGTACTTTCAAAGTACTTTTGGGCATATTTAACTGTGATAATATTTCTGGTTTTTATCAGGTATAAAAAAAATTAGGAGGAGGTGCTGTCCGCAAATCATTTTTGGACCATTTGAAACCCCTAGGGGGTCTTCGTCTTCCCAAAATTTCAAAATTTCGCAATTTGTAAACCTTTGGTCTTATTCCATACAAGGAACAAGTGGATTAATTTCAGTTTTCTGATATTGTAATTTCTGCTAATAAAAGGAAAAATCTCTTCGAATAGGCTCTTTCAAGCCTATTCACCATCCCCCTGGGGGGTTCACGTCTGTGTCATTTTTTACATTTTTTCATCTTTTTTCAATCTAGTGTAGTTCTAATCTACAGGGGTAGTATACTTTGACTTATAATCATTGTCACATTCCATATCTAGTGGTTTCAAAGTAATTTTAATACTTACCCCACGAGCCTCCTTTTGAGCCGAAAGGTGAAGAAAGGGTCGTGGTAGTCTAATTAGAAAATTATCGTTTGCTTATTTGTTTATGCTTCATATGCTATCATTAATTATTTTAATAATCATAATAAAATCAACCCCTCCTTGATTCCTCGATTGAGGTCCACTTGGACCGAAAGAGGTTCCTGGAGGGTTTTCTTTTTAATAAGAACACTTTTAAAATTTATGAAAAATAACAAAGACTCCAGTGTGTATGCTCTATACTTGGCTGAGGTTCATCCGATCAGTCAAGCTGCATCAAAAGCACTTGAGTGACTAGATTAATTAGTCTTCACCTCCCAAATTAACAAACCATCAGGCAAAAATCCAACGCCTCAAACGAACTATAAACGGTGGCAAAATACCCAATTGGAAAGTGACCTCGAGGCACCAATCTCTGTCACACCCTGATGGGTGCGTTACAAACAAAGTCTCTGAGACTCCATTCCAGCCCACAAACACCTTGCAGATAGCCGTGAAAGTTCACTTTTGGACATAATCCAAGTACCCCTTGTGTATATCTGGAGTCCCCTTTTTCGCCTAATTTAATTCATTCACATTCCACATTAATTTAAAATCTACCAAGAGAAATTTGCAAAACATTCTTTCAAGCGCATGCACGCACATTATTTTCTTTGTTTACTCCATTTAAGGCACTAGTGATTTATTTGTTCAATTCTTTCGATTATATATAGATATTGAGTGTCATTACTGTGCTTATCTACTTTAAATCTTGCATCTTGTTATCTTTTGTTTCCACTAGTTAATTTCAAAAAACTCCTAAACAACTTAATCAATATAACACCATCAGACTAAGTAATTAGCCTTAGTAATTTAATAGGGTCTACCCCCCTTGGCTTCGTTAGGAGTTAGCCTGAACAGAGGAGTCAAGAACAAGGTGACAACCTTGACTCGAGACTTTACCCCAAGGACACATCGAGTGGCTTGAATATTTCTGCCACGTAACCCAGGTGTGTGAAAGGTGGAAACACCAGCCTTGATTAATTACTTAGGTTCTACTAGTGTAGGGAAGTCTATTGCAATGGTTGTCGATAGAATAGACCCTTGGGTTCTTCCTTCCTGTCATGAACCTGAAGTACCCTTATTGGCAGTGGAAGTAGCTTATCAAGGTGTCATTCATACCGTTGTTGATCCTATTCCGGTCCCTCTCACAGTCTCAGAGGAGCCGAAAGAAGCCTATCTGCCTGCTTGGGCAGATAAATCTTTGAATATTGAAGATTGCTTAGATATGGTTTTGCCATCTGACGAATCCATTCTGGAAGCTATGTGCGGACGAGATAAGATTTGCGAAGATCTTCATCATCGATCCTATTTTCTTCCAGAATTAAGCAAGATTGAAAATCAAGAGTTCCATATGAGACTGGAAGGTGATGCTGATACACTGATTAATCCATTACCTAGGGAGGGAATATTTTTTGAGGGGAATATGGAAAACATTTTTGTTACTATTCCTATCAGCATCTCTATGAATCCCAACATTGTGGAAAATGTATATATCGGCGCAAAATGCTCTCCGGAGGAGATTGCTATCTATACAACCTTGTTTAAAGAATTTCGTAATGTGTTTTCCTGGTCATATGAGGAGATGCCAAGCATAGATCCATCAATAGTCAAACATGAAATCCGAACCTATCCTGATGCCAAACCATTTCAACAAAAACTTAGACTTGCCAATCCACGTAAAGCGACAACTGTTAAGGCTGAAGTTGAAAAACTTTTGAAAGCTAGTTTCATTTACTCGATATCTTTGACAGAATGGGTATCTAACCCTGTTCCTGTCGACAAAAAGCAAGGGAAGATACGCGTCTGTACTGAATTTCAAGATTTAAACAAAGCCTGTCCTAAGGATAACTACCCCACACCATTCATAGATCAAATCATTGTTTCTTGTGCAGGGAGTAAAGTCTTTTCATTTATGGATGGTTTCTCCGAGTATAATCAAATTCAAATTAAACCGGAAGACCAACATAAAACAACTTTCATTTGTCCTTGGGGTACATTTGCGTACAATAAAATGCCTTTTGGATTGAAAAATGCAGGGGCTACCTTTCAACGGGCAATGAATTTTTCCTTTCATGACATCAAGTCTATTGTCGAACCCTACCTAGATGATCTTCCAACACATTCTCGAAAGAGGATTGATCACCCATATCACTTGCATTTAATTTTTGAAAGATGCAAACATTATAAAATACTTTTGAATCCCCACAAATGTGTTTTTTGTGTCGATTCAGGTAGGCTTCTTGGGTTCATTTTTTCTAACAAAGGTATTCTGGTGGATCCTTTGAAAGTCAAGGCCATAGTAAATCCGCATCCTCCTCGTTCCATCAGGTAGCTTCAAAGCCTGCAAGGGAAGTCCAACTTCCTTCTACATTTTATCATGAATTATGCCAATATCACTAAAGGTTTCATGCTCCTGTTGAAGTAGGACACCCCATTCGTATGGGATGAAACCACACAACTTGCGTTCGAGGCATTAAAGAAATCTTTGTTGTCAAACCTTTAATGCGTCCACCATATTACTCTCGATATTTTATATTGTATCTGGATGCATCCGATTTGACCATAGGGGTAGTACTAGTCTAGGAGGATGATAATCTCCAAGAGCACGTCATCTACTATCTTAGTTGTGCTTTAGCTGGCCTTGGAATTAGGTATTCCCACGTCAAAAAGTTGGCATTAGCAGCTGTGTATGCTGTTCAGAGGTTGCGTCATTACATCTTACTGAGGACTACGATAGTAGTGGCGGATGTTAATCCTTTCCATTATGTTTTGTCCCGACGGATAGTTGGAGGCAAATTCAACAAATGGATAGTCATTCTCAAGGAGTTTGACTTAGATTTCCAATCCGTAAAATCCGTAAAATCCTTAGTTTTCACGGATCTCATTGCAGAAATTCCGGTTGAGGAAGATGTAGCCATTGAAGAATATTCATTCCCAGATGAGCACATCTTTTTGATTTCCATCTTTGACCCTTAGTATAGAGATATACTTGTCTATCTCCAGACTCTGAAGTACCCTGCAACCTTTTCTTGGGAAGAATGGTGCAAATTATGCTTACATGAAAAAAGCTACCTCATTATTGGAGATACTTTATATCGTAGAGGGGTAGACTCTATTTTGCGTCGATGTCTTACCCACGAATAGGATGATATTGTCCTAAATGATGCCCATAACGGAGCATGTGGGGGTCATTTATCTGGGTTAGCAACAACCCAGATGATATTACATGTCGATTATTTATAGGCCACGATATTTAAATATTGTGTGGAAGCCATGAAGGAATGTCATCCTTGTCAGCTTTACACCAGAAATATGTGGTCGCATTCTACTCCATTATTTCTCGTCATCTCAGTGGGCCCCTTCACCAAGTGGGGGATATATTACGTGACGTGCAATCCGGTTTCAGCTGGGGGGCACAAATACATCATTGTCGCTATAGATTACTTGACGAAATTAGAAGAGGCAATGCCCACCTATAAAGTTGATTGGGAAACTGTAGCTTTTTTCGTTTTCAACCAAATTATCACACGTTTCGATATTCCTAAAGAGATTGTCACTGACCATGGAAGTCACTTCCAAAACAACATGATGACTGAATTGACCACTATGTTAGGGTTTAAAAAAGAACATTCGTCTTCTTTCTACCCGCAAGCGAATGGTCAAGTTGAGGTAGTAAATAAGACCTTGAAGAATATTCTCAAGCGTACTATTAACATAGCCCGATAAAATTGGCACATCATGCTATATCTTTCACTTTGGGATTATCGGACCAATGTGAAAACTTCCATAGGGTTTTCTCTTTTCCAACTTGTTCACGGGGTGGAAGCAGTAACCCCAGTTGAATGTGAAATCCCATCTTTAAATACTTCTATTCATGTGCTACATGATATGACTGATCTTGAAGAACGTTTGTTACACTTAGAACATCTATATGAACAGTGTAGGGATGCACTGACGGCAAATAAGACTCATAAAAATAGGTTCAAAAATCAGTACAATAAATCAGTCAAACCTAGGATTTTTTCTGAAGGTGAGCTTGTCTTGCTTTGGGATCAGGACAAAGAACCCCTGGGGGAAGGGAAATTCAGGTCTATGGGGTTAGGAATTTATGTCGTGTCAAAAGTTTTGAAAAAAGGTGCATATGAATTAACTGAATTCGAGGGAAATAAGCCACCTGAGCTTAGAAATGGGCTCTACCTAAAGAAGTACTATGCTAAGGCCTAAGACTTTTTCTTGTATTTTTATTCTATGTAAATTTATGTACAATAGTTCACTAGTTTGTGTTCTTATATCATCTTTTGGTTGTTAAAGATGTCTTCTGAGTGGTTCGTAGGTTTTGCAGATGGCGCTAGTCATCAAATTTGCAACCTGGCTTCAGCCGCATGGGTTATTTACTCACCCTCAGGACAACTAGTTTCTTCTGGAGGCGCTTGCCTAGGTCCTGCTACCAATAATGTGGTCAAGTATAGGGCCATCATTGAGCTCTTATGGGATTCCTTGTCATGAGGCATTACCCCACTTGAAGTGAGGATTGACTCTCAATTGGTAGTTTCCCAGCTCAATTGAGCTTATTAGGTATGAAACCCTATTCTACTATGTCAGTTTATGTAAGTTAGGTTATTGGAAAGAAATTTTGATTTTATTACATTTAATCATATTCCAAGAAATCAAAATTCATTAACTGATGCATATGCAAATTATATCTTGGATTGGCACTTAACACATATTTCTTAAAAATACACAACAGATGCATTTCAAAACACACATGTAAATAAACCGACTATATCTATATATATGTGTGTGTGTGTGTGTGTGTGTGTGTGTGTGTGTGTGTGTGTGTGTGTGAATATCTATCCATATAGATAGGTCGAGTTTTTGATCCTGAGATCCAGTCATAACTATATAATATACAAAAAAATACAAAATTTGGATCGTAATCCATAAAATGATCCTAGGTCTAAGCTTGACCACCCTGGTCATCCTGACCACCTTGATCATCCTGGTCATCCTGCTCTCGGGCTTCTTCATCTTGTTCATCTGCAGCAGACTTAGCAACATCTATGTAAACAAGCACTACTCTGGCTACCCTTCTCATAAGGCATATCCAGATAGGTGGGATACCAACCACTAGTTACTGCATAACGGCAGGGATCTGCTCAATACATAAAGTAGGTACTCTTTGGGTAAGCCTGGCCAGTTTCCCCTCAAGAACCCTAATCAAACCATGATCCTCTCTTGCCACTGGTCGCACATACATACGAGGATTCCCAATAGGGCGGACTGGTCCAATATCTGCATTTTTAAACATTTAAAGGATTAAAAATCTTATACATATGTATATATCTTTATGAGTAAAAAATTCATAAAAATTTAAAAACTTGAAAAACCAAAATACCTGACGCTCCCCATGCTCCTCCAGGAGGGAGGACATTGTCATTGTCACCCTGAAAATCCATCCCAGCATATGGAAACTGCTCCAGTGCTGGTAGTTGTCACTCCTACCATAGGTAGAAGTCATCATTGTACACACTCTGGACCGACCCACCACTGCCTTGGTGAAAGAATATTTCTCCGCATCTACTCAGTCTAGGTTGATGAGGAGAGAAAGATGGTAGAGGTACTGCGGGACTGAGACTGGGCACTCTCTCAAAGAAAAAGGCCACCAATATGCTAGAATAACGATTTTTTTTTTGTTAGCCTCTCTTGCAGTCAGAGAGTTGCTTCTTCATTATTGAGATTACCCCCGAGCACCATTCAAATAAGGCTCCCTATAGACATTCTACCGCAAGTCTCGTTTGGTTTCAAGTTGCAAGATGAAGTGACGATGATCCTGCAACCCTCACTATTGTGCTTACCAACACTTGTAATGGCAAGCTGTGAATATGAACAATAGGGATGCAAGTACCCATTTTTTGAGTACCAGGCACACAGTAAGTGTCAATGTAGTTTTGGACACTTAGAAGGTCACCGCCCCTACCGATACCTTCCAAGTTGACAGGAGCTCCCCGTCGTGACAAATTCGATATGAAATAGATGTCTTCCAGTGTAATCTCTAGAATCTCACCTTGTAGGTGAAATGCACCTAGATCATGATCCCAATAGTTTATCAAAAAATCCAGTAAATGGACATTGGATCGCATGGGTGAGGTACAACAAAATTTAAGTAACCCACTTTGCCGCAATGCATGCACTGTGGGGGCGCTTTTAAGAGCATCATGATCCATGTCTTCATGTTCCCTCTCCCTCCACTCCAACACCATCTTTCAACCTATCAATAAAGCCATTTTCAAACAGTAAATTCATTCAAAAACTTTGATTTTGGCCCCAAATAGCCTTTTTCTATGTCGCACAGTATACACAACTGTCCTTTGGACATGTTACATATCATACACGAGTTGCTTTCAAGTAAGCCACGCATAAAATGCGTGTATGAGACTGTCTACGTTGCATACCCATGTATACAACGCGACCGTCTTCAAACTGGCTTAAAACATCAATTTTTTCATAAAATTAAAAATTTGCTTGGATGAAATGAAAGAGCATGGAGAGTTGATTTACCTGGCACTTGCGGATTTGAAAACTATTTAGCGGTTTGACCACACTAAGCAATTGAAGGCAGAGGTAAAACTTGTCTATATTGGGTAAAAATGTCAAATGGTGAATTTGATTTCTATTTTTGTACTATTTATAGAAATTCTTTCAAAAAGTGGGTTTTTAACCTACATTTTGTAATTTTTATTAAAATCAAACTAATGCCATGTCATGTTTACCTAATGAAACAGGTCCAAGGTTATTCAAAGTCATTTTTCACTCATATACAGTAGTATTTTGATCATTTATATGCATTTTTGCATTTATACTTAATCTGATTTAACCCTAGGATTACTACTTTGACCACGGACTATGGTATTTCAACCATTAGTACCTTGTCTATATCATTGTTCTTCCGTGGATATGGATTTGCTAACATGAGTACCCTGTAGTAGGGATTTCTCCCTTACTATAGGGTAGGAATGGCTACCTTTCATTTATAGGATGGAAGGGCGGGGTTCCTGATGGTAATGCAAGAAAAATGAAACTGGAATGAAGCAAATAACAGAAAGGAAAGAGATGGAAACTCTGCACACAAGATTAGACTCCAGAACCCTGCATACACTTTTTAGAACATGAAATAAAACTGCAAGCAAGCTGAGTTAGACAAAAACTAAAATGAAAATGACATTTAAATAAAAGATTATACCTCTTGGTGGAAATGGGCCACCATGCCCTAGCTTGGAGAAGCACCTCTCTCTTGGCAATGGGGGAGCTATGGCTCAAAGGGAAAATGGATGAGAGGGAGTGTGGATGGATTGAGAGGCAAATGGTCTCAAGGCATCCACTCGAGAAACATAACAATATGCAAGGGAGGAATGTTTTGAGAGTGACCCCCACCCCTCTATTTATAGCTTTTTAAGGGTTTTAAGCCCTTGGTCAGGGCTTTAGCCCCCTTTTTTGGGCTTTTAGCCCCTTTCTCTCAATCTTTAGCTCCTTTTAGGGTTTTAGGCTCCTTTGAGGGGTTTTAGCCCCTTTTTGTAGGCTTTAGCCCCTATGAGAGCTATTTAGGCTCTTTTTAGGGGTTTTTAAGCCTTCTTGAGGGTGTGGGGGTCAAATGGGGTCAAATGAGGGTCGTGCATGGGTGTCCTTGGGTGGTGTAGGACATGTAGAGCTGAGTGAGGGACCTTTTGGGTGAACAGATTTCCCCCTGATGTGTGAGGGCAAGAGCTCATCGTACGACCGACGGACATCATAGGATTTTCTACGGAGAGGTGGTGCTTCCTGGGCTGGGGCACGATGGATTTTGGTTTTTGTATTAATATGGTTCCCATTAATGGGTGGGATACAAATAATGTGTGACATGTATATGGACGAGGAGGGAGTCCCCATGCTTGTAACAATGTCAAAAGAATAATGTGATCCATGCTCTATAATACAAGAGCCGATCATATACAACTGATGATACATAGTGGTTTCCTCAATGAGAGGCTGAATACAATATTGATCCGAAGAACTGCTACATTGGACCCATGTCATTCTCATGGAACAGGTGATAGCCTACTGGATCTGGAATGGTACATAGCTATATGGACTCACTGATTGAGAGTTAGAGTCTCTGTGGTACAAGTATGCTGCATCAATCATAAATCTATATAGAAGCACTGCTGGGGATTCTGGACGCTGTCTCCAATGCAACCCAGAAATCATAAGGGACATAAACCTATTTAGGTCCCTCAAATAGACTCATCAATGTGCTAGAGTCAGGTGACATCCAGGGTCTTCAACCAAATACTGCATGAACCAATACCCTATACGAATCTCAACGGTGTGATGATGTAATTGGAGTCGAGCACATGAGAAACGACCATCCCGAGAGGCAATAAGGACTCCTCTCAAGTGGTCCAAGGAACTAATCAATGAGGTTAATGAAAACAACATATAGGGACCTCTAGGTCTATCCTCTGGAATATGTGTGTTGTCGTCAACAGAGGGAGACCTGCCCCTGGTTAAGGCAATGGTGTTTCCTTAACTAGAAGCATGAGGGAGATAACTAAAAGATGTGAGACAATCTGAGGACTGACCCACTGAATGGCAGGGGGGAAGGGAAAGAGTTGAACAGGGGCAGAGGAAGTGTGGTATACTCAAACTTCCTTTGTTCAGAGTATGACGGCAGGGTGGACCAGGCATCAAATGAAACTGACTCATGGGAATGGGATCATAGCTATAATACCGGGAATGTCACTGCAAATGGGAAATACTTGGGGGAGGTAGATACTTTTGGTATTGATGGGATCCAAGGAAGACACATTACAGTGTACTCTGAACAAAGGTGACCCAAAGTGGGAATGCTGCCAAACTATTTTCTGTGGGGCGGTGTCTAGAGACACCATTGTGGTACGATCTTGTGGATTTTTGGCGAGCCCAAGAAAGTAAATGCTCGATGGTGATTTCAATTTTAGAGAGTTTGAAAGCACGAAGAATACTCCAGTGGGGGCTCTTTTTTGTTGGTAGTCTCTTGTTCCCAAAAAATGATAAAAGTATACACAGGAGAGCTCACCCATCCTTTAGAGGATGAGAGACTTCTTTACCGTTGGTAGTCCAGTCAGGCCAAGAAAGGTTAAACCTATACTGGCTGGATGGTCTTTCAGATACTTTTATGAGCATGAACGAAACCAAGTTTGCTCGACGATCTTTCCTTGATGAGAAGGCTAGAAAAGAGCTTAACAACAACCCATGGTGAGATTTTTCGTAAAGTTCGGCCCCTCTTCCTAAGAAAGCATAAAATTATGTAGAGGGGAATGGTCTTGGCTTGAATATGCCAATGTGGTCCTTTTCATTTGATGGTCTACATAGTCCGCAAAAGGAGATAAACGAGACGATGTAGATGCCCTTTCCTATACTTTAACGAGTGGGAAAGGAAGCAGTTGCACTCGAAAATCTTTTCAGTATGGACAGAGCAGGTGGCTCTTAAACATACCAATGCATGCACGTGATAGATCGCGACAGGGACACATGAGTCGGTGCGGCAGAGGCATGAAAACCGAGGTGGCTCTCAGACAGAGGTCAAGAGAGTCATGTGTGAATTGTGGTGTACAGACATGACTACATGTGATGTGAGTGCAAGTTCAGAGGCAGTTATATGCCAAATACATGCAAATGAAATGATTCGTCTTCCGGACGGTGGTTCGGATATCTGCACAAGGTGCGGTGGACGAGTTAGACAACTATATGTTAAAATAAAAATGATGTTCCTTATGGGCGGTGGCCTGAGAACCCGCATGAGTAGCGGTAGGAAAGCATGATTTAAGTATAGGTTCACAGACACTTGCATCACCATGACGTGGCTCATAAATCGAGGTAACTTTCGAGAAGCGATCCTGAAATTTGCTTATTAAACATGAGACGATGGTCTCATAAGGAGATAGAGGGAGGAATTTTGAGTTCGGAGGTGTGAGAGGTGTCTCCAACAAGCTCTGAGTAACTTTAGATTAGAAGATAATGGTGCTGCCCCTGACTTGTGGTAAAAAAAATGTTGAAAAACAAAAAAGGAAACGAAGCGACTCATTGGTGATGTTAAGCGTAAAATCTCTTGAGGTAGAGCTCGTTGCAGGGATTCTCCAATATTTTTCCATCAGAGTCAATAAGGGTGTATGCCCCTTTTCTGAGGCAATGATGGATAAAGTATGGGCCATACCACATTGACTCGAACTTGCCTTTTCCTAACTTGTCGTTGGGTTAGTCATAGACCAGAACCATATCACCTTCACCGAAGGTGCGAGGGTGGACATGGGAGTCATAGTGAGCATTTGACCGTGTTTTTGCTACTTCGATGGCTTGGATGGCAGCTCGACAGTCTTCTATGGTTTCCTTGAGTTGGAGGAGTCATTCTTCTAAAGGAGAAGTATCAGGAAGGAGTTCTACCGTGAGACGAAGGGAAGGGATTTGGCACTCTATAGGGAGTACTGATTCAACGCCATGTACTAGGGGGAAAGGGGTGAAACCAGATGCAGTTTTTGTGGATGTATGATAATCCCATAGGGTGGAGAATAGCATGTGATGCCAGTTGGTTTTATGGTTTCCTACCATCCTTTGGAGCATTGTTTTGATGATTTTGTTGACTGCTTCAACTTGGCCATTGCCCTGGNACATGGTTGACAACACAGTCCAAACAATGTCTTCAAAGTGTGAGCCATGGTCTGAGACCAACTGTTTAGGAACAACAAATCTTGAAATAACATGGTTGAAGAAGAAGCGTGCCACCGTTTGACTATTGCAATCAAATGTGGGCATGGCCTCAACCCACTTAGTGAAGTGATCAACTTCCATAATGATGTATTTATGACCATTCACCGAGGGAGGGTTGATTGTCATGAAGTCAATTCCCCATTTACAGAAGGGACCGACTGTGACTATAGGGTGTAACGGTGCAGGGGGGGTTCTTGCCTTTGGTGCAAAGAGCTGACAGCTACGACAATGCTTGACTACCTCTATGCAATTGGTGAAGATAGAAGGCCAGAAGTAGCCGACATGTAGAATCTTCTGGGCGGTTGCTAGGCCTGAAAGGTGGCCACCACAGTCTCCACTATGACAGTCGTTGAGGATGGTCTCGGCCTCGTCACGGTGAGGCAATGACATAGGATAGTATCAATACCTCGACGATATAGAACATCTCCAATCAACAAGTGGCGAATGGCTTGATGTAGAATGCGTTGCCTGTCCTTATGGTTTAAGTGTGTCATGAACTTTTGTGTTTGTAAGTATAGAAGGATGTCCCCATACCATGGGTCTTCTGTGGATATGATGAATAGGAAATCCTCAGGGATGTCATCCTTGGGAGGTGATGACACGGTTAATGGGGGAAAATCAGTCATGAGTGCGGCCAATGTAAGTGCCTTTGTACTTTTTGGGGAAATGAATTCTAAGTCGAATTATTAGAGGATGACTACCGACTTAGCCACGTGACCTTGTAGAAGGCGATGACTTAAGAGGTACCGCATTGGGTTTGAATCAGCCACTACATGAGTATGGTTTGTAATGATGTAGTGGTGCAACTTCTGAGCCGAGAAGATGACGGCAAGGGCCAATATCTCCTCAGGTGAATATTGTAGTGGGGGGCCGTCAGCTTCTGATTAATGTAATAAATCATGTGCTTATGGTGAGCATCATCTTCTTGGACCAAGACTCTAGCAATGGCATTATCCAAGGCCGACACGCAGAGAATGAAGTCTCAGGTGAAGTCTGGTGCTGAGAGTAATGGTGCAAAAGCGAAGGCTTGCTTGAGTGCATCAAATGATTCTTGTGCTTGTTGATCCCAAACAAAGGGTATTTTGTGTGGAGCAGGAAGATGAATTCGTAGGATTTTGTTGCATATTCTGGTATAAAGAGGCAAATGAAGTTGGCCTTGCCTTGGAGGCTCTGTAGTTGGTCTCAAGTTTTTGGTGAAGGAAGATCAAGGATAGCCTGAACTTTGAGGGGGTCTACCATTATCCCTTTGTGGGATATGATGAACCTGAGTAGACGGCCTGCTGGGACACAAAAAATGCACTTTAGGGGATTCAAGAGAATTTTGTACTTGCGGCAACATAAAAATACTTGCTGCAAGTCATCCATATGTTGTGCTCATTTTGGTGATCGAGCGGTAAGATCGTCCAGGTAGACCAATATGATATGGATTAGATCATGGAAACAATATGTCATGGCAGGCTGGAAGGTGGCTCCAACATTTTTCAGGCCAAAGGGCATGACTCCGTATACAAATGTGCCCCATGGGGTTGTGAATGCAGTCTTATAACGGTCTTCTTTTCGGATCTGGATTTGATTATATCCGAAAAATCCGTCCATGAAGGAAAATACCTAATGTCCGGCGCATGCATCGATAATTTGATCGATGAAGGGTGTTGGGAAGTTGTATTTGAGACATGCCCCACTTAGATCATGGAAATCTATGCAAACAAGGATGGTATCCTATTTTTTATTCATAGGAATAGGATTAGAAACCAAAGTGGTGTACGCAATGGGGTAAATGAAGCCGACTGTGCGCAACTTCTCTATCTCGGCTTTGACCACGGCTGCTTTGGAAGGATGGATGGGCCGTTGCTTTTGGCGTACGGGGGTCACATTGGGCCATGTGTCGATGTTGTGTTCCATGATGGATGGATCCAACTTGGTCATTTCAGTGTAAGACCAGGAAAAGATGCCATGGAATTCTTGGAAGAGAGCTTTGTAGGCAGCAACCTCTTCCAGGGAGCAGGATGCCCCCAACATAATTTCTTCAATAACCTTAGGGTTGGTTGAGATGTTGATTTTGATGGTTGGAGAGATGTTGGCCATGTTCCCTTCTTCGAAGGTGTCTGGTGCCAGAATGGGGTTTTTGAACCAGTCGACTTTCCCATGAATGAAATCTTTGGTTTCCATGGAAAATTGGTCAGACTGTGACACAAGTTATTCGGGGAGGAAGAACGAGCGATGGTGCATATCATCCCATGGGTTTCCGGGGCGTTTAAGGCTTCAAGTATGTCCTCATCATTGTGGAAGCAATGAAGAGATAGGTTTTATGGACCGTCATTGGTGGTGGAGACAAGAGGTTTAGTAGAACTGGACATCATGTAAATGGACATGGTGTATGAAGAAGGAGGTGGGGGGTGAACTTCTTCGATTAGGGTGATCTCAGATTCAAGGGAATGTTGATGAAGGTTGGCTAATGCCATTCGAAACTCAGACAAGTCTTGGCAGTGGTGAGAATAGTGTCTATACAAACCGCAGAGGGTGCAAGAATGGTTTGTTCTCAATGACTTGTTTCTCACTATTGGCCCACTTGGAAGTTCAACCATGGGAAGGTTTTCCATTGTATCCATGGCATCCAAATGCATGTAGATTATAGGAATCTCAGGTAGTTCTAAGTTGGATGGCCATGTTCTTCACAGACGATGCAAGGTGGGATTTGTCAAGGTTCAGTGGTAGTTTTCTCGTTCTTTGCCCTGGAACTTTTTGGGTGGGGCAGTATGGGTACGGGTGCGGTGGTTGGTTTTTGCAGGTTGGGTGGAGGATGAGACTCAACCATAATGGGTTGAACGGGGGTTAAGACTACTTGGGGAATTGGTGTTTGAGTTGGTGGATCAAGGTGCCACACAGGAATTCCCAATGTAAAGTTGGGTAAGTTTAAGGTGGCCATCACTGGCTTGCTCATGACACCAGTCAAGGGAAAGAGGAAGGGAATTGTGTGGGCTGAGGAGGAGCCTAGATAAATCCTTGATGGTTGTATGTGGGGATGAGGTTGTGGTTGCGGCTGCGCATAATGATGTGACTATGGATGATGTTACGATTGTTGTTGATGTTGCGGTTGCGGAAGGTGTTGTGGTTGCAGTTGGGGCTGCGACTGCGGTTATTATTTGGGTGCAGCAATGATGGATGAGAGCATTCACAAGTCCATAGTCTTGTTTGGTGTCGATGGTGGTGACACTAAGGGGAAAGAAGCCATCATGGTGGTATTGAAAAATAACGTAGGGCCCACATTCAACAATGGGGAGCTCGGTATGTTGTCAACCATGGTGTTGACTGTAGGGATAACATTGGCAGGTGTGGTCAGCCCTTGCGGATCAATGGTGTTGATAGTAGGGATAACATTGGCAGGTACCATTAGCCCTTTTGGATCGTGATAAGTTAGTTGGTCAACCGTCACAATTTTCCCTTCATGGGGGAACATCATGAGATGGAAGATAGTTGATGTTACAGCTCTCATGGTGTAAATATAACTTCTTTCGAGGAGAAGGTTATAATCCAATTGAGCGTTGATAACCTCTATGTCAATCAGAACTGTCTTCCTGGCTAATGTGATGGGGACATGGGGGATGATTCCTTGGGATTTAGTGGGATGGCCATCATAAGCCCACAGAGTTGTGGAGGATGGTTGCAGAATTGGGGATCCAAGTTTCTGCTAGAATAGGGTAGACATAACACACATGGATGCCCCCTCATCCACTATGCACCGGTGCACAACCAAATTTTAGATATATACTAGGATTTGAAAGGCAATGGTTGATGGCATTCACGGTTCTCCATTCTCCATGTCGAATGTGATCAAATTGGAGTCAGAGGGTTCTATGGCCCCAAGGGCAGCTAGTAAGGATTTATGCTGTGCAGTAGGTGTTTGGGCCAAATCATCCATGATGTTGTAGCTTACAGTAGCTCTAGTCGTGGCATTATTGGAAACCTAGTGTATGGGGGACATAGGAAAGGGGGTAACTGAAGAGGTGCATTCACTGTTTTAGACGTAGATGCTGCTGATGTGTCAACAGGTTCGGTGTTGGTTCCATATTGATTTTGTCTGGTTTGTAGATTGACCTTTTCGGTTTTCATAGCTAGCAAATGGTGGATACCTGTTTCTAATATGGGAGGTGCCCTCAGAGTGTTGGGATTGGGTTGGGGAGGGGGTGCGGTTGCCACCAATCCTTGGACTGGTAATGGGTTTTGGAGCACCATAAAAGGAGGTCCTTATGGTGCCGGGTTGGGTTGGGCTTAGTCTATTGATTGGTGGCATGTTGAACCTCGTTTCTAATCACTTGTTTAGAGTGACCCATGAAGGGATACTCGAATGTGTAGTGCCCGTAGACCTCGCATAATGTGCATAGTTGGTTTGTCTGCAATGGAGCGTTGTGTCTCAGTGCATTTGGTCGTTGAGGATTTTGGGATGGCCAGTTTGCCACGTCATTGTTGGGAGGATTTGGTTGTTGATCGCCTCCCAGTGGTTGATTGTTTCCTTAGTTCTGGGGTCAGTTATTCTTGGCTTTCCCTTGTTGGTTATTGGGGGCTGGTTGGTTGGGACGGTTTTGTTGTGTAAACACCTGTCCCAATGGAGCAGGTGGAGTAGGGGTCGGGGCTTGAACCACTTGCACTGGTGGTGCATAGTATATTTGGGTGGGTTCCGGTGCCACAAATGTGGGCATTTGTCCCGCATATTGCTGTGTTGTCCAAGCCAAGGCCTGGGCCTACTGCAGTGGCACAGGTTGTACATAAGAAGTCATGGCTCCAGACTGGGACATAATTCTTGCATAGTCCAAAGTTTGGTTTTGGTAAGCAACACTAGGAGTGTTTCTTGGTTGTGGTGGTATTGCAGGTGGTGTCGGACAGTGCTGTGGTTGGTGAGAGATAGAACGTATGATGCCATCTGCAGCATGGGATGCCCCCGGTGCATCTTGATAGGAGGTGCATGCACAAGGAGCATCTGGAATGACAGTGTAAAGGTATCCAGACTGTGCATAGATCAGATCAAACTACTACACTTTCAAGATGGCCTCCTCTTCAGATTGGGGATGTTTGGATGCTACACCCTTTGCTATAGGTGGGAGCAAGGTTTTAAGGAACCAATCCAGGAAGATCCCGTCATCAAGTTGGATCTTACAAAAACTACAGCGTCACCGCCACTCATGGATGTGGTCGGTTATGTGGGTTGCAATATTCTGGTGGCAAGATAACAAGATATCCACCCCTTCGTCATATCTGACGGGGAGTTGGAAATATTGTAGGAACATGAAAGCCAGGGAGTTGAAATCAGGGGTACTTGGCTTGTGGTAGCTCAATGTACCACTTGGTTGTATCACTTGTGAGGGTGTGTTGGAATAGTCTTAGCCTAATCCAATCATCTATGATGATGTTTGATGAGCACCATAGATGAAACATCATGATGTGGATTTGGGGGCACTCCCCTACCTTCCCTTCAAACTTGGATATGTATGAGGGGAGCCTTGGTTGGCATGGGAGGCTAATACGTTTGATGGTAGATAGGGTCATTTGTTAACCGAGCCAAATTAGGCAAGTTGAGATGTGCCATGAAAGGAAGGTTTGACCCGAGGTTGATGTGAGATGGGGCAGCCATGGTGGTGGGGTTTGCAGGTACATGATGCACCTACATAACTGGGGCAGCCATGGTGGTGGGGTTTGCAGGTACATGATACACCTGCATAACTGGGAGTACCTGTGGCCCCATTGTGGATGGGCCAGTGCCCCCAAGTGTGGTAGGATGGGCAGTGTAGGTGGAAGGGCCACTGCCCCCATGTATCCCAAGTGGGACAGTGTGGGTTGAAGGCATACTGTCGCCATGTGTTCTAGGTGGGACAACTTGACTGGTCAATATGGGTGGTGGTAGCTAGATTATGACGGTTTGCATGACCATGTTGGGGCCACCTGCAGGGGTGTTGGTGGTGGTTTGTGGTGTGGACATGGGTCCACTAGCAATTACTATGTTGGAAATGGATCCGGGTTCGCACCAGCCATGGGGCTTGATGGTGCAGTGTGCAGATCTGGTTTAGACTGATATGGGTATGAATCTGAATCAGAGGCTGTGTGGCCTTCTGATGGTGTAGAAGGTCATTGAGAATGGTCTTGACGATGTCAGTTTAATGACCCGTACTGTTGTGGTTTGCCTCTTAGGTGTGAGGAAGAGCATGAGGGATCAATCATGTCAGATTTGTATGTCAAAATGGTGGTAATGATTTTTGGACCTCGGTTTTAATGGCTTCCTATTGGCTTTAGGTGGTCACTCAGCCACCAAGACTGCCAAAAGACAGCGCTAGGATTTTTCCTCATGGGAGTGCTAGTCAATCGGTGGGGGTCATTACCCGTTTCGCTTGGAAATTCCTCTTAGCGGCCAGCTACTTTGGGGTTCCCGTGGTACTCCTCACAATGAGTTTCTGGGCTGAGGCTAGGTACTTCCCATGGTTAAGGTAGTCAGGGACTTATGTCCTCAAAGGCTGCAGATGTTTAACTTAGTGTAAATTGTAAATTTTACTTGCTCACTCAGCATCATGAACTGAGTTGGGTTGATTTATATGGTATGGTGTGTATGTATTTTGTTTTTCTGTTATACCTAGTGGCTGCTTAAATGGTTTATGAATATTCTACAGAGTTCATAAAATTGTGAATGAAAGCAATAAATAGTAATCATAAATTTTACACATTTACCAATTATGATCCTGAACTATGATAGCCTGACTAGGTGACTACCTTGCACCTATATTTCTCTTCAACCAGGAGAGGGTGCTAGGCTCTTAAAATAATGGGACTAAGCCTATCCATAGATCCATAGGTCACCCTTTGAATGCAAGGTTGGTCAATAGTTGAGGATGTTGAGCACCGTGAGAAGCCCTTCTTCTCTACCCCCTCTACCTTCCAAGTCACCCGTTTTTAGTGGCTTCAAAAAATAATAGGTGAAGTTCCTATTACTATATGAGATTCACCCTTCGTCTTATCCCAAAATACCCCGAAGGGTGATGACTGGTTAGGGAGGAAGGGCTAGGAAAGATGTTGATTTTAAGTAAATTTTAATCAAGCTATGTTCATTAATCCATTAACCATTGATTTACACTCTGATTTACACATTTTGCAAATGAAATGAACAGAAACAGAAATAGAAACAGAAACAAAAATAGTTTGGATGGAAAGAGGTGGCTGAGCCGCACTGACAGTCTTTAACTTAAAAAAAAATCAAAATCTGAGCGACAGATCGCACTTTTCGGGTCAAATGTGGTGAGGGGGTCACCAAATTTTTCCAGAAACAGGTGAGGGGTTCGCTCATAATTCACAGATAGAAGCAAGCTGAATTCTGGAAGGGGGTCACACCTTTCAGGGCTAAATAGGTGACTTGGTCGTACCTCTGAGGCCAGAATGAGAAACCTGGTCCCCTCTCTGGGCTCGATAAGAGTGACCTACTCCAGAAACTGAAATTTTTATGGTCCTGAGTTAGATTCGGCCGATAGTAACCTGTACTGTGGCCAAATGGACTTGAATTTTCCTTGAGGAGGCTCAACAATAACTAGAAATGCTAATAAATAGGAATCTAAGCTAGATTTTACTAGAAAATTAAACTAGGGAAAAAAAACATAATTAAAAACTAAAACCTTGAAAAATAAACCCAAGGATCCTGTGGGATCGACCTGGTATGGTTTCCAGTTCTATAGCAAGGATTTCTCCCTTACTATAGGGAATGAATGAATACCTTCATTCTATAGGATAGAAGGGTAGGGTTCCTAATGGTAATGCAATAAAAATGAAACTGGAATGAAGCAAATAACAGGAAGGAAAGAAATGGAAACTATGCACATAAGGCTAGACTCCAGAACCCTTCATACACTTGTTAAAACATGAAATAAACCTACAAGCAAGCTGAGTTAGACAAAAACTAAAATGAAAATTACATTTAAAAAAAATATTATACCTCTTGGTGGAAATGGGCCACCATGCCCTAGCTTGGAGAAGCACCTCTCTCTTGGCAATGGGGGAGCTATGGCTCAAAGGGAAAATGGATGAGAGGCAGTGTGGTTGGCTTGAGAGGTAAATGGTCTCAAGGCATCCACTCAGGTAGCATAACAATATGCAAGGGAGGAATGTTTTGAGAGTGACCCCCACCCCTCTATTTATAGCTTTTTTAGGGTTTTAAGCCCCTGGTCAGGGATTTAGCCCTTTTTTTTGGGATTTTATCCCCTTTCGATCAATCTTTATCTCCTTTTAGGGTTTTAGGATCTTTTGAGGGGTTTTAGCCCCTTTTTTGGAGGCTTTAGCCCCTATGAGAGCTATTTAGGCTCTTTTTAGGGGTTTTTAAGGCCTTTTTCATGTTTTTAAGCCTACTTAAGGGTGTGAGGGTCAAATGGGTTCAAATGAGGGTCGTGCATGGGTTTCCTTGGGTGGTGTAGGCCATGCAGATCTGAGTGAGGTATTTTTTGGGTTAACATACCCTAGCTTAGAACATACTTATTGTCTTTTGGTACTCATGCTGCATTTGCCGTAGGTTAAGGGGAGCCTTATTAGCTATTTTTCACGCCAAATTGAGCCTCATTTTGGTCTCTTTTTACAAGTTATCCCCTTTATAAGGATCCCCACCCTTATGGAGTTTCTTTAGGCCTAGGCCTAACTCCTTAAAATAGACTTTACTGCCGAGTAAACTTCTCCATTCAGGCTTGTTAAGAATATGTGAATAGGCATCCACATCGGTGGTAAGTTATCTCTTTCTTGGACCATGTGGATAATACGAGAAAGGATCACTCTCTTTTCTATGAAATTGAGAAGAGTATTCTCAAGCATAGGTTTATCACTTTTCCGGACCCGAGGGACTAAACTTACGGAAAAGCAACGCCCAGTATGAGCTTAGTTTTCTCTTTTTCGTGCTCTGGACCTAAACATGAAAAAAAAATTGAGTGTACTTTATGTCTTTGTCATGCTCGTTAAACAACAAGAACGAAAAATTGAGTTTACTCTTGTAAGCCCCATTCCTTGTACTCAAATAGATCTTTTCGAGTGATCTTGCTTTCCTTCACACTCGTAAAACTCAAGCTATAAGCTGCTCTTGAAGGAGCATTGGGTAGGTGGTAATTTGACCTTTTTTGGACCTCCCTGACTAAGTATGAAAAATGTTCACCTTTTCTCCTTCGGAAGTTAAGAGAGTTCTTCTGAGATATGTTTTATACTTTTTCAGTTTCAGGAGACTAAATTGGATGAAAAAGGACCCCCCTAGAGTCTTCTTTGGAGTTTTCAGACTCTCTAAACATGAAAACATCAAATAAGCATGTACTAGTTTGGGCTTGTAAAATCCATGAATAAGTGATATTATTAAGCATTATTCCTTCTTCTCTTCAAGCTTGTAAAAAATGAAGAGAGACCTGAGTTGACTTTCCTGGACTCGTTAAAATTTAACAGGGAAGACAAGGAAGAAGTTTTCTTTTTGGGTTACAGTTGGTGGCATCATGTCCTCCTTGAACATAGCTCTCTCTGAACTTTTCGATACTCATGTCTCAGTGTACAGTTTCAGTTCATCTATCACTTCAAGTTTCTTACTCCTACACATGTCATTTATTCCTGGGGAATCTGATCATGTATCCTACATGACAGATAAGTCTAGTTGTCCTATCTACAAAGTTAAAATCTGCCTTGGCTCATCTTTGTGTCGTGCTCATTGTTCAAGGATTTATCCCTGTTTCTACTTATTATCCTGATTCCATCATTATCCTATCTGATATCACTTGTGTCTACCTTCCTTTATCTAGTTCCTAGTCACTCTTGTGATCCATTGGAGGATCTATTTCCTTCCTCATCACAACATGGTTTCTCATCAGTACTTCCTGAAGATGAAGACCTAGAGTTTTTTACGATGGTACCTTAGGATTCACTTTCATAATTGGTGAATTCCTTTTCTTCAGTTGTCAATTATCACCTATTGATTGATAATCTATTGAATCCTATCCATGTTCAACTTCAACACATCTATTCACATGGCCTATATTGTATAGGTTCCTTTGGATTTTGACGAAGACCTTAGGTTCACATCTAAAACCTAATTTGTGCAAGATTGTGTTGTGTTCACCTACATAGCTTCCATATTATTGAAGACTCATCATTATTGTATATTGTGGCTTCGATCCACCTTTGTAATATATGTGGTCTTGTACCTGTATCATATGATGTACTCAAATATTGTAAAGGAGCTAGTGTTCCAGTATATTGAGCATGGAATCCTCATATATGATTTTGTATATGACATTGATATGTATTTGTTTTAGGTACTTCCTATGCTTCCTTGGACTTCTGAGTTCTCCAAGATAATGATTATAATATATTTCGGCCATCGCTTCCCTCTGACCTCACACATTAGGGGGCACCTGTTATCAACCAAAATGGCACTTCTCCGTCTGAGTACTGACATTCCTCATGTTGGTACACAAAAGGAAAAATTTGGATTGAAGTGGCCAAAACACTATAGATGGGCATGACCTTTGATGCATTATCCTCAAACCATCCTTGTATATTTTTATTATGAGTTTTGGGTTGCATACGCGACTATATGCATTGTAACTCGCGTATCATACACGAGTATTTACATTGCAACCCACGTGTACTTGCATACGTGAGTTCCCTTTGAGAAAATCGCATATCATACACGAGCTTCCTATATTAATACTCCCATATACCTTAATTAGAGATTAAAATATAAATCGAGATTAGATGAGATTAATTGGGACCTAATCCATAACTATCCCAACTATCTCAACCATCCCAATCTTTGAAACCACTCTATTTCCCAAAGTATAAATAGAGGCCTTGGGGTGGGGGCTAATCAATAAATTTTGGAGAGAAAAGTTATGCTGGTGGTATATCTTTAGAGTCTTGGAGTAGCAGAACTCAGAGTCCTTTGGTTGCATAGGAGTGCTTGTCTCAGAAGTTGGGTTGTATTATTATCTTATTCACTTATTGTTAATAAAGAGAATTCTTCTTCCAATCTTGTATTGTGTATATGTCATGTGTATTGGTTAATAAATGTGTTTGTTTATATCATTAATATACTTTTCATCTAAACTCTGATATATATATGCATGAGATATTACTTGAAGGATTTTCTCTTTGTAGGTGAAGAGGTACATCTCTAGAAGCTTTGGAAAGGATTGGAGTGAGAGAAGATCAAGCTTGGATCAACCCTCATTAATCGGGTAAGTCAAGAATTTCTTCCTATTCTCTTTCAATTCCCTATAAAAAGATGATTATATTCAAGTTAGTAGTAAGTTGGTAACCCTAGACCCTAGGTTACAAGGGTGATTTATCCTAAACAACACAAGTAGCTTCCTCTGCTACTAATATTCTATGTATCCATGTAGGTTCACTGGATAGCAAGATCCTCTATATTGAAAGCATTCTTCTCGAACCCATCTATGAGCTTGTCATCCTCTATAGGCTTTCATCTTCAACCTCGAAGCAAAGGTTAAGATCTTCATCACTCTAGGTGATCTTCAAGCTCCTCATGTATGTGGAGCTATGTGTTATCCCATGGGTGCCTTCTGAGCTCGTACAAGGCCTTCTTTAGTTTGCACACATGATTCTTCCTGTCATGTGTCTTAACTTCTAGTGGCTGCAAATGTCTCTTCATAGTCTATGGATTCTTTTTGTGAGAAGCCTCGTGCTACAAATATTGCCTTGTATCCCACTATGTTTCCATCTACTGCATGATGGATCTTGTATATCCATATGGAATGCATTACGGACTTCCCTTCAGGTCTTGATACCACATCCTGGACATCATTCTTCTTGAACTGGTACTCTCCTTCCCTTTCTTCTTGGCTACTTATTCATAGTTGGAAGGCTCTGCATCAATGATGTTGCTCAACAATGTCACATAAATACACTGTGTCTGAGACCTCTTCTTTCTTTGAAAGTATCATCATATTATTCTTTATCTTGGATCGAATTGTCGTCACTTGTTCCTCAGAACAGTCTCATCCTTCTTTTCTTGTAGGCGATTGTATGTGATATTTCCTATAAGTCAAATGCATTAGTTGTGTGGTTAGGAATATTCATAATGGAAAATTCTTATGCATAAAGATATAATCATGCAACTATTTTAGCCAATACAATATTCATCCATATCTCACAGAAACTTTCTAGATGCCTTCCATCTCTACCAAGACATCATTGAGATTGTGCACTAATCCAATATGTTAGCAAATAGGTTTCATTCTAGATAAGTAGCAATGGAGAGTTGTATAGCACCATGAGCTACTTACCCATCACATGCATATTAGTAGTATACTTTTATTAATGCAAACATTGTATCATGCATAATACATCAATTGAATATAAACAAATGCATAACAAAACAATATCATGAAATGAAAATTGAATACTTATCTTTATAAGTTTCGTGGGTAGACTCCTTCTTTTAGCTTCATTATATTCTTCATTCATAAAAACATCATTTCTTATTCAAATGCTAATATGGATAACAGGTTATTCAAGAGTTGAGTCCTTTGTATTCCTCATCGCTTGATGGATTTTCTTTCACTACTACATTTCGACCAAAAATCCGACGGCCGTATTGTCATATTTTCGACACTTTCCTGTAGCATGTACGACACTATGATTTTTTTTTAAGCGTCAATGGAGTGTCGTCGGTTATCCGACACTTTACTTATCCGTCGGTTAAGCGACACCTCAGTTTACCATCGGTTATATGCAAGCATCGGTTAAGCAACATGAAGAACCGTCGGTTAAGCAATAGAGATAAAGAAGAAGCGTTGGTTAAGCGACGGAGATAACAGTTAAGCGTCGGATAAGCGACATGAAGAACCATCGCTTAAATGACGGCTATAAAGAGTAACAGTCAGATAAGTGACATGAAGAAGTGACGGTTATAAAGATTAAGCATCGGATAAGCGACATCTATAACCGTCGCTTAAGCGACGGCAGTGAATTTAAAAAAAAAAAAATACCTCAAAAATACCTAGCTTCTCTTCCATGTGTATTCCATCATAAATTTGCCATTGACTGAATAATATGCATAAAGTCCCATAGTGTCCTGCCTTGCATAAATACTAGTCCATTCACTCCTATGGTTGCATGAATGTTTTTACTCGCAAATTGAAAAACTATATCACTTTCAATGAAGTTTCCTCTGATTTTAAAATTTAAGCCCTCGCTTATTATGACAATGGGAACACAGGATGTTACGAATACCTTTTGAGAATACGAATAAGCATAGGATGTTACGCAACTAGTTTTCCCTCCAAAACCGGGAAGGAATATCTCAACCAAATAGGTTTAGATAAGATACATTCATAATCAATTTGGTATGCATGAGATGCACAATAATAATAACAAATCATACAGATTCACAATTCAATATAGACTGATATTCCTATTCCTACAGGTGGTATCAGCTTCACAATGAAACGTATAAATATACACATCTATTAGTTCTCTGTATACTGAATAATAATAGCAAATCATAAAGATTCACAAATCAAGACAGACTGATATTCCTATGGGTAGTATCAACTTCACAATGAAATGTATAACTATACACATCTATTAGTTATTTGTATACTGAATAATAATAGCAAATCATACAGATTTACAATTCAACACAGACTATATTCCTACAGGTAGTATCAGCTTCACAATGAAATGTATAAATATACACATCTATTAGTTATCTGTATACTGTATGGGCTACTTAAAACGAATAGATACATGTGAACCAGCCTGTTATGATGGTGTGATAGAATGCATACAATCATGTGCTATATACTATTTTCATTCGGTCTCGTAGTAAAATGCCATAACAGGACATGGGTGCTTCAATTTCTGAGATTGGATAAACCTTTTTGCATCAAACGCTTCCCTTTGAATCCCATTCACAAGGTTGCTTGGCAATAGAAACTCTTGCTGATATAAGAGAAACAAGTGCCCATGTAAACTTTCTCCCACCATCGACGAAGAGAATGATGAATATTCCACCACCTCTCGACCGAAACGGTTAACAACATCTGGATTTAGACAACACAGTATTACATGAATTCATTACAGTAGCCTTTTTGAATTTGTATTTCTTTAAATATATCCAAGAAAGATTCTTTCATAATTTGAAAAATGTATAAATCATAGTGTAATGTGTCTGTAAAAGTCAAAATGCTCAAGCTGCAGCTAGCTGATGAGTATTGTGTTACAGAAAAATTATCGACAAATGGTAAACCTGAAGGAAGTCTAACATCCTGCACCAGCCATTGCAAATACAGAGCTTCATTCTTCTCCAAGTTTGCAATATCTACATCAATCAACATCAGCAAATAAACTTCCTCCAGAGTAACTATTCCATGTTTTCGTAGAAACAAGCTAGGCGTTTCACATGTTTGGGCTATGGGTAGTTTTCCCGCAAATGCCACTGCTTTTTCACCGAACTTTACCATCCTGTCCATGGGTTTCTCCTCAATTCTGGTCCAGAATTGAATGAAGGGAAAAAGGAAATATTAGTTGAGAATATATATTGAAATAAAAACATGTTTATTGGCCTTATGCCCACATACAGATACACACATCATGCGTTAGAGTTATGTATATATGCCTAGATGGTGATCAACACAGCATGAAAATTGGGATAAAAATGCATCTATAGTACATTTAACCATCACATTGAGCAAGATCCAAAGAATGATGTACCTGTCAAATAATTTTGGGACAAGTTTCAGCTGCTCAAGGCACTCTTGGACAGATGGGTAATCTCTAGTGTCAGACACAGTGAGATCTTCACTTTGATGTTCAGCTGCAGTTGACAGGAGAAAGAAGAGCAGTTTATGTAGCTGTCAATTTTTTATACTCAAAATTGTCTTAAAAATGTGGTACACACACAGGAATGTGAGGTCCGGTAGTAATTAAAGGCCAATAATTAAATGGAATTGAGATTGCTATGTTGAAACTTGGCGATCTTACCATGAGAAGGGGTAGTAAAACCCTGAGCATTTATAATCCTGGAGCTAAGCCTTGATTCATCTGCACCTGTTGGATTCAATTCACCTTGCCTATCTCTAGTTTCCATTGCTACATAAATAACAAACAAATCTTGAAACATGCCATAAGTGGGTGAAAAAGGAAACAAATCCTAAAATGCTAAATAGGCCTTTCTACAATTTAAATGAAAACCCCATGAGTCCAAGAATTGGGCCAAATAGTTGCAATCAAGTAGAGCAGGTGTGATGGTTTGACGTACCGTTAGGGGTTATACAAGATTTTGTTGCATTGTCCTTCACAGCAGTACCTTGTGGAGGCATTGTGTCGATGAAGGTGGCTTCCCTTGTATGTGACACTTCATAAAGACCTGCGGTAATTACATCTATTTAACAAATAAGCATTACACACACTCCACCACTGTTTTAATTCAAAACAACATTGATCAAGAACATTGTCATGCCATGGTTTTAAGTCAAAACAACATTGATCAAGAACATTGTCATGCCATGGTTTTAAGTCAAAACAACATTTGATCAAGAACATTGTCATGGAGCAAGATCTTATAATATGGAGGTAGTAACCAAACTACCTCTACATGGGTCAAATATAGTAGGGCCTGCATATTGGTTAAGGTCAGTAGCAACTCCCCGCCTGGGCTGCTGCTCATTTGCCATGATGATCCCAGTTTAATGGCCCAGATTTTGTGTTCATCAATGGCACAGATTTTGTGTTCATCTTCTAAGCATATTATCTGTAGGTTAGGGAATAGAAATTGTACTCATTTTCTAACCAATATTCAAGCATATG
>LPNX010365591.1:0-10177 GCA_001517045.1 Pseudotsuga menziesii
TCCGGAGAATAGCCCAAAATCACCTTCCATGTTCCCTCCACCCAGTCCACCACCGTTTTTCGGGCAAAGGTCTTCCCCATAACCCTACCCACCAGAGTCCTCTGTGTCATAATTAAAACCTTCTCCCACGCGATATCATCCCCCACCGCATATCTGCCCACCGGTCTAGACTTAACCCAACTCCGTTTGCGTCTCTTGGAAAAACCCTTTACCTTCTCCACCATCCCAGGCAGCTGTTCATCCCCACCCTTCGACAGTCCATCAGCCGTATAAGGACTCGCGCACCCCCTGTGTTCTGAAACGAGCAGAGATCCTCTCCAGGGCCCATCGGTACCATCGCCCCTTGTACCGCAAACCTGCTCAACTTGCCTAGCCACCCCCGCTGCCGCGATGCTATCAAAACCTTCTACTGCCTCGAAACCTTCTTCAAAAGACGGCACCTGTAACCCTAGTTGCTTGGTGAAAAAAACCCCAGCATCCGGCCAACTCGAGCTTCCCAACAGATCTTCCTGCAGCCCATTAAACACCTCAGAGTCCACCAGGGGCAGAGGCAGTCTTTGTGGTGAGAAAATGAGAAACTCCGAGGGAGACAAGTCCGAAACCGTTCTCACATCCCCACAACCGGACGGTCCAGTATCAACAGAACCCGGCCCCGGAAAAGCCTCCAAAAACCCCTTCGAACCTCCAGCTGGCAACCCCCACACATCCTGGGCCTCCAGGTGGTCGCTGGAATAGTCTACCATCTCCAAATCCTCCATCACTATCCACACAGCTAATGGGAGACGTTACCTGACAAGTCTAACTGCAACAATCCCAAGCCGCTAGCCTTCTGGAAACCCTATCAGACATAAAGCAAAACAAAAAAAAAACCCCACCACAAACGCCGGTTAATGGGATCTGGTCATCGGGATGCAGGACGATCATCATGAAGGGTGCAGGGATGGTACGGTCAGAGCGACCCACCCCCCTGCCAACCCTGTACCTTCTGGCGCTGGAGCTTCCTCGACCGCTTCCTCCTTCGGATGATGATCGCTTCCTCGCCTCAGTAGCTTAAGATTGTTGCAATAGCAATCAGCAACAATGTGTCTTATCATATCCCAAGAGATATTATTGTTACAATATATTTTTTTCTGTTTTTTGTATTATGTGCCAAATTCCCCCACCAATTCGTTTATCACATAAAGCAAGAAGTTACATATGTTTGACAGTTATGAATACCATTACGAGTAATTAAATGGGTATTTTAATTTAAAGCCATTTGCAATTTCCCTTGGAAAGTACCTTGAAGGCATTTTCCATTTGCCGCCTCCAATTTCGTCCCTCACAACCCCCGAACGCATTTGCATCTCCTCAACCCAGGTGAACGTAGGTGAACGCATTTGAGCTCGAGAAACCCCAGGTGAACGCATTTGCTTGTAGGCTTCCTATCACCCTCCAATTTCATCCACGAGCATCGAACATGTCTAGCCAGGTATGTCTTTTAATGCTTCCACCTTTGAGTTTGAGACCCTTTTGGGTTCTATCCTCCTTGTGACTTCGGATTCACACTGTCTATTGCTCGATTGGGGTTTCTGTGAATTCAAGAAAATTAGCAGGCTTATGAAATCATTTGGTTATGCTGTTTCACATGGTGCTGAAACAAGCTGGGTAGATCTGCATACATAAAGCTTTCATTTTGGGGCATTGTGTGGAGTGAACAGGAATAGGAACTTTGGAAATAAACGAATAGGAGTGGAATGAGGAGATAATGGAGGATTGTTTGACATAATCGATAGATGCTAATATTCAATCCACCAAAACAATATGCCCCTAGTTTTCCACTTGTTTTCATAGCCATATCTCATATATTCATTGACAGGCTAGAAAGAAGGGTTCTTTCTTGAAAATTGATGGCCATCTGGGGTATAAAAAGTTGTATTGAAACTTGTTGACAGTTTGTTTTCAATTTTTTTTCAATTATTTGCTAATTTGAAAACCATTGAGTCCCACATATCCTTGAGAAACTAAAAATGGCCCCATCCAGTACTTGCTTCTAGGTAGGGTTCAGCCAGCCGTATTATGTAACATCAATTGAGCCAGTATGAGTGATTCTGGCAGCAGAGAACAAAACTTTATGAAGAACGCACTGTGTCAGTGACAGACATCTGAGCTAACTGTGAATAGAATAGAGATGTTTTACTTATAGTTGCTTCCAAGATTTTAGCTCCTCTACTAGTCTCGTAAGCCTTCATGCCAGTTCCCTAATGGTCCTAATTATTCAAAGTTAGAGCACATTTTACAAAAGTACCTTGGGAGCACACCAGCTGTGAGGCAGGGTCTTACCTTTTTTATGCACAACAAAGAAGGATAGAGGGATTTTGGTACTGACTGGTGTACAGAACCGGGGTACAAAGCTCTAGCTACTAAAAGGATTGTAAAGCCTGTTCAAAAGAAATGCCTATTAGGAAGTGTTTCAGAATCAGTCCAGCATCCTATGGCTGTGATTCTCATGACAAAAAACCAGTACAGTATCCCATATATTTAAATTCACGAAGGGACTTAGTATTACAGACATGGTTTACAATGACTTTTTGGACAGATCTAACAAGAAAACTGCCATTTCACAGAATATAGAGGACCTAATCATGGATTTTACTTCTATTTTACATCCAGGAGATAGATTCAAAGAGCCCTTTGAACGTAGGGAACCAAGTTGGAAAGAGAGAGCAAGGAACTATTTTAATTATCAGATATAAGAGTTGCACTCTTTATAGGTGGAACAAGGTAAAATCTTCAGTGATTGGTAAAGTTAACAAGTGACAGAAAGTCAATGACCCCCGAAGAAGCATGGCTCAAATGAATTGATGCTATATGGAGATACCCCTGGTTAACTAATACGCCTAACCATTCATGTTCAGACTTCAGAGTAACTGATTAACGCATTATCAAGGGCTAGACAGCAAGCACATTTTGGCTAACGTATGGATGGCCTTTGTGCAGAGTGGCAGAAAAGACATCAATCATATATTTTGGGATTGTGATGTTGCAGCATCGTTATGAAGATACTTTTCAACACGTCTCCCTATTTCTCTGTCCACTTTGATGGAGGGTTTGCTCTGTTCTGGGATCTAACTTTGTAACCATTAGTTACCCAGCCTACTCAATTCTCACATGATCACCCTTTCTTGGCTATGATGCATAATACGCAATCCACCTTTAACTGTAACAAATTTATTAGCTGTAGAATTGTATTTTAATTTTACAAGTTTTTGGATGAAATGACAATACAAATCTCTCCTAGGATCCATATATGCTTTCTTACTGAGGTGGGTTGGCATGGGAAGCACTGTCTATGAAAGATAACAATATTGCAGTGTTCTTAATGCCCTAGCCTCTTGGACTCCAAAACCCAAATCTAATAGCCTTTCCTTTTGTCTGCCCTATTAAATTTCAAAAACTGAAAACCCTCTTCATAAGACCCTAATCAACTAAAAGTCAGACGTTGACCTTCAAAAAGGATTTAGTGAATTTTGGGAGCTTTGTTGCATTTTTATGGCCTAGAAGCCTACAAACCCTAAGACTTGCTATGAAGTTGCTCATGTTGGAATGTTTCTCAAATTAGGGACTCTCAATAATTATCAACCCTCGTCATGGCTATAAAAATGCATTTGGACATGGAAATCAAAGCTCCTAAATTAGATATTCTAGATAACTTGTAGGATGTATCACATTCCATATTCACAATCAGAACATTGAATTGGCTCATAGCAAACTTGCTCAAGAAGGTGACAATTTGGGTTCTTCTTCATCTCTCTCGAGCCTCCAAAACTGAACCCCTTTGCAAACTCGCTTTTACAATATATAGAATTAATGCTATCAGTTCAGATCCAAAATTTGTGGATCGAAATCCCTCTAAAAACCAATTATAGAAAACCAACCAAGAAAGACTAGGATTTGATAACCAAAGAACTAAATCCACAATTGTTTGCAAATAAAACTGGAACTTCTAGATAACCTGCCAGGTGTATTGGGATGCTTCATTTAGCATTAGAACTACCTTTGAATATGGTGATACATCTCCCAAAATTGTCATAAATTTGGAATAATTATTTCTTTGTTGATCTTGCACTAAAATGCTCTGCCACCTTTTGCAAGGAACATCAGTGTTATGATTGCATTCATTTGAAGAGCCCAGTTCTTCCATGTATTTCGCATGATTGAACCATGAGTGATAGCTATTGTTCGAAGGCAATTGAAATCGCATTTTAGAATATACATGTGTCAAATGCTGCTAGCACAATACATGGTGACCATGGAAGGTCACGAGCCAAACCGTCTCGTGAGGTAATTATTAAATATAGTAACTTAATTTGACCAGAATAAGTAAATGTTTTGATGACTACAATCGATATAGTAACATGCATATTATACTTTTTGTTTATGGTGAAATTTTTGCAAAACCTCTTTTTTATTTATGGTACAATTATTTGCACAACTTCTACTAATTGATTTATTGTGTCAGGGTGACCGTGGGAAGTCACCTGCAGTGTCTCACCAGGTACGGGGTGACTGTGGGAAGTCACCTGTGGAGCCTCAGCAGGCACGGGGTGACCGTGGGAAGTCACCAGCCACTACGCTGCATCCGGTAAGTTTTATTGATACTACAACAATTATTTTACAGGTGAACAATTTTTGAATGATGTTACAATTAATTTCCTTGATTTTATTGTTTCATGCTTTTATTATGGTGCACTGGATGTGGATGACAATGTAAGTGAGGAACAAATTTTCACCTCCATAGACCCAATGAAAACGGTCTATTTGGCCCTCAAAAGGGCAAACAAGGATTTACTGGCCTTTGCTTGCAAATGGCCCAAGACAGATGATGACAAGGCAATGATGGTGGAGCTACAACAAAAAAAAAGGGTTATGGGGTAAGTGTCATCGATTACAATTTTTATAAGCTTTAACATGATTTCATATTTGATGATATGTTTTCTATTATTGCAAATGTTCTTATCAACTCGATGTTTTCCGTATGTAGGAATTTTTGGAACCCCAGGCTAGAGAACCTGCAAAGACAGGTATTGGTAGTAGTGACCATCCATTGCATAAAAAAGCTCGTCAAAGCAAGGTACCAATGAGGATTTTTGAGGATTGCCTTGAAGCCAATGATGAGGGCAATGATGATGAGATGGGGCATGATGATGAGATGGAGCATGATCATGACATGGAGCATGATGATGAGATGGAGCCACCTGGGACTCCACATGACGCTGGAGATGAAGCTACTGTAGATGGCCAGGAAACTTTTCCTGGAGCAGCACGAGTCAAAAGCACCGGATCACTAGATGTGACGTTTCTAGTCGATGAAGCATGTGTTCCTATGAAAATACAAAAAGATGGCAGGTATTTTGTAATTGTTTTCATCAATGTTTTTCATTAAATTGAAATGGACATATTCTGGAAATATTGTAAATTAAGCTGTAAATGTTTATGCAGGCAATAATTTCTTCTACATACACTTAAATGACAAAGCATTGGAGCTGTTTGGGCCCACCATTCGCACAGGGTGGCAAAAACAAAACAGCAATTTAAAAGATGAATTGATTAGACACATGATTTACTTGTTCGGTGAAACTTTCAACAAGAAAGTGGTTTTAAAGTTAGCTGGAGATGGTTTGAAATATACCAGGGCCTAATATCGGGGAAAACTGGTAGATAACCCCAAGCATGAGCGCCCTCCCATGGTACCGGAGCAAGAGTGGAAGGCACTTATGGCTGATGCCAAATTTATTTTGTTAAGAAATCAAGGAAAACAACCACGAACTGATAACGCAAGGTACATGACGTATAATTATACTATTGCGATATGCTCAATTTTATTTTATGTTTTGTGTCAAGCAACAAATCATACATTTAACATATGTCATAAATTTCATAAACAGGTTGCCTGACACCTCCAAGGAAACCAAGGCAAGAATGGATAAGGTTGGCCAGCATAAACTTGGCCTGGGTGGCTACAGAAAACTGAGGCACCGAATCGTAAGAATTTGCAATATTCCTTTTTATAAATTTTCAAAATCTTACCAAGTGTTGGGGTTTGAGATTTTTGCCTGCTAATTAAATTCATAGTTTTCTTAGAATAGTTTTCATTGTTTTTAAGCATATTGAACAGTATTGAACTTTGAGTTCTTTAGTCCTTTTAGACTAGCACATAATATGCTACGTCCTCTCTAATAATAAACTTCTCTTTGGAATTTTGCAGGGAAGTACGTTCGCAGATGCTGCCACCAAGGAAGACCTCAAGATTGGTTTCAAGTATGGTTTTGAAAGTGTGGTTGAGCATACAAAAAGCTTGGGGCAGACTCCAATCAGCCCAATTGTGGGAATGCAGGTAAATAGAATGAATAAGGACATTTGAAATATTCTTGCTTCATATTTCCCCATAGTAGACCAATAACTATATTTTTATGTTTGTTTGGCAACAACAGTGCAACCGCAGCAGTGAATCCAGCGGTACTGGGAGGGTGCCAGTTCATATTGGGGAGGACCCGTTGGATGATAATGTGGAGCAGGCTAGGGATTCAGGTAGCGAGTTTTAGAAATATATATATGTATTTTGATGATAGATATTTATTTTTTTACGTATACTTACATATTTCATTCTTTAAATGGAAGAGCATGTAGCTCACGAGGATGAACTGGAAGAGGAACAAACGACTGAAGCAGTCGGAACACCGACCTTCATAGATAGACAAACAGGTAAAAAGCGATATTGTAATGTTTATCGAAACAATGAAATAGTGATTTCAATCAATTTTCAACCTAAGAAAAATGGTATTTTCGTTGTTGCAGTTCTTTCCCGTTTGCAGCGGCCTCCACGCCCTGCTCAGCGACATACCAGGAGTATGGTACATGAGGGCACGCAAATTACATAAACCATAGAAGGACAGGGCTCAACAGATACATTGAAAAATGATGAATTTGAGATGCCACTTGTTGGTTTTTTGAATCGAAAAAAACAAAGTCACACGAAGAGAAAATTGTAAAATATCATGACTTGTAATTTATATCGATGTTAACATGAAACGTTGTTTGTATGGATTACCTTCTTGAGTTTCGATGTTTATATGTTTAGTTTTTTATATGTTTTCTATGTAAGCAAAATAATTTAAAGGGTAAGGGGAATTGAGAGCAATGTGGGGGGGGGGGAGGGGCCATATGAGCTTCCACCTTCACGTGGTTGGCCCTGTTCAGTAAAGAATAACCTATTCTTGAAACAAAGAGAAGCTCATTCAGGTATATGGCCACTTTTGTATTCCTAGGATTTTTCACATTTATAAATGACTGTTTATTTGCTTATATATTATTTACTGATATAATTTTCTTGTCTTTTATCATTTATGCAGGTCTTCATGATCAAAATGCAACTAGTGGACAACTATTGGCGATCTTTTACTTTAAGGTACAAATTTCAGTAGTCTTATAATACTTTTGTGTCATGGTATTGCATATGTTGCTTTTGTCTCATGGTCTTTTGTACCTTCTATTTGTAGATTTTGTAGATTTTCTAATGATGAGTTTATCAAATTTGTGTGTGAAGAGCCAAGTCTGAGTATGTCGAGACAACTTATAGCAAATGGAAAAGATAAACCCAGCAAAGGTAACCATGTGACTGTCGAAACATATCTGAATTTCAATGCTAGTCAAAGGTAACCATGTGACTATCCAAAGGACACTTTCCAGGCCTAGTAAAACTCAGTGGTTGATAACTGTAATGCATTCAACTTTGTTCCAGGAGCTGCTCAGACAGTTTTTCAGGATTAGGTACTCTAGTGTCAAATTGGAAAATGCCTCATATCCCATGGAAATTCCATCTTCAAAACCATGTTGTTTATGAATGCATTATTTCTCTATGCTTGGTTAAATCATAAATGCACACACATTTCATTAAGGGACAGAAATAATTGTAGGATAGTGGAAAGTTTTTTTAATAAATTTATTTTGCAACTTTAGGATGCCTGGGAATTAAGAACACTAACCATGATAATTTAGGAGAAATTGCCTTGTGTGGCATTGTTTTTACAACCATAGGATGATTTGGGTGTCTCATTCTTGCCGATTTAGGTGTCTCATTCTTAATTTCTTGATATTTACGTCGGAAGGTTCTAACAGAGATGTATCTCGAATGCCCCTCTGTATTCGCTGGAGGTACACAATCTTCTGATATATATCCATAAATTGTTGTTTTGGGCTTTAGCAAGGGTGCAGATTTAAAAGCTTACTTAGGAATTTTAGAAGTAAGAACACTGGAGGGGATCTGACAGACTTTTCAGATGTTCGTGAGCAAAAACAAAGGTTGAATCTGGAACATCATGATATTCAGAGTGGAACATCATTTGATTTGGCTATGCAATGGCAATGCTATGTGCATGTGGTGATATTTGTTCAGTCTCATCCTTCAGCCCAACTATGCACCATTTTAACCTTGTAGGTATTAGCTTTGGATATTTCAGTTTATCAACTTGCTTACTACTGCTTTCCTCTGTTGTGCATATTTCCTTCTAGTAGATGCTACTTTAAATTAAGGTGCATGCTGCAAATGGATATTGACTGAAAGCAAGAAAACTTTACCTTATCAACATTTACAAGTGTGGCTCAATCTAGTTATATTGTCTACTTATTTTGACAATCATTTCAACCAGCCCAGTAGATTCTGAATTTAGAACTCTCATTTTGATTGCATTTATTGGTTTAATTGCACATTGCAAGTAATTTGTACATGTAGTTATTGTGTTGCAGCTCCTAACCATTATTTTATCAATACAGCAACTAGAATTACTATGTCAGAGTGAGGGCCTCGGCAAACACACAGGTGGCAAATACTTATCTATAGCCCAAACAATAGTAGCATGGGCTGTGGTGGGTCCAAAGATGTCTCAGCAATCCTCTGCCAGTATGGATCAGCTGCCACAACAAACTCATGTTCCACAACAAATTTGGTAGGATAAACTTAGAATTCAAGGGTTCCAACAGGGTTCCAACATTTCATAGGAGTTATAGTTCCTACTGCTTCCCTTTTCCAACACTTCTGTGTTGCAGCTATAGGAAATCTCCTACAGACCAACAAAGTGCCACTTCAAGTGTACTCACATCATGCCTTGAAACTCATGCTTATGATTCTTGGCAGGGTGGAGCAAACAGGCTCACGTTCTTGCAGACAACAGATGTCGCATCCAGTAATCAACCCCTGTGTGGACATTTTGAACAATTCTGCTAATCTAGGTAACATGCCTGTTGATGAGGGATCTCAGGTAGGAATGAGGCATCCATCCTTCTCCTCTATTGAAGAAGAACAATCAGGAATACTTCCCAGGGGACCACATTCACAATTAGATCAGCCAACAACTGCCAATGCAGAGAGGCAGGGGCTTTCTCTTTGTCTTTTTCCAAAATATCAATCAACTGTCGAATTTCCACCTATTCAAAATTACCCGAGGTGGATATAAATTGTCCAGGCGCCGCCCAAACAAATTTAGAAGACAACTCGTTTAGAATTGATAGAACTTCTGAAGACAACTCGTTTCGAATTCTCTTCACAGTCTTGGAGTTAGCAGACATACATTCCAGTTCAAGAGGGGCAATTGGGTTCCCTAATGTTCTAAAAGGCTACAAATTTCTGAAAGCAGAACATGAATCGCTTGATGAAGTTGTGAATCTAAGTAAGTTTGGAAAGTCAGAAAGTCAGAGTCAACCAAACATCATGACATTGTATGGTATGGCATGTTTCCGAATCATGAAACACTGGCCAGAGCATTCTGTGGGATGGTCAGCACAGGTTTGCATCTATGAATTAGGGAACATTGGGTGATATACTTCTGTGCTTCACAAGTCCATTCCCTTGCTTATCAAGAAAATGGGCTTTCACTCATTGAGCCAATCTAATTGTTCTTAAAACATATAAATTATTCATCTGTAGCTCCCACCAGAGTTTCACCTAGTGCCAAGTTTCTCCACATATTTCTAGAGTGTTGTGTCAATGGGATGTGATTTGTTGCTTTTTCTGTAGCACTACCTCTCTCTCCATATTTGCTTCTCACTTTTCTGCTACCCAACTGAGGAAAATGGAGCCATTTGGTTCCTTGGAGAAGACAAGAAAAAAATTCTGATTTTCTTGTGCCCAAGCAAACAATTG
>LPNX010365620.1:8275-70469 GCA_001517045.1 Pseudotsuga menziesii
TGGCAAGTTCAAAGTTGCCAGAAAAGGAATCTTTGGCCTAGCCGGTGTAGTACATATACTGGCTTGGGGATTAGAGGGACTTTCCCCCGATCGCTCATAAGTAAAAGTGGGTTTTCCCCTAGACACTGGTTGTGAAGTGGGTATGTTGCTTTGGAATGGGTTCCATCCGTAAGCCACTGGGTTTTGGGTGGGAGATGCAGTGTAAGTGGTTCGGGCCGCCCCCATAGAAGTAGGGGTCTGAAAGACTGGAGCAGGTATCCCTCCACTAAACAAAGAGAAGGGGGAGCTCGTATATGGGACCGAAATATGGGTTTGGTAGCCTTGCCCATAAGAGGTGTTGCTACCAAACTGCACTCCTACATATGCAGGAGGTGGGCCTACATATGGACTGGAAGGGGGTATGTGCCCCCCATTCCAAGGGAATCCTTGGACAAAGGCCGAGGATCCCACCGGACCACTGTGGGTAGGGTAAGGGAAGGAAGAAGGAATTGTAGGCATACTGGGAATCCCAGTAGCCATATCACCAGATATACTTCCTATGTTCAAGTAAACAGGTGGTTGAACCACCCGGCTTGCTGGAGTTAAGGGTGTGGAAGGTAAATTAGATCTAGGGGTACTAACCGAGGGAGGTAGTACCCCTTCAACCGGAAGGGTTGAGGTGAAAACAAATGAACTTTCTCCCTCAGAAGACATAGCTCTACCTATAGGTACACCTAGTACTGGTGAACTAAAAGGCCTAACCTGCACGATCACTGGATCGTTCAAATCAATTAAGGGGGTATTATAATTTCTTGCAAACTCGTCAGCTTGCAATTCCTCTATCTTGACAGTGTCTAAGTCAAAGCGGTTAGCTATTAATTCTGGTTCACCAAGAACCTCAGTTACTCCTACTGGTTCAAAAGAACCACCTGTGCTTAGTCTCCGCCTTTGAGGTAAAGGTGGAGGTTCCAGTGGTGAGAGAGGAAGAAGGTTTCGCAACCTTCTTGACCTTCTAACAAGTTGGTCCTCCAGAATTAAGACTTAAAAAATCACACCCTAAGGCCAACTAAACACAAGCAGATCCACAGAGCATACACTAAAAAAATCCTAAGTCTCAAGCAATCAAAACAGACTATAAAGATATGCTTTCCCGAAGAAAGCTGATGAACAGTTACTTGGCGTCCTTGAGGGGTTCTTAGGCACAAGCGGAGGAATCACCCAACCGCCCTCCTACACTTTCCACAAGGGTTACCTTCCAAGTCCGTTCAAGGTGAACCAGAAATAACCTTCCGGTTTACCTGGGTATGAGCCCTAAAAAGACAAGAGACTAAGGCTACCTTGACAATACCTACTGTCTGGGGGGACAGTCGCAAGCCGAACTCATACACATGGGCAGGGTAGCTGAGCCCAAAATTCTGCCTAGACAGAATCCCCAGATGCGTAAAAGTCCTGGGTTACGTTTTGACAAGGATTCGGGGGGTTATCCCCTCTGTCCAAGCCTCCACGCGGCTTAGTGCTTAACTCCCGTTTGAGAGGAGCTTCCCAGATACAGCGGTAGAACCAAGGATTTACCTAATGAATATCCCACTACGTCTGAGTTTATAGTTTGTGGGAAGTTTACACTCCCTAGCCCACAAACCTAGCCTAAGCTAGTAGGTGGAAGGCCCTAAAAATAAAAACTTACTAATAGATTTTAAATTTAAGAGTTAATTTTAAGGGTTGTTCTTTACTCAAAGGAAGTGGAAGTGATGGACTGTATGATGTTATGACTCAGCAGAAAATAAATGAAAGCAAGAGGTGCATTTAAAGCAAACTATCACTATAAAATAAACTTCTTTTCATTTTTTCGAATAAATATTGATGAACTATATGCAGCAAACAGAGAAACTAAGCCTATATGTTTTTGTATTTTTCTGAGATAGTATTTCTTAAACTGAAATAAACACTACTCTAATGCAAAAATTACAATGCAAAAGATGAACTATGTTTTGTTTTTCACTTTAAAAAATGCTCAAAAAACTACTGTGCATGAATAAATGCAATGTTTGAGTAAACTTGACACTTATAGACTGTATAAAAATACAAACTGAAACTAACAGGCAAACAGAACCTAAAAACCAACAAGAAAAGCAGGCTGGGACCTCTACTTGGGTGCAGACAATGACCAAGAGACCACTGCAGACTTTTAAACAGGTGAGTGCAAACCAATAACTGATAGACAACAAACTGGACAGACAGAGTCTAAAACCCTGATCACTGATCTAGACTCAGGCACTCAAACCAACAACCCAAACAGGCCAGAAAGTTTCAAGATGCAAACAGTAAATAACACAAGTAAAAAGAACCCAAGGGCTTCGGGAAGCACTAAGATGTGATCACCTGATACACTTAGACAACTCTGCAACACTCTTAAAGAAAGTCTCAACAGAAAACAGGACTTATATCAGGCTAAAGAACAAGCAAACTTTAACACAAAAATCACAGTTTTTAGGAGTATGCGTGACTGTGTAGTAGTGCAGGTCGCGAATGATGCGCGACTGTTATATAGAACAACCCGCGTATGCAACTCAATATGCGTGACTGTTTAGAAGGAAAACCCGCGCATGGGCATGAAAACTCCTCAAAAAAAAGAGAAAGACCCAAGACTTTCAAATGCTACAGTAAGTAAGAAAACAGGACAAAATATCACAAACAAAACTTCGAGCAATGACTGGTCAGGACAACAGAAAAAGACCTAAAGCAGACTAGGCTTCCCCAGCGGAGTCGCCAGTTCTGTTGTACAGGATAATTCACCTAATAACCTAGGTCTGGGGGGTTACCAACATACTCTAACCTTGCAGACAAATTGACTTTAGAAGTACAGAATAGGAAATAGGAAAGTAGCAGGAACTTACTTGTGAAATACGAAGGTTGATCCAAGCTAGCTTCTTCCTCTCTGATCCGCTTCCAAAGTCTCCAGGATAATTCCTCCTTCACCTGTTAACAAAGATTCTTCCAAATACAGTATGATTCATATATAAAGATGCAGATTAGACAAATCATATATTATAATGAAATGTAAACATTTACCAATCTACAAAATATGAAACACATATGGAAGAAGTAATATCTTTATTAACAATAATAGAAAGAGTTTAGGTTACAACCCAATGTCTGAACAAGGACTCCTCTGTCACCAAAGGACTCTGAGTTTCTCTACTCCAAAGATTCTGTAGACAATCCACCAGCATAACTTTGCTCTCCAAGTATCCTTTTTCAACCCCCTCCCCAAGGCCTCTATTTATATGGATGAAAGGAGGTAGTTCTCGAAGGTTAGGGAGGTTGCAGCAGTTAATGGGATTAAGGTAAATGAATAAACTAATCTCCCATTAACGCGTGTTTTTAAATATTAATTTTGAGGAAACCATGCGCGGGTCTGTAGTAGAGCAACCCGTGCATGATACGCGACTCCATACAAATGCAACCCACGCATACAAGTATACGCGACTTGCTGAACATAAAACTCGTGCATGATGCGCGAGATGTCAATAGGGATAGTCGTGCATGCTACTCAAAATCTTCAAATGGCAAAGTAATCAGCTGGGCATATAGACAATGTATTTCATCATCAACCAAGGTATAATGAAAACAGGCAACCTCAATCCATAGATGTCCTTTTGTGTGCCGACATGAGGGATATCAGCACTCGGACGGAGAGGTGCCATTCAGGTGTATAACAGGAGCTTCACAGATACAATCTATAAAGATAAGGATTTACCTATCGAATGGTCCACTATATCTAAATTTTAAAACTTATGGGAAGTTTACACTTCCTAGCCCACAAGTCTAGCCTAAGCTAGTAGGTGAATGGCCCTAAAAAATAAAAATTACTAGTAAATTTTAATTATTGTGTTTATTTTAAGGGTTGTTTCTTTACTCAGAAGGAAGTGGAGTGAAGGACTATGATGTTTTGACTCGATAAGAAATGTAAAAGACAAAGGTGTATGTTTTCAAAGAAAATTATCACTACTAAGACAAACTTCTTTTTTTCTTTTTGTAAATATAAATTGATGAAAATGCAATGATAAAGAGAAAACTAAGACTATATTTTTGTAGTTTTTTGAGATTATATTTTTAAAAACTGAAAGTAAAACTACTCTATGCAAAATCACATGCAAAACCTTAAAATGTTTTCTTTTCACTTTTTAAAATGCTCAAAGACTACCATGCACCTAAATGCACAAAACTTGAGTATGCTTAAATTCAATCAACTGTATAAAGAAAGCAAAGCGAAGTAAAACAAATTAATAAGACCAAATATCAACCAACAAGGGAAGACTTGGAATCCTAGCTTGGGTGGGCACAATGACAAGAAATCACTGAGATCACATGAAGGTAAGCGACAAACCAATAACTATCCAAAGATAGAATGGGAAAAACAGTGTCTAGAACCCTGATCACTGATTTGGACAACCAACACTTAAACCTATAGCCCAAAATAGGCAAATCCACTTCAAATTGCAAACAGAAGACAATCCAAACAAAAGGAACTCAAGGGCTCTATAAGAAAGCACAAGGTGTGGCCAACAAGGTCATCAAACTGACAGTGTAATGCTTATAAGGAAGACTAAACAGCAAACAAATTTTATAAAGGGACAGGGACAAGCAAACCCTAACCCAAAAATTCAAATGCTAAGGCTTGTATGTGATTGTGTATAAGGGCAACCCGTGTACTGTATGTGACTTTCCTAGAGAGCAACCCACGTATGCAGGGCTCTGTACGCGACTGTATGCAAGAGCAACCCGCGTACAGGTACAAAATTTTCTAATAAAAAAAAATCTCAAGGTCTTCAGACACTATCCTAAGCATGAACCAAGACAGGATACCACACACAAACTTAAGGCAAGACTAGCCTAACGGTAAACAGAAATAACCCACAGCAGTCTGGGCTCCCCAGCAGAATCGCCAGTTCTGTTGTTCAAGAATAAACACCCTTATAACTGAGGGTCTAGGGTTACTAACATACTCTTAAAACTTGCAGACAATCAGCTTTAAAGTACAGAAAGGAAATAGGAAGATATAATGGACTCACCCGATTAACGACGGTTGATCCAAGCTTTGTCTTCTCCCGCTCTACTCCTCTCCAAATCTTTCACGGATGCACCTCCTTCACCTGCAAAGAGCAATTCCTCCAAATACAAACTTATACATGTATATATAACAAGTTAGATATATAATATATAGAGTGCTTAATCATAAATATTCATCAAACCATGATACATGAAAGAAAGTCAACGCACAGTTGGAAGAAGGATTCTCTTTATTAACAATAGTGAATGAGATAAGTGTACAACCCAGCACCTGAAACAAGGACTCCTCTGCAACCAAAGGATTCTGAGTTCTACTACTCCAAAGAATTCTGAAGATATACCACCAGCATAACTTTTCTCTCCAAGTATGATTGATTAATGCCCTCCCCAAGGCCTCTATTTATACTTAGGAAAATAGAGCAATTTCGAAGGTTGAGATAGTTAAGATAGTTAATGTTTAAGGCTTAACAAATCTCCATTAATCGTGTTTTATTATTTTTAATGTCGAATGGAGGCATACGCGAGTATTGATAATGACAACCCACGTATGACACGCGAGTTGTTATAAGGGAAAATCACGTACAAATCTGTATGCGGGTTGCAATGACAATACTCGCGTATAGTATGCGGTATGTTGTGGAGATAGTCGCATATGTACATGAGTTGCTGTGGAAAGAGTCGCGTACAACAATCAACATGTAAAAAGGTAAAAATGGCAAGCTAGGTGGGTAGTGAATGCATCTCATGTCATGCCCATATATATTGTTTTAGGCAACCTTCAATCCATAAGTGTCATTTTGTGTGCCAACATATGAAGTGTTGGCACTCAGACAGAGAAGTGCCATTTAGGTTGATACCAATAGTAACCAAAGAGAAACTGATTTCCTATTCTCTTTTGGATGGCCTTCAAGCATGAAGGTGAAGAAGAGAAATTTTCCAAGTCCAAGGTTCACATGATAGTCCAACAAATGCAGCAACGATAGAGTTGTTGTGATCAGTCTCCAAGTGGGAGATTGTTGGTTGTGGAGCATGATATTACAAATTTGGAGATGTTATTATTCACCTGTGTTTGTACCCCATTTTTACTTTACACTCATCCCAACTGAGGGGTGCGGGGATCCAGAGGCCAACAGGGGTTCGAGGGCGAATCCCCTGAAAGAAATTTTTGGGATGTTTATTGGCCAACAGTTTGCAAAACCATGGTATTGGGCGATTTATAGTATTTTCCCATGGTAATTCCCCTATAAAAGGAATCATTGTAATATGGTTGTGTATTGTATTGTAGCTTTGTAAAGCAATCTATTTGATTGCGTGAGAGAGACTATGAGAGAGTGAATAGGAAGTACAGCGGGGTTGCTACATGTTGTATCCCTTCATTTTATTGGATGGTATAATAATAAAGGGCTAGCAATTTCTGTGTGTACATAGCCCATATTGGGTGAACCACGTTATATCTATATCTCTCTTGTAATGTGTTTAATGTTTGCATCTTGTTTAATTGTTTAATTGTTGTTTCTATGCAATCATTTTTTTCTAACATTTAGATATCAATGAGACCTTTCCATTCATATTACATACTTTCTCTGTGGTGTCATGTAGAGTAAGAACAATCTTGTTGAAATTCAAGGTATGCACAATGCACTATTTTACAGACATGTGCTACTTCAATCAAGAATATCTCATAAACCAAGAAACAAAATGAAATTCTTTAAAATACCCATTTGAGATTACGATTTTTTTTTTCCAATGAGCTATGGTAGAGCCTTTGAAACACTTTGTAGAAGTTTCAACATGTTTCTTAAGTTTGTGGAAGAGATTCATCCTCCATTTTGTCCATGATTGTGATAATTTAGCAGTTATATAGCAGTGGGCAAGCTGAGAAATGGATGAAATGTCTCCCAATCTTCTAGCTTCTCCATGCAAGTTTTTTTAAGCCATGCCATGGTCGTATGAAGCTGCAATATTATTAAATGTGAGAGTGTTGAGTTTGAAGGGCCACAAAGGATTCCAATGGTTTGTAGAGTAGTATAGGTTGTTGTAGAGGTCATACAACCTCTTGGGACAACATATAAACCCTGCAAATGTTGTATACCAATGGATGTAGTGAATCCATGTATGGATGCTCCTGTTATGGTGAACCAAAATTCAAGGGAAGCAAATCCTCTTCTAACTAGATTCTTAGCTCACAAGCACAACAACAATAGTTTTGATTTTTCAATTCCATTCGCACCTGCAACTATGCCCACCAATAGTATCTATGGGTCGTTCAAACATCAACATCAGGATATGACAACCGTTTCATTTCCAACAAGGATCACATTATGTTCTCTTTGGTTCATTCATCTCTAGCATTCCTCTGGTTATCCTTCCATCCTGACGCTTACTTTGCAACATACACCATTTCACTATAGAGGATCAGTTTTAGTTTTACACAGGTATTATCTTAAGTTTACATTCACAAGGAGTCTGAGTGTCTCCCCCCTCCCCATATACGTGGCACAATACACTTAGAAACCACGTGTCTCCACCCTCTCAGTCTTAGTCGCATTCACTAGGAAACCATGTGTCTCCATCATCCTAGTCTCACCAACAATGATCCTTTGTGTATCATCCGAATCTACATGTTTTTAGCAGTCATGGCATCTTGCACTCATTCAACAATACTCTCACACTTCAACCAGAAGGAGGAAAGCAAGGACGTTTTCCATTTCAACCAAGTGGAATTGGTATGATGGGAATATCATCCATCCCAAACGGATGTTGGGATTCCATTCACACCTCATTAGCTTATTAGATTGGCTAGTTAGTTAGGTATATTATTAAATAATGGTCAATCTCTTTGACTGTCCACTGTGGACCCGTGTGTAATTCTTTAAAGGGCTAGAAATTCCCTTCATAATGCATGTTAGTCTTTCATGTTTTCTAATTTTTTTGTATGTATTCCTACCTTAACTATTATTGTGAGTTCATTATTTAAGTGTTGGTTAATCTTTGTGTTTAATTTTAGCAAATTTGAGAATCTTCAGGCATGTATGAATTAACTTAGAAAAGAAGGCTGCAAAGAGAGGAAGAATTAGTAGTAAACATTGATCTATTTTTCATGGCAAAATTGCACACACATGGAGACAAAATTGGAAGAATAACATTACATCCATTAATCAGTAATCAGTATGTAATACAATGGTGTTACATATAGGAGATTTCAAATTCCTTAGGTAGGATTAGAATCCACCAACCTAGACTGACTCCAATGCTAACTCGGTGTGGGAAAATCACCACTAGGGCTCACTAATGCAACTGCGGTGAACTAAATCAGTTCACAATCAGTTAACTAATCTAGGTAGGTGGGAAAATGTGCCCAACCTCCCTTATCATGCAAACTAGTGCTAGGATGACTGAAAGTGAAATAACTGATGGGAATCAGAGCATAACTGAACACCGACTAGGGTCAATTGCTGGTGACTGTTGGTGGAACTCAGCGTGGGTTCCTAAATTATAGGGATTGATCTCTTGAGCTCCTAAACTCATGTAGACAGCCACATTGAGTGTTAGGTGTGCCCCAGATGAGTTCCCCATGGCACTAGTGAAGTGGAAATGACCTCCTAATCTAGGAAAAGACAAATAGACTATGGTGGTCAAGGGAGGGAGGATTAATTAATTAATCCTAACACCCCCCCCCCTTAATACTGACTTGGACAACCTGATCCCTGGAAACTGAGACCAAAGATCCCCATACAATATAAATGAAAAAATAACTGCTTAACAAACTGAGGAAATGGGGAAAACCTGATGGAAAAAAAAACCTCGAAATAAGCAAGAAAAATTAGGAACATTAATTAAATCAAGCCTTTACACCAAGAGAACATTTCTTCCTAAGTAAAAACACTTGTGAAAAAATTATGTAGTCTACATCTCTATGGATAAGTAGTGCAATGTGATGGTCCTGATTGTGTGCACTAGTTTCCTGTTACTGTGCATGTGAACCTCTCCACCTTCTTCCAATCAAATGAAATATAGGAGAAGTAATGCTGTTGCTTTTGCAACCAATCTTGAATCTTTTGAACCTATTTGACAATATGAAAGGATTGAACTTGGGATGCCATGCCCTAGGGCCTTGCTTGATCCCATACAATGGATTCCTCATCTTGTATGTCAAGAGAGAATCGGTGTACCCCTTAGGATTTTCCATGTATATTTTTCCTTCTAATTTGTCAATTTGAGTGACATGATCCAATATCTCAGTGTTCTTTAGTGAGCAGAACTGTTGATCAGACATTACCATCATGAAGCATCTCTCCGAGAGTTTGTAACACCTCTCTGGGAGAAGTGGGTTTCCTTGACATAGCATAAGGATCTCATTCTGAAACTTAGATCTTGTTCTCCTGAAGTCATATGACTCTCTAGTCATGTTCCTAGCAACCTTAATGGCCTTTTGAGCTCATCTAGGCCTAGGATTGGGAGTAGGGACTTGATCTGAATCTGGATCCAATTGAAGTTCATCTTCAATTCCATAAATTTATTCGACTTGGTCCTCTGCTCCATATTCTGAATCTAAACATTAATGGAAACATTATCATGTGCAAAAGGTTTAGGTAGGATGAATTTACCTTCCCTTTCAAATGGCGAGTGAGAGTGCACTGGATCTGAGTATGGAAGAAAGTGTGAGAATTCATATGCATTGGAGGCATGGTTTTCAACACCTTTCGCTATCAACTTCCTAGTTGAAATGTATGAGATATCCACTGAGTAGGGACCAAATAAAACTTTCTTTGGTGAGCCTATATGACTCATTTGATATACAAACAACAAATTTGTTGCCAAGGAGGGCACATAGAGGACATTCTTGAACACTCCATGTTCTAATTTGATTGAACCCTTCCCTTTAGCTTGGATTTGAGTGTCATCTCCCATGTGAATACTTAGACCACTAGTAAGTTGTAATGAAGAGAATGATTCTTTGGATTCAACCATGTGATTGGAGGCTCCTGGATCAATGAGGAGAGCATGAGAATTTGAAAATCCATCTTTCAGTCCATGGCATCTCTCATGACCTTTAGTTTTGTCTCCAGAGTCAACCTTCCTTGTGCCTTTAGGGAGGGAAATATTGTATTGCTCAAGGAGTCTTGAAATTTGATCTATTTTCTTCTTCATATAACCTTTCTCTATATGGTTTCCTTTTTTACAGTAGGAGCACTTGCCCTTGTCAAACCTTTGATTTTTGTCTTTCTTAGAACCCAAGGCTTCATCTGCTGGATCAAACTCTTCTTTAGGTTCAAATTCAGTGTTCCTCTTCTCCTTTACTCTTTGGTTCCTCCTTTCTTGCGAATTCTTTATCTCACTGGCCAAGAGAGATTGATTTGTGTAGGCTCTAATGGCTCCCATATGCATCATATTGTATTTTTCCCGTATTAGAGATTTTGTGAAGGAATCAAGGGATAACATTTGCCAATGAGGAGTTTTCAGTCTCTAGGAGAGAAATGTGGATACAAACACTAAGAATCCTGTGCCAATTTTTCTCAGAATTAAGAGCACCAATTGCTCATCCTTCTTCTCAATCCCTTACTGCTTGCATTGTATGACAAGAGATTTGAATTTTGATAAAAAATGTTGTATAGTTTCAACGTTGTTGGGCTATAGTGCTATCAGTTCATTCTCCAGAATATGACCCCTTAGGTCATCCTACTTTCCAAACAAGGATTTAATCTTCTCCCGTACTTCTTTTAGAGTTCTTAGTTCATCAAGATGGAAGAGTTTCTCCCTAGAGATTTGGATGCACACGAAGCCAAATGCTTCATCCAGCTTGTTCAGATAATTTGACTTTTTAAGAGGTTGCTGGGGTTTGACCTCTCTTCCCATGGTGAGCCCGTATAGATCCTTGTTGCACAATACTATCTGCATATCATCCCTCCAATCAAGATAGTTTAAAGGTGTGAGTATCTTGGGAGTCAAAGCTACTGAATTCTCCATCTTACAGCTTCAAGGAACAACTAATTCTTCACAATATCTTCAATTTACCTATAAAAACACTGCAAAACACTTCAATTCGAAATCAAACCAATTCAAACACTCTCTAATTAGACATGTGCACTTTCTCTGGGTGCATCACACCTGGATAGACTTCTCTGGATAGAATCCAAAGGGAGCAAGGAAAGAATACCAAGAATTATGTGGAACCCAATTACTTTTGGTGCATCAATGGAAGTTTCTGAGGTTTGAAGTTGGCCTGAACACCTGCTCTGATACCATGTTTAATTTTAGCTAAGTTGAGTATCTTTAGGTCTGTTTGAATTAACTTTGAAAAGAAGGCTGCAAAAGAGAGCAATAATGTAAACATTGATCAAATATTCATGGCAAAGTTGCACACACATGGAGAAAAAATTGGAAGAATAACATTACATCCATTAACTAGTAATCTATATGTAATACAATGGTGTTACAAATAGGAGAATTTGAATGCCTTAGGCAGGATTCGAATCCACCAACCTGGAATGGCTCCAGTTCTAACTCGGTGTGGGAAAATCACCACTAGAGCTCACTAATGCAATTGCGGTCAACTAAATCAGTTCACAATCAGTTAATTGATCTAGGTAGGTGGGAAAATGCACCCAACCTATGGAAATTGGAACTAGGATGACTAAAAATGAGCTAACTAACAGGAATCGTAGCATAACTGAACATAACTGAACACCAACTAGGGTCAACTGTTGGTGATTGTTGGTGGCACTCGGAGTGGGTTCCTAGATTATAGGGATTGGTCTCTGGAGCTCCAAAAATCATGTAGGGAGCCACATTAAGTGTTAGGTGGGACCTAGATGAGTCCCCCATGACACTAGTGAAGTGGAAATGACCTCCTAAGCTAGGAAAAGACAAATAGACTATGGTGGTCAAGGGAGGATTAATTATTTAATCCTAACTCTTTAAGCCTCACCTATAATCCCTATAATATATGTCCTCTTGCCATGCAATGAAGGAGATATTGTGCCAACACGATTGTGATGGTAAGAGGGGAATATGGATTGCTAAGATTTGGGATTATTACATGAACATTAGGCCTATTAAGTTGGTGAAGGGACAAGGCTTGGCAAAGGAAACAACTGGACTAAATTACAAGTGATTGGCATAAATTAGGTGGATGGTAAAACACCTAAAGAAGAGGAACATCAAGAGGAGTTGAGGGTTTAGATCAAGGTTGGATATCTAGAATCATCTTAGTATAAAGATGTGATTTACTACCAACAAAAATTCAACTTTGTGGAAATAATGTGTAAGACTCATGGGAGGTCTCTTAAGTTAAGAACCATTAATATCGCATCATTCATGGAGATATATTATGGAAAGATCCTACTGGTGTGTTGTTAAATTATATCATAAAAGATGAAACTGGTGACATAATCAATGAGATACATAAAGGACTGTATGGGTGTTACTCTTCAATGAAAGGAACAATCCACAAGATCTTAAGGTTTGGTTAGTATTATCCCATTTTGTTTTATGAAGCAAACAACACTATGAGAACATGCAACTAATGTCAATTGTTTGTTTCCAAGCATAGCAACATGTTTTACCCCTAAAATATGTCAAGGTGGAAGATCCTTTCCAATAATGGTGATTGGATTTCTTTGTTGAGAAGTGATAAGCAAATAGAAAAAGAGCCAACCTTAAATCATTATTTTTTATTTATTTTGAAAATTAACTTTTGAAAAACTTTCATTGTCTACACGATTTCACAAAGGTTCATGACTAATTTGACCTGATATCTAAGAGTAATCCTATCACCATTGAAATTTCTATGAGCTATTGATAGAGAACAATATGCATCATGTTATCTAAGTAAGTTCACCACCTTTGTTGACAATGTGATTCATCAATCTTGTTTAGTATCTCCCAAAAGAAAAATCCTCGAATATGTGGTGTCAGAGGTTGATAAGTCTTTAGAACATGACATCATACTTTTTTTCATCTTGAATATGGAGCCAGCTATGGTCTAAAACATTGATATAGAAAACTCAAAAGAAATTATCCTCGAAGCGTTACAACCAAGTCTAATATTATGAGCCTATAGTTGCATTCACCCATATAGGAAAGCCTAATTACCTCTAAAAGTAAATTTGACAAAGTTTTTCTCTAGTAACAAAGCTTGAAACGCATAGGAGAGTGGCCTAGGACAAGACATCATTCACATGATCTATCGTTTCCTACACATTTTGGACCTTTGTGGACAATGTTATGACCTTGATAAGCAAGCAATATTGTCAAAGGATAAAAATCAGTCATCTTTCACATTTAATGGTAAGCTATCCAATCTATGTTGATGCCACCTCCCAAATAATTAGTGTCGAATCCTACTACACAAGTAAATAGGTACATAAATTCTCTCCCCAATCATAAGACTAAAATGGTAAGAATTTCCTTGACCCTAACACTCCCATACCCCATAAATGTCATCTCAGTTAGTCCCATGGCAAGTTGAACCCAAAAGTTAGTTGCCATGCTATTCTTAGTATTAAATAGAGGCACCAATTCCATTGTAAAGTTATTGAAATTGTTCTTCCCCAGTGTCATTCAACTCTCTTCAAGGTTTTCAAGTATTCAAAGTACGTGGCCTAGTCCATCCATCATCAATTGGAAAGAATTCAATAGTTTAGAAAGGTTAGGTTCTATTTATAGTTGGATTATCTCAATCTTTTTTCATCATAAAATAAGCTTGATCCCTAGATATCCCAACATTAAAAAATTAGGTCAACTTCACAAATGATAGAATGGACAAATGATATTAAGGAAAACAAGGTCTTTACTGGACATAATAGTTTCATTTACAATTTTATGAGGAGTACCTTTCAATTTATTCTAGGAGAACGCACCCCACAACACCCAAGCACCTTAATCCGAAATGGATCAATATATAAATTTTCATCTATTTTGGTGCTTTCTAGGAAGAAAGATTTGATGAATTGGCTTGCAAGGCCCATTTTAGGGGCAAGTCTCACTTTGCAGATTTGGGGTCTAGAACCTTCTGAGGCCTATTTGAGGGGTTAAACGATGTTTTTTGGGCTCAAAATTGAATACTTTATGCTATGCCCCTTGAGTTTATTCTACACTCTAAGACCTTTCCAACAATCCAAGAATCACGCCAAATAAAGTCCATATGAAGAAGTTATGCCTCCCACAAGTTGACTTATCCACTTGACCACCATGGTACCAAGTGGATTCCATGTATGTTCTTGTTTCTCACACATGTGGAGCTATTCATATGTGGACTTTCAAGAACATTCTAGAAGGTCCAAAAATATAACCCTAATCGAGAGTCGAGCATACAAAAACCCTAAAACTAACCCTAGACAAATATCAGGTTATTTTAAATATCAAGTTGTCAAGAAAAGAAGGGATTCCATTATTATGATGTTATTCTATTGTTCCATCATTGATAAACAACACAAGAGTGGATATTAGAGCAAAACAGGGAAAGTAGGAGATCTTGCAGTATCCATTCTAGCCAGAGAGTCATAAGACTCTAGAGAACTATATGTCTATGTTGAATATTGGGCCGCTAGGAAAATAATTGATTCCATTCTTATGATGGTATTGTATTGTTCCATAGTTAAGAAACAACAAGAGTGGATATTAGAGCATAACAAAGGAAGTAGGAGATCTTGTAGTAGTCATTCTGGTCATAGAGTCATAGGACCCTAGAGCACTATCAAGATATGTTAAATATTGGGTTGTTAGGAAAAGAAGGGATTTCATTCTTATGATGTTATTGTATTGTTCCATAGTTGAACAACAACACAAGAGTGGATATTAGAGCAGAACAAAGAATGTAGGATCCATTATGACCACAAAGTCATGGGTATCTCCATAAATAGTACATCCCTCTTTGTATTTGCATTCTATATAAAAGAGCAAGGCATAGTCCTCATTTTTTGTTAGGTTTTCCCAGGGTTATATTGTGTTAAGTGTGTGGATTGTTTATTTCTTTGCTCTAGTTATTTTTCTTACAATTCCAGTTACTTAGTATTAAGTGGAAGCAAGTTAATAAAATGAACTAATTTGTAAGATCTGTTGTGGCATACTATTCCAATGAAATATCCATGAGAGTTTACATATCACATGCCCTCATCACCTAGAAATGTCCTTAGTTGGAAGGTTGACCCTCTATTTTGATAAAAACCTAAAAGGAGGACATTGACTTATCTTTCAAAACTATATAATGACTTGAGTGGATGGTTTTCATAGGATTCTATAGAAGGTGTCTCAATTGCTTACCTTGAGGATTTTCACATTAGAATACATTAAGTGATGGAGGTGTAGACAAAAGGTTCTTTGGGAAAATATTGGTAATATAATATTCTTTTGCATGAAGAAAATGGTATAAGAATAGGAGATTCAAAACTGGTAACTTATATGATATCCTTTTGCATGAAGAGAGGAAGCTATGAGCTTCTAAAAATATATATATATATATATCTAAACTAGAATGAATTGTGAGAAAAAGAGTAAGAGTACAAATATATTTAAATTATAATGGATTGTGAGTAGAAGAAGTGTAAGTAGAGCACATAGACATTTCCTTAGTATTTGTTAGCAATGCACAACCATTGACAAGGAATTCTATCTTTATTCTTTTGGGCCAATAAGAATTTGCAATTATTTTTTACTTTGTCTAATTTTGATATTTCTATTTCCATTTTTTATTTTATTTTCATCATCTCACATAATATGAATTAAAAAAATTAGGATATCTAAATCATGGTAGATTTTGAAGTAGGGAATTTTGTCTTTTCATGATGTCAAATGAATATAAATGAGAAAAAATAAGATACTAAGATCATAAGATTGAATTTTTCATTTTATTATTATTATTATTTAGATGTGCATCCACAAGGAATTCTATCTTCATTCTTTTGTGTTAATAAGAATTTGCAATTAATTTTTACTCTATTTATTTTTGACATTTCTATTTCCATTTCTTATTTTATTTTCATCATCTCACATAATATAAATGAATATAAAAAATTAAGATATCCAAAAAAAAGTAGATTTTGAAGTAAAAATTTTGCATTTTATTAATATTATTGTATTTAGATGTGCATGAAGCTATGGCTTAATCTATAATCATCTTTGTTACTCACTCCAAAAGCTTATAAAAAATTATAACTTTCTACCATCTCTTTTTCACTATGTTTATGTTTTGCAATCTAGTCTAGTTTGACCATAATTACTATATATTTTTAACAATATATAATTTATATATTTCTCTCTCTTCCTTCCTTCCTTGTAGCAAACCTTTCTTTTTTCAATGTAGCTTTCCAGGTTCATGGTTTATAGTAATGTTTAATTATGGTAAATAATTATTTCATGAATTATTATAAGAAAGAAGTTAAGTGCATTTTACAACCTTGATAGGAGGTGTAATTTATAATTATAATAATTTAAAAAAAAAAATTAAAAAATGAATCAGATGTATAACATTAATGTTTATGAATTAAAATAATAAAAAAATATAATTTATAAAGTAAAATGAAATATTAATAAATGAATACCAAACATATAGAGAGAGACAGAAAGACACTCGTAAATGTGTTTTTCAATTTCTCTTTAGTCACTCTCAATACTAAATAAATCTAAACTTGAAGTTGATTTACATTGGTCATATCCTAAGACATAGGCCATAAGGAAGCAATCATAAAGCATTAAGTTTTTCAAGTGTAACAGAAACAACCAACACAAAACCTTTTGAAGCTCCTGGCCTTCAGTTTACAGCTTTTTATTATCTAACACAAAACCTTTTGAAGCTCCTCACCTTCATTTTACAGCTTTTTATTTGCAGGGTGAAATATTAACAACCTTTCTATAATTAGTAATAAAAAGGTTTCGAATGGCATAGAAATGTCTTCAAATCTCACATTACAAAACACAGTCTTCAGGCCAATATATGCTAGTGGGATCTCATGTCTATTGCCTGATCAAACATCCCCTTATGCCTCTGATTTGACTTGACCATAGCCCTTGTATTGTTTATGTCTCATCTTTTCATCCTTTTGCGTTCTCCTAGCTTCTTCTTCAGTGTGAAGCCATGGAATCATAATAATTGAGTAAATGTTCCCCCTATCTAAGAAAATCAATCGAGCAGATCTCTGCCCATATTCCATTTGTGTGAACTGAGCAGCAATGAACTCTTCGAAGTTAAGAATTGAGGACTCTGCACCATAGGCCCAAAGTACTTCAGGGTCACTTGAATTCGCAATTTAGCTCCCAGAAACAGGTAATTGTTGAGCTCCAAAGTTTAAGAACTTTGGGATACATAAACATTCTTGACGGCATCTGAGATTGTCTACAAGGTCATAAAGATTGTGACTTGGATATACATATCTGTGATAACTGAGGCTGTTTGTGCAAATTGAGCTACTCCCAATTTTGAGATTGTGACACATATACACTCACAGCATCGTAGTTTGCATGTGCAAGTTAAATCACTTGATGAGGTTTGAGAGTTTATATTTCCTTGGTTAGCAACTGCAATTTGTCATTCAACCACTAACAGATCATGTCAGAATGCAAAAGTGCAGTGAAAACAATTGCCTTAATGAATGGCTCATAGAGAAAATAGGCATGCAAGATAATAATAAAATATGCTTTCAAGTAACCTTAGTATCAAAGACAGAAAAACAGGTACTGCACAGCAAATCTGGCGTTGCTTCTAATCCGTGATCAGAGGTCACGGTAGCTTGTCACTCTCATTTAGCAGTTTTTTAGCATAATCTATCGTTAAAGATGGTGCATTAAACCTCTTATGAGCTAACATTTAATGTAACACTCAATTAAAAGCAAGAAATAGAATTGAATAGTGGCAACAGGTAGGTTAAACCCAAACTGCTAGAAGAAAGAATCCGTTGGAAATGTGAAATAGGGAATGTGGAATTTGGATATGCCTTGCTATAATGTTCTGCCTAAATAAAACCCAAACTGCTGGAAGAAAGAATCCGTTGGAAATGTGAAATAGGGAATGTGGGCAACTTCCAATATGACTGGGCATAGAGCTTATTAAATAGTTTGAAAGCCTTTGACAGAAACCCTAAACCCTATGCCCTTTCAAATAAGTTAACTAAGTTAATACCCTAGACCCTACGCCCTTGCAAATAAGTTAACTAAGTTAAATACATAACGAGGATAAATTTCCACATAACAAAATTTGTAAGGATCTTGGTCCAAGTGGGACACTAAATAATGCCATTTCCTTTTAAGGGCAGACTCAAAAGATGTTAATAGAGGAAAATAGTATCCTACCGGCATGAATGCCAGAATAAACAGAGCATAATTTTGATGGCTAGAAGTAGGCGAGCATGGGTTTTCATCCACTGTTCCCATGTTTTGTGTAAAGATTCATCGTAAATCTAGATTGAAACTAAGACAATTTCCATGTTTCTCGGGCTGATTTGCACATAAATAAATTATCATGCATCCAATTATACATTTAAAAAAAGGCATATATCTGGAGTTTTGCTATGCAATCTATTTAGATTAAATCAAAATAAACTAAACGGAAGCAAGCTGAAATTTACAAGTCGAACAGATCGCAACCTACCTTATGAAGCAAAAGAATTAAAAGCTCGCACTGAAACCAAATAATATCTGAAGAAAAACTGAATGCCTCTATGCACCAGTTACATGTATTATGAACCCTCGAGCAGTTACAGGCACTGAGAATATAATAATATACATATAATTTAGCAGTTGGAGTTACATACCCAGATCCAAAAACCCAGCTCAGCTGAGGCTCGTCGTCCCAGGTTCAGTTCCATTCTAATAAACCCAAGATTGATAGGCGTATAAAAAAATAAACTTAGTCGGGTTGATATACCTTGTAATAGAATAAAAGCAGAAGCATTAGATTGGGAATGATAAAGGTCCATGTAGGTGGGCGACCAAACACAGAAGGCTTCCGCTGTCGTTCCGATCTGATCATGTCTCTCAGAAACAAATCTTCACCATTCAACTTCAAACTCTGGGCAACCGTGGCGGGTCGAAGGTTCTCTTTTGGCGATCTGAAGCGCCGTATGTTGTTGAAGAATGTGGAGGTCTTGGCGACAAATAAGCCCAAATAATGATTCTTGAAGAGGGGATTGCCATTACTATCGGTAGGGAATGGAACAGAATGCGCTAATAAGAAGAATGGATCCGCTTGTGAGTGTCTGGGTTGTAGAAGAACGTGATGAAGGGCATTACTTATCTGCTTCACATTTTCCTTATCCATCCCTGGCCAGATCAATGGCATCCTGCCTTGGCTACCAAAGAGTTCTCCAATCTAAAAGAAACTTCTCGACAGTGATTTTCTCTAACTCAGGGCAAACTGTAGATGAGATTGAATCTCTGAATATCGATCATAAGTACAATGATCAAGCTCGCTACACCCACAAGAAGAATGTCTAGGGAATGGCTTGATGAGTCCCTTTACAATTGTGATCACGGTTTACATCGATGTGATCACCCCTCTTTTAGAGCTCTACCCTTTCGATCCTTACCTTATCCATTCATCTAGGTAGATAATCATTGGCCTTAAATTCTTTGTAGGATGAAAAGTCTGTTGTATCTATATAAATATATGGTTGAGGATAAGGTTTTATGGTTCATCCAATGGAAGCTCAGGTTCCATTCTATATAATGATAGTGTAGTAGTTGCTTTGGAGGTAGGTGTTGTCTCGTCCTTGTGACCAGGGTGACAGTTTTATCATTCTCATATCTAACATTAAGGTTGGGTGGCCCAGACCTAGGGTTTGTTGTTATTCCAGTGACCTACCAGCTCTATCTCTGCTATGTTCACGGGGAAGGTATCCCTGGATATATATATATATATATTTGTAAATATGCAATATAGAATTATAAAAATTGAATAATAGAAAAGAAAAGTATTTTTTAATCAACAAATGTCTTTATCTTTTAATTGTGCATTACTTTTCACCAAGAAAGCAAAAGAATTTTGATGACTTGGGGCTTTATATACTTAAGGAGGCTTGTTATGTTCCTCCCACTTAGGTTTGTGGGAGTGTTTTGAGATGTTTATTACTTGAAAAATCATCTTGGGCATCAACACAAGCTTTCTAGAGTGCATTATCATGCACTTAGATGGGTTCTTCATATGGTGTTGGTGTTTGATTACCAAAATGTGCTAAAAAGCAGGTGCTTGATATGTTTATTACTTGAAACATCATTTTAAGCATGAACATAAGCTTTCTAAAGTGCATTATTATACACCTAGATGGGTTCTTCATGTGGTGTCCGTGTTTGATCGCCAAAATGTGCTAAAAAACACTTGCTTGAGATGTTTATTACTTGAAACATCATTTTGTGCGTCAACACAAGCTTTCTAAAGTGCATTATCATGCACCTAAATGGGTTCTTCATATGGTGTTGGTGTCTGATCACCAAAATGTTCTAAAAAGCACTTGCTTGAGATGTTTATTACTTGAAACATCATTTCGGGCATCAACACGAGCTTTCTAAAGGGCATTGTCATGCACCTAGATGGGTTCTTCATATGGTGTTGGTGTTTGATCACCAAAATGTGCTAAAAAAAACTTGCTTAAGGGTTGTGTGCTTAAGGACTAGATCAATTGATGAAAGTTAAAGGAGCCAAGAAAATACAACACATTCTAATTTACTATATGCTATGGAAAGTGAGGAATCCAATCAAAAGCTACACAATTATAACATACAATAAAGAATGTTTCAATTTATATTAAGAAAAATAGGGGGGAAATGAATTACAACACCTTGGTAATATTCAGTTGTAATAGATGAACTCCACATCTATCCCAAGGGAGGGTTCTTCTTATCCTCTAGTGCTCCCCTACAAGTTGTAAATGGTGTGATTTGAACTTGATGGAAAGGAAGCGACAAGAATGGAATCTCTCTCCCTCTTTGTGGAAGAAATTCAACACTATATTCTTACTAGTTGTGAGTGATATAAAAGATGACCTTGGTGTCTTTATTTATGGGGGAATCTCTTAGAACTAGCTTCAATTTGAGTAATCCCTTACATTGATGAAGTAGTAGGATAATAATAGGTATTAGAGACTAGATCAAAGGCTATTATTAGTAATAATGGATTGGTGATGTCCACTTTTAGACCATTATGCCATTATGGGAGGTGAACAACATTAATTGACCAACTAAGATAATTGTTTTCTATTTTTGGGACCATAGCATAGATTTTAAGGAAAAAAGTGTGCAACACTTGCAGATTATCGAGTGAATTCCATGAGTTGACTTTTAGGGTCAAATTAACATCTAGGTTAGCTTCTAGTCATAATGTTGAGGTCATATGGTGATGATGATGATAAAAATGGGGCTAAAGTTGTTGAAAGTGATGTGATAATGACAAAGTGAGGGAATGAAATTAGGTTACTAACATGATATTGCTTCTTAAGTGTCTTGAGGCTATTGATACGAATCTAGTCCTTACCTATTGGTCACATCAATCAATTGTTGGTACATCCCAAGTTGTGTGGCCTCCATTAATAATCTGTAAACTGTAGGAGCATAACTTGACAGTCTCACTAACATGTATCTCTGTAGAATAATGGTTAAATGCTTTCTTTGCAATCGAATTTGGGTTGATCAGTTAATGAAGACCATAGCCATAAAAAAAATTGTATTCATCGTCTAGCAATTTAATATGACTAGAAACATTGTATTCATGTTCCGACAGTTTAATATGCCCCCAATAGCAAAAGGGATGTGTCTGACACTTCTAGATTATATTCACCTAGGAGTGATAAAAAATGCGCCAACCTTTTTAAATTCACCCAACACTATTTTTAAATGCCCCAAGCATCAACATAAATGTTTAGGTGTCAATGAACATGTCCATGCATGATTGAAGACGCCCTAGCATGTATAAATTCACCCATCACTAGGCACCAATGAGCACGTCCAGGCATGATTGAATACCACCCTAGCATATATAAATTCACATAACACTATTTACATTCACCTATACAGATTTAAAACTTGCCCTACTTGATTGAAATTCGCCCCAAAAAGAAAATAAATTCATTTTTCCCCATAGAGAAGGGATTCAATGAAGGAATCAATAGTTAACGAGCCACAACATTCATACATTTGACATAAATTTTATCCTCGAAACCCAATGGGAAAACCAACATTGTATCTCAGAAGATAAATATAGAGGAGTGAGCTATACATAGAATCAATGTATTGTTACTCATTGGAAAACACAAAATTGTATATGGCCAAGGATCAGAGACATCTTCATTGTTTGTGGACAGGATTCTTGACTCGTTCCTCCAACAATCTTCAAGAAAGATGCATCTGCAAGCTCTCATTGTTGCTACTAACCTCTGCCTTCTTTCCCCTACTCTCTTCCCCCAAGAATGAAGAATTTACTTCTCTCTCCCAACCTTCAATTTTTATTTGGATCCTTATGCAACAACATGTGACTTCACCTTTAACCACCCAATAATAGTGGTAGAGCTTTGACACCCACAATTTTGTATAGAAGTAGAGTATAGGCAATAATACATTCCTCAATTTCTTAGTAAAACCATGCAAGTGGAAAGTATGTCACAACAAATTATTAGAAAATGGAGGTATACATTAAAAAAAGGGTTGTGTAGATCTTGTTTTTACTGAAGAAAATGATGGTCCAACTATTGTTTGATGATTTTTGTCCAAACAATCTTAATATTCAAATTTAGTATCTGAGAAAACAAACAAACCCAGTGCTTCATCCATATGGAACAATACACCCTTCCAAAAAGATATTCTTGAACATCTATACCAGTGTTCGACATATCCCACTTCATAAGTTATCAATCCCATATGCACCTATGATTTCTAGTATCATTTCCCTTTATTGTAAGAAATTGATTAAGAAAGGAGTTCTTTGGAAGATTTGAGTCCTCATTTTTCCCTCATCCTAGATTTCACTTCCTCATAGAATCCTAAAGATTTGGTAGGTCATCAACTTGCTAATAGAGATTGTAATCCCTTCTTAGACATTGATCTTGGGATCATGTATCCGAGCCAACTCATGGATCTAATCAATGGATTATTTTTGCTCAAGGTATGTAAGTGACATGATGTATTCCTAATAATTAGATTGGTATATCACTCCCCTAGCTTGCGGTGTTTCTAGTTAGCTAAAACATAACATTAAGAGAAAAATGCACCAAAATATAGCTACAAAAGGAAATAAACACAACTTAAATGGGAAAATAACAACATTAAGGAAAATTTTGTTGACATTTGGAACTGAATGCAATGTTCACTTGCCTCTTTAAGGGGACAACCTTCATTATAAGTAAATATCCAAATTAATGCAATTATATTCTTCACAATCGATCGCCTAACTTCTACAATGATATATAGTTTCTAATTTACCAAAAACCTAACCACATAATTCACCTCCATTAATGATGCCTCAACCAGTAAGTAGTGGACCTTCTTTATTGAGGCCACTTGAATTTATTGATTTAACACTCTACTACCTCATGAGGCCTTATTTATTAATGATGTCCCTCAATGCGTTAAGTAACAACCTATTCTACTAACTAGGGGAGTTAGAACTTAGTATAGGACACTAACATGATCTCCACATTACAAAGCATCCTTTCCCTCAAGGCTAAAGAAGAGGAAATTAGCAAAGAATATTTGTTGTTTCCCATGTATCATCTTTAACCTATGTATCGCTCAATTGGATCAAAACATAGAAGATACTCACATTTGTCCAAAATGTTCTCAACTTTTAACCAAATGGAACCCTCTTCATCCAATTCTGGAAGGCTACTTTGAACTCTGTAATGGGAGTCAAGAACTTTCCTCAAGAGGGACACATGAAAGCCTAGGTGAAGCTTAGAATGGACAGGCATATCTAACTTGTAAGCCACTGGGCATATACATTTAAGCATATTATATGGTCCATAAAGCTTAGGATCTAAATTCTAGTGGCTCTTCTCCTTCTATGAGGTCTACTTATAAGATTGGATATGAAAGAATGCTTGATCCCCTTCAATGAAAGGGCATTGATAGTGATGTTAATTATCATGTTTCTTTATACAATTTTGAACCAACACCAAATTATATTTAAGGGTATAAAGAATGTCAACACGAGCTATCAAGGTGTTGCTCATCTCCAAAATCTTAGAGAGGCCTACTAAGTATGAGATCAGATGGGGGAGATTGTCCATAAATTCCCTCAAAGGGCATAATTTTAGTAGCACTATGATAGGTAGTATTATACCACCTATTAGAATAGAGAATTTTGGTGCAAATCCAAAAAAATAAACAAGTCATGGAAAATTTATATTTATCAATCTTGTCAGTCAAGAACTAAGTGGCCTAAGTGGCCTAAGGACTGGGGTCATTACATCTCAACCATTCATGCATTTGTACATGATCAAGAGTTAATAGGGAAGGACCCCCCATGAATGGAATGGATGCATTGAGAAACTTTTGACGTGCATTCCTTTCCATTCACACATATGGAACTTGATAGGGAAAGCATAAGAAGGGTACCCTCACAAATGACCAAGATTCGTTCCCAATACTTAATCTCATCCATTCAAACAAAATAAAATGCATGTGAGATAGTCGAGGGTAGTCCACTGTCAATGGAGTATATTTGACTGTGAAACTTCTAACTTTCTATCATAGCCATTTGCACAAAATCACATGCATCTGAGATGATCGAGGGTGGTCCCCCACAAAGGGAATATGTTTGATTGTGCAACTTCCAACTTTTGATCATATCCACTCGTGCATGAATACATTATCAAGAAATACCACAAATAGGTCCCCCATGAGTGGTCAAGATGAGACCTCAACGGATGTGAAAGTTAAATCTCACTCACTTGTGCAATATAGAATCTAATCACATGTGCAAGAATATTCTAGAATATTGGTGATCTACCATGTCATCTTAGATGGAATCTCAATGACAACTATCTCGCAAACAATACAAAATGTGGGGTAGGCCCAACCTAGTCAGCCTTTCGATAACCAATAGGAAGTAGACGCATGTCCCTCTAGCTCAGACAAAAGGATTGTGGCACCATTCTTTTTCCATTTCACTTGGGAAACACCTGAAAAAAATCCAAGAAAACATGGTCCCATCCATCCTATATTATGGGCCAATTTTTCAGTCGATGAAGGAAGAGGTTTCTCAATAAAAGCAAAGAAGAAGGGCTGTTATTTCTTCAAGTAGCCATGGGAGCTATGCCATTAATGTAGAATGGTTATCGAGGAGGCCTGATTTTTTCTAAAAGAGCGAAACTAATTGAATGTAATCGAATTCCTTTCCTCAAAGAAAAGCACATAGAAAAACAACCTTAAAGGTCAATGATGCATTTTAGAATAAATCTAAATAAATCATGAGAATCAAGAATTTATGGAGGATAGGGACAACAAACTAACTTAGAGTTTAGTTATCATGAAGAGATAAATCTTCCCTAACACCATAGGTTATTAAGCATGCTATTTATTTCTCTCCCGGTAGGATCTAAAGGAAATATGTTTCTCATTTAGAAAGGTTGGCATGTTTTGAGATTGAAATATTTTGTTTCCCTCGAGAGTGAACATTAAGGAAGAGATTCTTAGAATACTTTATAGAAAGCTTGAGTTTTATATTGGAAGTCGTTTAAGTTCACCCTCCTAGTTGTATCAATTTGCGACTCTTTGTGGTAAGTGTCCTTTTGTTAATTCCATGACTTCTCATATCTATGTTGCTTGAAATTTTGAACTTTATAAATAAAATTTTGAAGTTGCAATTTGGTGTAACCTCCACTATGTTCAATATTTTATATGGTGACTTGTCAAGCTTACAAATTTCATGTGGTATATTATTAATGTTTCCATGACTTGTTAGTGATTTCAAGGAATCTCATTACTCATCTCAAACAAATATTGTATTTTGCTACTAATTTTTTATTGGCTCAATATGCATTTTCTTCAATAGGGTGCCTGGAGCCCCTGCTCCTTGCCTTGTCTGAACTCCCTAATTTGAAATGTGATTGTGTGGAAATATTGCAAATAGAGAAATACCTTTTCTTAAAATTCCGTAACTGTTGCAATATTTTGATCTACGTTTGTGTATCTGTGTTAGACGATTCCCCAAAATACAATGTGTGAAACCAACTATGATATGCTTCTTCTTAGTTGATCTATGTTTGGCATCTATATAATTTACAGCTCAATGACACTTGCTTATCTATGATCTACGTCTTTACTATGAAGGAACTTCGCACATCTGATATATGGGTATTCTTATTCAATGCTTATGCACAAGGGATCTGCTTCATAAATATATTATATGCAACCAATGATCCATTAATACCCCAAAATTCCAAATCTTGTCAAGTAGGTATTCCAGATCTTCATTTTCACAAGCTTGATTCACCTCATCCATCTCTTGCTTATTTATAATAATATTGACTCAAGAGATGTGTCCACTTAGTGAAGTCCCTTAACTTCGGATGATGTCCCACTTGATTGCATCTTTGGCAAGTTAGGATCTACGTCGGCGTGCCACTTTTTACAAATCATCTTTGTAGTGTATAACGCACATATACCAATGTCCTTGTGGAACTTTTGCACACATCGGTTTGTTGCTTAGATTGATTTACAAATCATTGTATCGCTTACCGAATTTCTTGTGGAAATTTACACACAATATTATTTTACTTTATTCATATGTTTCACAATAAATATTTGTGCATCTATGTTATTTACAATATTCTTCTTTGTGTATGAATATGTGCGCATGTGTGACCAATGTCATTGTGGTATAATTGATTTTATGTGATCTCCTCGTTATTTCATATGTATTTCTTTAAGCTGACTGTGATAGAATTGTTTTAGCAATTACATCTGATTCTTTTGGTCCATTTTATTTTAACGTCTTGATCTGTTTGATCCTTGGACATCTTTGATCTGTTGACATTGATGAAAACATTTGAAATCTTTGATCCTTTGACATCAATGACAACATTTATTCAACAATGCTAGAGATTCCATTCACGAGTATTGACACATATTGTAGTTAAGAGATATTATTCTCCTCACATCGTTCCTGACAGGGGAGGATTATAAACAATTAGAAACAAGCAAGCAAGAACAAGCGATCATGCATCAGATACAAAGTAGTGATCCTACCACACTCAGATTTGTTTCCTGATCTATAGCCAGAACCATGACTATCATGTTAGTAGAATATTGCATCAGATTCTACTAACCTTCCATAATGTTCCACCAAGAACCTATGATCCTTTGATCCAAGTTCCAGAGTTGTTGTTCAGCTTAAAACCACTCATTTTAGTAGAAGATAATCAATTTATGCTAACCTTTTGGAATTTTCCACTAGTAACCTCTGAGCATTCCTACCAAGTTCCAAAGTTTGTAGTCATTAAACCACCCACATAGTAGAATAATTTAGCTGTTGCTATCCCCCTTTGGCTGGTGGTCAAATAAAACCACCACTTCATAGAGCACTTGTACTTAATAGGAAAAGTCAGCTTCGGCTAACTTGTTTGGCATAGTCATATTGTAAATCCTTTTATCCATGATCTCTCTTTTCTTGGACTCAAATACACCCCTTTAGATTAAGGGGGGAATTTTGGGAACTTAATCCTCAAGGTTAGGTATATTAATGTATTATTCACCACTATTCACATTATTATTGAGAAAAGAAATTGAAGAGTCAATAGGTGAATAGGAAGAGTTGGGAAGGAGTCTAATATTCCACTTGGAAGTTGAAACCAAGGGTCACCTTTCTCTTGTATTTATATGTACATTAGCTAATGAGAAAGTATTGTGCATTCACACTCATCCACTCTCTCTTTGTGTTTGTGTATATTGTTTGTATTTGGTTGTGTGTTAAGCTAAATCTCCCATTTTCCCATGTGGGCAACCTAACACCAGAGAACCAGATAAAAGCTAGAGAAACAAACACATTGAGATCCAAATGCACTATATTAGAGGTTTGATTCATGATTATATCATTGATCTACAATAGCATCCTTCCATAAAAGAATTTGTAGACGTAATCATCAAGTCCTTCGGAGAGAAGAAGTTCACAAGGTTATGAGCTTACTTAAGAGTGAATGCATATTTAGAGCTTAATTTTCAAGAAATTTTCATGAGATTATCCTTAGAAGACAAGGAAATTGAAATTATTCTAGGCAAACCCTCTGAAGTGATAATTTCTAACAGTATGACAAAATTGCTAAAAAAGGGGCATCTAGGTGTAATTGCACAACTATGCTCACTAGATGTTTAAGCATATATATTCTCTATTTCAATAGATCTCCAAAGAGTTATTGACAATAATTCCATGGTATTTGGGGATCTACCTAAAGGTATTCCACCTTTTCGATATCATGACCATGTTATTGTCTTGCAACTAGGAATTTTACCACCTAACATGAGACCCTATAGGTACCCATATGTACAAAATAGTGAGATTGAGAATATCGTTCAAAAAACATTATATGAAGGCATCAATCAACCTAGCCAAAGTTATTTCTCTATACCAATGGTTATTGTTCACAAAAATGAAGGTTCATGGCATATGTGTTTGGATTATAGAGAGCTCAACAAGATGACCATTAAATATAAGTTTATTATTCCTATCATTAATGAATTATTAGATGGATTACGAGGATCAATTTATTTTACCAAGTTGGATATCCATTCTGGATATCATCAAATTATAATGAGCACATAATACATTTTGAAAATATCCTTTAGAGTATGTGAATATCATTATGAATTTTTGGCCATGCTACTTTCCCTTACCAATGCACCTTCCAAATTTCAAAGCTTGATTAAATATATTTTTAAACCATCCCTCATAAAATTTGTGTTAGTATTTTTTATGATATACTAATCTATAGAAAATCTTGGGAGGATCATGTACAACATGTTGACATAGTCTTAAAACTATTGAAGGAGCACCAACTACATGCCAAGCCATAAAATGGGGGCTTTGGGGTTTAGGAAGTGGAATATTTGGGTCATATTGTATCTCATGAAGGCATCAAAGTGGACCCCAACAAAATTAAATCTATCATGGAATGGCCAATTCCTAAATCCTTGAAGTATCTTAGAATATTATTAGGATTGACATGCTACTACTGTAATTTTGTCAAGAATTATGGTCAAATAGTAGCACCTCTAATAAAGTTATTAAAAAATAAGGCATTATATTGGAGTCCAAAAGAAACCAAATCTTTTGAAAAACTAAGAGAGGTTATGTGTACAACTCTTGTATTATCCACTCCTGACTTAACAAAACCTTTATTGTAGAATGTGATGCCTTAGGGCATGGAATTGGTGTAGTTTTAGTGTAATAATGAAGGACCCTTTCCTTTGAAAGTTTCCAAATTAAAGGGAAAAAGTCACTCAAAGAAATTTATGAAAAGGAAATGTTGTTCATGCTGCATTGAATTAAGAAATGGAAACCTTACCTAATAAGAAGACACTTCAAGGTAAGAACATATTATGGAAGTCTTAAGTACTTCTTGGAACAATGATTGTCTTTAGAAGATAAACAAAAATGGGTTACAAACAGGGTCTTTTTAGGGATTCTAAAATTATAATTAAGTATAGTATTCTAGGCAATTATTTTGGATTGAAGAAAACATGTATATAGATAGGTAGGCGAATGTTAAATATGAAACATACAATTTACTACCAAAACATGTAAATTTTGGCGAATATTATGATAAAAAAACATATTTTATGTAATTATAGGTGATATTAGAGACTAAAAATGACCAAATAACGAATTTACTTTTTGAAAAAAAACCCAAAAAATAGCCAATTGGCGAAATTCCCCCCCTAAAAATCACCCTAGTTACAAAGATGCTAGGTTATGAGTTTGAAATTAAACACAAAAAAGGAAAACAAAATGTGGTGGAATATGTACTTTTAAGGAAAGAAGATGAAATAGAGGGATTATTGTGTTATTCCAATTATGCAATTTGATTGTTTGGGAAAAAAATGGTAAAATGGAAGTAGGATTAGAAGGCATGCAAGATAATTCAAAAACTACAAGAGGAACCTAGTTCACTAGATATATTTGTGTGAAAGAATGAATCAGTATGGTACCATGATCACCTATATTTATGTATGAATTATTAAATCAAACATAAGGTCCTTTTGGAATTGCACACTTCTCCTATAGAAGGAAATTTGATCCGAATTTTAGGGGAAATATGGTCTAAATTCAGATGTACAAGTCATAAAATAGTTAAGTGGTGAGGACACCCTCTCCCATTCACTATAAAGAATTAAATGGAGAGGCCACATTCCCTCATCCATGGTATTTAATAGCCCATGGTTTTGTTCCATGCTATGGCTTCAAGGCACATTGTACCTCTCCCATCCATGGTATTTGACAACCCATGGTTTTGTTCCATGGTATGGCTTCAGGGCACATTGTAATAATATTACATAAAGGCTTTATGCCTTCTCAATAAAGCATTCAAGTATTTTTTCCATCCTAGATATCTCTTATTCTATCTAGTTATTGGGTTATTGGTTTTGAGTGCCTTTCTTAGTATATTTTGAGAGGTGAGTCCCAAAGAACCCTATTTGAGCCTCACCCCTCCATGTGGCCTATATGCTCTATGTTTCTATGTCTAGGGTATTCACATCCTAGATCTCACTGATGTGTTTTTCTCGTAGTTGGTCCATTATGTTATCTCCTCTCCTCCTCTCTCGAAATCCAAGCCTTTGGGTATCATCCCTCAAGGTCTGGATCAGTGGTATCAGAGCATGTACGCTCTCCATCAAAAAAAGGGTTTGAATCATACTACGGGTTCAATATTTGCAGTGATCATCAACCTCCTTTTGGTACTAGCATAATCCATTTACTAGGCCATACACTGTAAGCATCACAGTTGGTCCACATGCTACAGGTATTTTCTACCCTTGGGTCTTTGATCATCATTACAAGGAGAACCATACATGCATCCACTAAATCCATTGGTCTGCAACATTTCAACATTTTTCTAGGGTGTCCATGCTGCCCACGGAGGTTCCACAACCTCTACAACATCCCAAGTTGCTCTACAAACCCTTGGAATCCTGTGTGGCCCTCTACACTCTCACATCAAGCATTATTTCATCCTCATGTGGCCATGGAATGGATTAAAATCATTTTTGCATGATTATTGGAGCTTGGGAAACCTCATTCCATCCCCATCTCAGCCCAACCATAACTGTACGACCATCATATAAACACCATGATAGACGAACTAGAGGTCAACTCAACTATGCAAAATTCAAATAGATTTTACAACTTTTATAGAGAGTTTTAGAGGCTCTTAGATATCTCATTGGAAAGATATTTTTTTTATATAAAATGGGCATTTCACGGTTTTTCATTTTCCTTCCTAGTTTGTGAGATATGCTTGTTTGAACCAACATATGTTTGTACACAGTGTGGCCTCACATACAAAAAATTTGAAAAAATTCAACGAGCTCCACAAAACATATTAGAGGCTTTACCTATCTCATTAGAAAGGTATTTTTTTCATCTAAAATGGTTTTTTTTCAATTTTTCATTTGGATTTCCGGTTTTATAGATGTCATCGATGGAAGCAACATATGTCTGAAAAAACAATGTGCGCGTGTCCCCTGAGCTTCAACAAACACTTTCCTATTATATGGGCCACCAAAATGCAAGTATGTTAAATGGACGTAAATTTCTCTTCAATATCTCAAAAGGGTCTTCAACAGAACTCAATTTCATCGCTAGCATCAGAAGCTATGAATGGATTTGTAGCGAGACATTAACTGCAACAAAGGGCATGAATTTTTCAAAATTTTGGACTTCTATAAAATTATATTGTAATCATGGCTATGGGTTAACCACACAAAACCCACGGTTATGTATTGTAATCATGGTTATGGGTCAACCACACAAAACCCATAGTCATGGTCATGGTTTAGTCACACAAAACCCATGGTTATGGGTCAACCACAAAAAACCCATGGCTATCGTTACAACTGATTTTACCACACATGGTGGATCACACCTTTATGGCCTTCCCTGTCCCTCTGTAGACTCTTTAGACCCCATGGACCATTTTTGTACCTTTGATGTTTCCAAGATTATCCCTAAAAATATGCATTATTTTCTATACGCGACTTTTAAACCTATTCTCGTGTATATATGCGGGTATGACCCTCAAAATCGCGTACATCGGGATGTGCGCAAAAGGCCAAATAGTTTTGGAGTTTTCCTTGATGTGGATCCAAGTCACTTGTCTCTTGGCCTTCCATATGCCTTGATATCGCTCGGATTTGACCTTCCATTACCCCATTGAAGCACTATATAAGGAACCCTTTGGATACATTGAAAGGGGAGGAATTGAAGACCAAGAAAACTATAGTCCATTGTTGTCGGAGCTTATACTTGAGTCTGTATCCCTTTGTCCCTTGGAGCACTTTGTGTTCTTCCCAAGATTGCCTTTTCTTGTGAGCTTGCTATCGAGAGATGGAGGATTGAAGTGGTGGAGGCCCAGGTGGAGGACTCAGTTTCTCCGATTCGCAGACATGCCGATAGAGGTTGTCACTATTGTAATGTTTGTTTTATATTAATAGAAATATATTTTCCTATCCAATAATGTGTATTTAAATGAGTATTGAATCCGTGGATCCTTTTAAATGCTTATATGTTATTGATTATATATGCTAGAGTAGGTTTAACACCATCATATATAATGCTTGTATTGTTTGTTGAATGTTGAGAGAGCGAATTGCTAATACAAGCGAGAGTGGAAAAGCTCAACGGGGATTTACATCAACCATTCGGAAAAAGGTATGTTTCGAGATCCTTTAGTGTTAGATATTTGGTTTCTCTTGCATATGGGAAAGGATTGATTCCTGTGGTTACCCTGTCTGTTGTGGTACCCTAATCCATAGGAAGTTTTCTCCGTAACATAATTGGCGACCATATTGGGGAGTTCCTAGTAATTTCCTTTGGGGGTTTATTGGCATTCAATGTTCTTGAATTGCTCTGATTTCTCTGTTTCTGAGTCGGGTCTAGGGGCATGTTTTCCTGGTAGTGTCTGATAGGAGTAAATTTTGTCTCAGCTTGTCTGTTTACCTTCTTTTTTATCTCTTTTTCTTCCTGTACACAAGTTTTGTCTTCACAGTCGCGTGTACATGCGGTTTTTACTGAGATATCCATGTATATATGTGGTTTTTCTGCACAAGGTCGCGTATGCCCTGAGTTCTTCCCTTTTGGGGAAGCTTAAGTGTTGTTGGGTGAGTTTGGATGATTGCTAAGTCTTCTTGAATGTTTCTAGAGTCTGTATACACCTTTGTTTTTTACCAGAGACTCTTTTTAGTTTGAATTTTTTTTTATAATGTTCTTCTCATTGCATTTTCTATTTTTTTGTTTTGGGATTAGTGCATTAGGTCTCTTTTACCTTAGTGCTTTGCATGGGTGTTGTTTGATAGTGCTTGCAGAGTCTGGGGGTGGTAGAGTCATTCTTTTGCCTTATTATCTCATTTTAATTCAAAAAATACAAAAATATTTCCTTTTTGCATCATTATGCATTATTAAATTTTGCATTTTGCATGGTACTTGCATTAGGTTTGCTTGGAGAAGTACTGGTCAGGATTTCATATAGGAATGATTGCATCTTCATTTGAAGGCAAATTTTGCATTTCACGTAGTAGCATACCCTGTTTTTCATTCGACACGGTGCATTTGCATTAATTGTTAGGTGTGCATTTTACTTCTTGTTGCGTCATAACACCATTAGTTGCATGATCATTTTCGCTTTTGAGTAATAAGCCAATTAAAATCAACGCATAATAAAATGAATTACACTCTTTTATTTTATAGGGTGCACCAACAAGATTAGGTTTTGTTAAATTTTCATATGCTAAGCTAGATCATTAGTATTTCATTTCAATTTCATAACAAAAGCATATAAACATGATCACCGAAAGATAGACAAGCACAACCATACAAAAGAGAACACAAAGATTTATCCTGGGAAAACCCTAAAGGGAAAAACCCAACAAAAGCTTCCTCAATATAGATGCCCCAAAAAGGTAAAAGATAAAACCAACAAGGAGATCAAAGCCTGATCCTCCTCCTCTTCCAGCTACTCTTCTCTTCTCCATAAATGCGCTACACAAGTGAGAGTGTGTGTGTCAAATGAGGAGAGCTACACCTCTATTTATATTCATCCGTTAACTTCAATTAACTCATCTGACATGTAGGCTCGAGTTAATCATGTAGGCTCGAGTTACACATGTAAGCTCAAGTAACCACATTGGGGTGCTAATGACCCACCTTTACAATTAGAGGGGACAACCTCATGAATCTTATTAGTTCTTCTGATTAGAAGCATTGGGGTACAAGATAATACAAGTGGTTCTCCTGGTAGGACCATCAGGGACCACAAAAGATACATATAGAATGTTCTTCGAAGTTACAATATTTCAACACTCCCCCTTAACAAGAAGGGTATTCTACAACAACATCAACAACAACAATAGTAGGAGAGAGATAGAGGACATCATTAGCATCATCATGGTAACACATCTATAAATCATTGGAATTTTTTCAACATTATGTAGTCTTCATCTTCAATCTTCAGTTTTCATCATCATTAATACTTTGACTGCGTCGATCAGTAACATCTTTAGCACTTTGACCTTTCGATCAGCAACATCATCTTCAACACTTTGACCTTTCGATTAGAAACATCATCTTCAGCACCTTGACCTTTCGATTAGCATCATCTTCAGCACTTTGACCTTTCGATCAGCAACATCATCTTCAGCACTTTGACCTTTCGATCAGCATCATCTTCAGCACTTTGACCTTTCAATCAACAACATCATCTTCAGCACTTTGTCCTTTCGGTCAGCAACATCATCTTCAGCACTTTGACCTTTCAATCAGCAACATCATCTTCAGCACTTTGACCTTTCGATCAGCATCATCTTCATCACTTTGACCTTTCGATCAGCAACATCATCTTCAGCACTTTGTCCTTTCGGTCAGCAACATCATCTTCAGCACTTTGACCTTTCGATCAGCAACATCATCTTCAGCACTTTGAGCTTTCAATTAGCAACATCTTCTTCAGCACTCTGACCTCTCGATCAGCAACAACATCATCATCATACTCTGATCTTTTGATCAGGAACATCATCATCATCATACTCTGATCTTTCAATCAGAAACATCATCATGAAAAAATCATCATCATCAAAACATCATTATTATCAAAACATCAACATCATCAAAACATCAACATCATCATCATCAAAACATCAACATGATCCTTCCTTTCGGAATTACGGGATCAACACATCTGTGGAACTCAAACAATCCTTCCTATTGGAATTACGGGATCAAGTCAATGATCCTTCCTTTCGGAATTACGGGATTTAGGTCGAGTACTATATCCCAAACATCATTCTAGTCGAAATTACGGGATCAACACAGTTGTGGAACTCAGACAATCCTTCCTATTGGAATTACAGGATCAAGTCTTTACGGAGCTACCAATGATCCTTCCTTTTGGAATTACAGGATTTAGGTCTTTACAAAGTTACTAATGATCTTTCCTTTCAGAATTACGGGATTTACACACGTTCTCAAGTACCGAAGTCACCGGATCAGTTCTGAACCGATGTTCAAGGATAATACAATCCTACCACATTCACGGGGACCGAGATCTCCGGATGCATTTTGAACCGAGGTTCAGGGATGATGCAATCCCACCACTTTCACGGGGGCCAAGACCTCCGGATACATTTTGAACCGAGGTTCAGGGATGATGCAATCCACCACTTTCACAGGGGCCAAGACCTCTTGATACATTTTGAACTGAGGTTTAGGGATGATGCAATCCTACCACATTCATGGGGGCCGAGACCTCCGGATACATTTTGAACCGAAGTTCAGGGATGATGTAATCCCACCACATTCACGAGGGCCAAGATCTCCAAATACATTTTGAACCAAAATTCAGGGATGATGCAATCCCACCACATTCACGAAGACCGAAGTCACCGGATCTATTTTGGACAGATGTCCCAGGATGATACAATCCCTCTTCATTCTTTGAGGACCAAGGTCGCCGGATCACTTTTGGACAGATGTCCCGGGATGATACAATCCCTCTTCATTCTCGAGGACTGAGGTCACAGGATCACTTTAGGGCAGGTGCCCAGGGATGATACAATCCCACTGCAACATCACTACTCCCCCTTTCGGGGAAGGTCTTTTCGAACCACACCAAGCTTGTCTCAAAAGTGTTCAAACTTTACTCGGGACAGAGGTTTCGTCAACATATCATCATCTACATCTTCATTATGTGGATACTGAACTATCACCATCTGTATCTCCAGTATGTGAATACCGAAAGCATCATCTATATCTTCAGTATGAGAATACTGAAATCATCATCATCTCTATATTCAGTATAGAAATATTGAATCACCATCATCTGTATCTATCTTCATGTCAAAGAGACCTGATATCAGCTTTCGAAGCCATATGACTTCACAACTTAGCAGAGCAATCTGCTATGTATTCTGCGCCAGTCGTGCTAAGAGAAATACTGGACTATTTCCTACTAAACCATGAACTCATAGCAAACCCCAAACAAAAGCATCTACTTGATGTGCTTTTCCTATCTGAGATACTTCTAGCCCAATATTCATATGTATAGCCATACAATCTGTAGTCATGGTTTCCATCATAGTATAGACCAAAGTCTATAGTCCCTTTCAGATATCTCATCACATGTTTTGCAGCTACTAGGTGAACCTGTCTTGGTTGAACAAGATATTGACTTAAGGTGTTCATAGCAAAACAAATGTCTGGTCTTGTACTTGATAAGTACATCAATGACCCAATGTTCTGTTTGTAATGAGTCACATCCACTAGCTCTTATGAGTCATCAACTAACAGCTTCAGGTTGGAGTCCATGGGTGTTGCCATGGCTTTGCATTCCAACATATTGAATATCTCTACCGCATACTTTCCCTGGTTGAGAAAGATTCCTTCTGAACTTTGCCATACTTCTAGACCTAGGAATAATGCATTAACCCAAGGTCTTTCATCTCAAATTCTTCTTCTAATTTCTTCTTTCTTTCTATGACCTATTTTTCATTTCGTGTCAAGAATAAGTCATCCATATATAATAACAAGATGACAGGTTCATCTTCTACATCCTTGTAGTAAAGGTTAGGATCGACTTTACTCTTGGCAAATCCCATGCTCATCAGGAAACTATCTATTCTTCCATACCAAGCTCTAGGATCTTGCTTCAGGCCATAGAGGGCCTTCTTCAACTTGCATATGTGAGTCCATCTATCTTCAACTTCAATTCCTTGTGACTATTCGATGTAAAACTCTTCCTCAATCATTCCATTAAGGAAGGCTTGTATTTACTTCATCGTGGAAGAAACTACCATGATAGTTCTGAAGGAAGTGTACCTTACTTCCTAGAGTAAGTGTCTTCTCAAAATTAATTACCTCTTTCTGATAGAAGCCTCTAGCCACAAGTCTTTCCTTACTTCTATCAACAACATATTTTATCTTGCAAATCCATTTGGAAGATACCACATTCTTTCTTTCTGGTTTGAGTACTATATCCCAAACATCATTCTAGTATTCTTTCATCATAATATCTTCCATGAGTTCGTCTTGTCAGGTCATCAACATATCCTAGTCTTCTGCATTCAACCTTGAAGGTTGGAACCCACTTTACTCTTAGTAAAGTATCAATCCATCACGAAGCTATCCATCATGTTGTACCATGTCGAACTCAGATATCTTCAGTAGTCACTCCCCCTGAAGTGGAGTATCATCTTTCGTCTTCATTCTGTACAGGTGGTTCTATGCTTGATATATACTGGTCAATAGAGTATGTCATGTCATAGTCTATTCTTTCTGAGGCAAGTCATGAACCTTGATTTGTACACTTGTTCTTGTAGATCCATATGGAGGATACTATGTACTTCCCTTTATGTCTCGAAATCATATCGTATACATCATTCCCCATGATCAACTGTTATTCTTTGATCATAGCTTCTTTCATAGCATTCTTTTCTTCATCTTCAGTTATCTCTAGTACCCATGGTGGTCTTCATCCTTCGAGGTGGATCTACCGCTCTCTGAAGCTCTTTCTTTTGTCATTGTGTCTCTGACCCTAGGAGCTTCATATTTTATTGTAGTGAATCTTGAATTGTCATCACTTGTTCTTTGGAACAAGTCTCATCCTTATTATAGGAGGTTGTACAGGATCTTTCCTACAATTCAAATGCACCAGCTGCATGGTTAGAACTATTTCATAAAACATATGCATAACGACAAATTCTTATGCATCATGCAACTGTTTAGCCAATACAACATTCATCCATATCTCACAAAACCTTTCTAGATGCCTTCCATCTCTATCATGACATTATTGAGATTGTGCACTAATCCAATATGTCAGCAAGGAGGTTTGATAAGTAGCAATGGAGAGTTGTATGGCACCATGAGCTACTTACCCATCACAAGCATATTAGTAGTATATAGTCATTAATGCAAACAATCTATCATGCATAACACATCAACTAAAGATAATCAAATGCATAACAAAACAATATCATGCAATGACAATTGAATACTTATCTTTTATTCGTTTCGTGGGTAGACTCCTTCTTGATTCTTCTACTTCATCATCTTCTTCATTCATGACATAATCATTTCTTATCCAAATGATAATATGGATAAGAGGTTCTTTAAGAATTGATTTCTTCACATTCCTCATCGCTTGAGGGATCTTCTTTGAATGGTGATAGCTTGATCTTCAATTGCTTCCATCTTCTTCTTCTCTTCTTATGAGTCAATCTTCTTCTTCTTCCCAGAGTCTGTTGACAGTAATTACTTCCTTTTGGCACACATTCCTTGAATGAATGAATTCTATGATCCTGGGAGACCATTCAAGGTGGCTATCACCACTTCTGCATTCTCCAATTCTTCTTCTACCGCTTCAAGATGTTCTGCATTCTGGATCTTCACATTCTTCAACTATTTCCTCAAAGCCATATTCTGATTTATGTTCTTATCTTCAAATAGCTTGATCAAGGAATCAAATGTCTTCGGTGTCTTTAGGGAAGACACTTGTGGTACAAGTTGATCCGTGATTGAATCAACAATGATCTTCTTGGCCTTGATCACGTTCTTCTTATGTAAGGCTTTGAGCCTCATCTCCTTCTGGAACTGGAACCTCTCTACTCATGAAGGTGTCCAATTCATTTTCTTCAGAGAGATCAAATACTTCCATGCTAGAATTTTTCAACTTCACCAAGCTTGTCATCAATCTGATGTGATATATCACTTTGAAATGAGAACCTCAAATACAAATAGCAAAAGATTAGATCTTACCGATTTGAGGTGTTCATCCTGCTTCTGGAGCTGGCTGATCTAGGGTTTGTCAGAGAAACCCTAATTTTAAAAACTTGGAATCTTTTATATCTGATTGGATAGAAATATAGATATCTTCAAATGGAGCTGTCCAATGTACTCCTTTTCTGAAAACAGTGGAGGGAAGCTCCCGGAACAGGAAGCCCTAGTTTTCCAATTTCTTCTACAGAAATTCCTGTCACTGTTTCTATGATATCTCCAAAATTTATATTCCTCTGTGTCTGAAATTTAGTACTAAGGTAACCTCACATGTCCTTGATCCAAAACCATAGGTTTCATCAGAATTGGTTTCACCAATTGGGATTTATGATCATTTTACCAAGTTGACCTGTTACGGGACTGTTCAGAACAGTGAAGTTGTACGGCATTCCACATGTCATTGATTCATCTTCAAGTTATAAAATTTGGACCATAGAAAGTAAAGTTCGTTCTCATTCTGGAACATCTTCCAAAATTCCATTTAGACCTCTGTAGACCACGCTACAACAATTATCCCAGGTGTCATGTTTAGGGATGAATTTTGGAAGAGGCTGTAACCCTAAATTGGAGGGATCATATCTCCCAGAATATAGCGAATCTGAGGCTGAATTTTAGATACAATGTAAATCAAGATTTTATCTTTGGCCTCTACAAGTTTCAACTCCTGATACTTCACCAATCTCGGGATATAGCGAATGTACCAAAACTTAGCATTTTTAGTATTTAGTGTTTTTCCAGATCGGGGTCAAACTAGGGTTTGACTTTCCCGGAGTTTCACCCAACCAAATTTATTGATCCAGGTCTCTAAAATTATATTTTGATAAGGAGAAAAATCCTATTCCGGGGTCACTAAAAAATTCTTCTTCTGTAGAAAGCCCTAATTTTCCGCACCAAAACTGAAAATGCTTGGAATCGAATTCTGTTTCGATAGAAAGATGCACCCTTCAATGGAGAGTCAGTCTAGCCTTATTTGGCTGATCAATCATGGATAGAGACCCAAAAAATAAGAATCCCTAGATTCTTTAGCTGCACAATGTCTTCTTTCAGGGTGGCTCTGATACCATGTTAAATTTTCATATGCTAAGCTAGATCATTAGTATTTCATTTCGATTTCATCACAAAAAGCATATAAATAGGATCACTAAAAGATAGACAAGCACAACCATACAAAAGAGAACAAAAATATTTATCCTGGGAAAACCCTAAAGGGAAAAACCCAGCAAAAGCTTCCTCAATATAGATGCCCCAAAAAGGTAAAAGATAAAACCAACAAGGAGATCAAAGCCTGATCCTCCTCCTTCTCCAGCTACTCTTCTATTCTCCATAAATGCGCTACACAAGTGAGAGTGTGTGTGTCAAATGAGGAGAGCTACACATCTATTTATATTCATCCATTCACTTCAATTAATTCATCTGGCATGTAGGCTTGAGTTAATCATGTAGGCTCGAGTTACACATGTAGGCTCAAGTAACCACACTGGGGTGCTAATGACCCACCTTTACAATTAGAGGGGACAACCTCGTGACTCTTATTAGTTCTTCCGATTAGAAGCATCGAGGTACAATATAATACAAGTGGTTCTCCCAGTAGGGCCATCGGGGAACACAAAAGATACATATAGAATATTCTTCGAAGTTACATTATTTCAATAGGTTTTAGGGTCTTGGAATAGTTCATTGTGAGTAAATTCTCCAAGACCACTAAACGAAACATGTATGTGTTTGTCCAGGTGAGAGTATCAAATTCCTTGGTATAATTAGTGTTTCTTAGGATCCTCCTCTTACAAGGGAGTTAAGCATGAGGCAGTGTGAGTGGTTAATGATTGGGATGACCCCTGGTCACAACTGAGTAGCACCGAAGATATTTCCAGGATTGTATTCGTATCTGGGGGCTCTTTCGAGAGTTTCGAGCTTTGCTACCCTGCCCATACAGTCAATCCTACCTGTGACTATTCGCTTAAGCATTGATTATATTGAGGTGACCTTAGTTTCCTTACCTAGGTTATCGAGGGGGTACTTCATATAGGTTATTCTGTAGGTGTCTTGGCCAGGTAGGGGTCGGACAGCACAGTCGCTATATGCGTTGAAGCTAAGGGCCACTATAATTGGTTATGAACCTCCACTTGTTGTGTATGGGAGTCTAAAGCCTCTCGCAAGAAAGACATAATTGCTTCATTTGGGAGCTCACATATCCTACCCTTGCTTGCTTGTGATTTGGATTTACACTGTATAGGTGTATGCTTTGTGCATGCTAGTTTTCCTAGGGTTTGCATAATTAAATAGAGTCTTTTTCATTTTTTGAGTCATTGTGGATTTGGATGTGGCACTTCATAATTCTTGCCATTTAGCAGGACTTCCACCTTCCACATCTCCTCCTCCTTTGGGAGAGAGAAACAGATAGTCCAGGCGGACTACTTCTCACATTGATTCACACACGATGGGAGATCGCGACGATGATATTCCTGAGATGTCTTCTCTACCTCACGAGGTTGGGGATGTAGATTTTACTCCTGTATATGATCCTTCACCAGATATACCTTCACATTCTGGTTATGATCCCTCATTCACAAGTCGCCTGTATTGGTTACCAGGTGACGAGACTCATCATGAACCCACGAGCACTAGTTATATTCGTTATGGAATACCTGATATCCCTACACATGATCCGACACATCATGCTAAGTTAGAGATTGAACCTAGCACTATGCCTGGGGGCACTCCTATTCCTTTCCATGTGGAGAGATTTGGGAGCACTAGTCACATTGCACCTTCCATCCCGGTGGTGGAAGCTAACTCACATGTCTGTCCTATACCTAGTGTTAGTAGTCATATTCGGATACTAGAACCAAGATGAGTGACTATAGGGAACACTTCTTACATCCCTTCACATGTCCCTTCATCCTCAAATCCTACTACTTTGAATGCATTTTTGACAACCCTTCCTCCCCCTCATTCATGTGGTCCTGCAGGCCGAAATGTTGCTACTAGTCATGTTCGTACTGAAACTCCTCGCACGGTAGTATCTCAGAGTCAAGTACCTTCTGTTGTCTCGGGAGGTCATTTTCCTATTTCTGGATCATCTTATGGTCCATCGCAAGGGGTTCCCCATATACCTAACTATGGAGCTTCTCATGGGACACCTTATGGAGCTTCTCATGGACAACCTTGTGGACCACAGTATGGAAAAAACTATCAACCCTATGGGTACAGGTATCAACAACCTACTTACTCATCTAATTATGGATTTGTAGCGCTGCCTATTCAAGGTACACCACATCATATTGCTTCCATGCAGCCTTACATGGGTCAAATGGGAGGAGGATATTATGGCCATGGCCATGGTATTTACAATAATCAGCCTTATATGAACCAAAACTATCAGGGAGCATGGCATATACCGACTCAACCTGGGCTCCCTTTCCTCACAACATTAAACTCACCTAACCTATCGAGACTCATGAACGATCCAGTATCTCATGACCCAGCTTGGTCGGCTGTCCCCAACAAGCTTCCCTTAGACATTCCCAAGTTCGAGGGCAAAGCAGGAGAAGATCCTAGTGAACATGTAAATGCTTTTCACCTTTGGTGCTATTCCAATTCCTTACATGACGACTCAATATGTTTAAGGCTATTTCAACGCACCCTCACCGGGCTTGCAGCGAAATGGTATATAGAGCTACTCAGGGGGGAATTCATTTTGTTCGATGACCTTGCTATGACTTTCCTCAATCACTTCTAGCTACCTGTGCGTTACAACGTTGGTATAGAAATTTTGTCGACATTTCAACAAGATAAAGCCACACATATCTCGGACCATATCCAAGAGTGGCATAGATGGAAGAGGTTGATTAAAGCTTTCATACTGCTATAATTTCTCCTTGAATGGTTCCTCAAATCGTTGTTACCATACATCGCGAAGGATGTTTCTACATTCGGAGTCCAAAATGAGGAACAAGCGATTTTTAGGGCACAAGAGTTGGATTTGATTTATGCTCAATCCAAACTTCTGTATGAGATCATACCTAATGCTCCGCATTCCAGTTTCAATCCCAAGATCAAGCCTGGACCACATGTCGATGGCATCGTGGGTTGTACAAGTAACAAACTTGTGGATTCGGTTGTGAAACAAGTGATTCAATTGTCTATTAATCAATCTGCATTGGGACAAGCCATGGCTTTGTCTCAACCCACCCAAATGGCGAGTGTACTTTCCGTGCAATCATCAGACTAGAAGGGAAACCAGTAGCCTGGAAGGAATAAGAAAAAGGGTAAAAATAATCGTAAGGGTGGGAATAAGAATGAAAATGCCGATTTTAATGACAAGAACACCCGCAACGCTAGGGGGGACAAGCAGTCTAAACATAAGGTTAATTTTGCTTGCAAATTGTGTAAGAACGACCACCTCACTCACTTGTGCCCTGATATGGAAGACACCTCGAGGTTCATAGCACAGGGAGTAGCTATGCTGACTAATCCTTTACCCCATAATCAAAATATGAACTCAAGGACCCATGATCCTAATTGTGCATCGGGTGGAGATCAAAATCCATCAGAAGCCAATACTGGTCATGGTTGCATCAACATGGTGTGTGCTACTAAGGTTGTGAATCATGCGAAAGACTATGGGTCGTCACAACTGGACCTTGGAAAAGAACCCGCTCCACCCGAGATCCCTTTGCATATTGAAAACCCTATGGATAAACCTGATATTTCACCTCACATTCCTAAGGGAGTCCTAAATCGTTCGGGGCACAATCCTAATGCTCGAGCCGCCCAGAACTATTCTATTATCAAGGATTTGGGCCAAACTCCTTGTGCGATGTCTGCGCTTGAAGTACTTCAGAGTTGTCCTCGCAAAGGAAATATTTTCTTTCTACTCTTGGGGTTAATGATGATAGCTCTTCTTCCATCATCAAATTTGAAACCATGGGACTACAGCCTCACTTTCCTTACTACACGTCTCTCTTGATTCATGTAGAGTGTCTTAACATCACCGTCAAATGCACTGTGATTGACGAAGGGTTTCGCTTCTCCCGAGTTGTCTCAATCCGCTAACATGTTGACTGCCTTTGATGGTAGATCATTTCAGCCGCATGACATTCTTCCTTCTCTTAAGTTCTGATTGGGAGGGAATACCATCGTGATCGAGGTCAAGGTGGTTGATGCGCCCCTTGATTACAATCTTTTACTAGGTCGAAATTGGATGTGTAGTATGCAAGCTGTAGCCTCTTCTCTATTTCGAGTAGTATGCTTTCCATTTAATGGAAAGATTGTTATGATTGATTAGATGTCATTCAAAAATCCGAGTGTTAATGCATCATCAGGATCTTCTATCCTGATTATCGATCATTCTCAGCCGACAACTGGGAATGTGGGTGTAGGTATGTATCCATCCCTTATGGAGACCTTTAGTTGTCCTGCGCCCGTTCTTATGATCAGATCTAGTTTCGGTGGGGCTTCATCTTCATTGAATTTGGTGTCTTTTTGCACTACCCATATTGAAGATCCTTGGATTCTTCCTTCACCAATTCCTTCGAATGGACCTGTCGAAACGGATGTGTTGTTTCCTGCAGCAATGATAACATATCAAGCGAATCTTGATTTTGTTGCAGAGCCTAGTCCTTCCTCTTCGCGGATGGAGGAGGAGGACCCGTATGTGCTGCCTGCATGGGCAGTTGAGTCCTCTCACACACATGATTTCCTTGATGATGTTTTTCCATTAGATGAAGCCATTATTGAGGCCATGTCTAGGGTTGATCCACCTTGGGAAGAGTTACATCATAGATCCTATTTTCTTCCCGAGCTTGACTGTTTGGAGCGTGAGGAATTTACGGAAATTCTTAGCGAGAATATTGGTAGTCTCATGGTTCCATTAAGCTCTCCTGGTCATATGGCTGATTGGAACATAGTGAATATATCACCTACTATTCCTATCAATATCTCTCGTGATCCTGGAAAAATTGAGAATGTCTATGTTGGGGTAGACTGTTCGCCTGATGAAATTAAGGAGTATACCAAGCTATTCAAAGAGTTTCGTGACATATTTGCTTGGTCATATGAGGAAATGCCAGGTATTGACCCTCGTATTGTCGAACATGAAATTAAGACCTATCCAAATGTGAAGCCTATTCGACAATGTTTGCGTGCGATGAATCCTAGAAAAGCACTCGCTATTAACGCTGAGATAGAGAAGTTGTTAAAAGATGGTTTTATCTATCCCATTCCCTTGACGGAGTGGGTTTCAAACCCCATTCTGGTTGATAAGAAGCAGGGAGCAATCCATATATGCACTGATTTCCGTGATTTAAATCATGCTTGTTCTAAGGATAATTTTCCCACACCATTTATTGATCAAATTTTGGATCAGTGTGCGAGAAGTGAGGCATTTTCCTTCATGGAAGGCTTTTCCGGATATAATCAGATCCATATCGAACCTGGGGATTAACACAAAACTGCATTTAATTGTCCTTAGGGTACGTTTGCATATCAAAAGATTCCTTTCAGTCTTAAAAATGTTGGAGCCACATTTCAGCGGGCTATGACCTTGATTTTTCACGATCTCAAAACAATTATTGAAGTCTTTTTGGATGACCTTGCTGTTCATTCTCAGCTGAGAGTGCATCATCCATACCATTTGAGATTAGTATTCGAGAGATGCCACCATTACCAGGTTAGGTTAAATCCTCATAAGTGCATGTTTTGCGTGAATTCTAGTCACTTTCTAGGGTTCATTGTTTCCAAGGAGGGTATAAGAGTCGATCCCTTAAAGGTTGAGGCAATACTTCAATTGTCTCCCCTGCGCCATATTAGACATCTTCAATGTTTGCAAGGCATGGAAAATTTCTTACGGAGATTCATGGTTAACTTTTCCAATTTGATTAAAGGATTTATGTGTCTTTTAAAGGATACTACCTTTTGCTGGGATGAGTGAACCTAGGAGTCCTTTGATTCTCTTAGGCGAGCCTTAGCATCGGCCCCCGTGCTTAGTCCACCCGACTATAGCCGTGATTTTTTTATTTATGTGGCCACGTCCATGGAGACAATTGGTATGGTTTTGGTTCAGGAGGATGAGGAGCTCTATGAGCATGTCATATATTATCTGAGCCGAAACCTTATAGATGCAGAAATTCATTATTCCCATGTGGAGAAACTTGCCTTAGCCACCGTTCATGTGGTTCAGAGATTGAGACATTACATTCTCCTTCGCCAGACCTTGGTGGTAGCTCATGTAAATCCATTTTAGTTCGTCCTCAATAGAAGGATGATCGAGGGAAAGTATAATAAGTGGATTGTTATTTTTCAAGAATTCAATCTCGAATTTGTTTCGGCGAAATCGAAGAAATCGTTAATTTTTGCGGAGCTCATTTCTGATTTTCCAAGTGTGGAGGAGGAGGAGGTTTATGAGGATACATTTTTCGATGAGCATATTTTCCTTATCTCAACTATGGATCCATGGTATGGGGATATCATTTTATATTTGCAAATGTTAAAGGTCCCTACTCACCTTTCATGGGATGAGCGACAACGATTACGTCACGTATCTAAGAACTACCTTATAGTAGATAACACTTTGTACCACCGTGGAGTAGATTCCATTTTACGTCGTTGTTTAACCCATGATGAAGCTGAGGTTGTGCTGAATGATTTCCACAGAGGGGCATGTGGTGGTCATTTATTTGGGCTTTCTACAGCCCAAAAAATCTTGAGAGCGGGATATTTTTGGCCGTCGATCTTCAAAGATTGTGTCAATGCGGTTAAGAAGTGTCACCCTTTCCAAGTGTTTGCACAAAATATGTTCTCACATACTACCCTGTTACAACCAATTATCACCGCCAGTCCCTTCACCAAGTGGGGGCTTGACTTCATGGATTGCAACCCAGCTTCGGCTAGGGGGCATGATCACATTATAGTGGCTGTTGATTATTTCACGAAATGGGCTGAGGCTATGCCCACGGTTAAATCCAACGATGAGATAGCCACATATTTCATGTTCAACCAAATTATTACTCAGTTTGGCATTCCAAAAGAGCTTGTCACTGACCATGGTAGGAATTTTCAGAATAGAATGATGGAAGAGTTGGCTTCAAAGTTAGGATATAAGTAGGAGCACTCCTCTTCTTATTACCCTCAAGTGAATGGACAGGTTGAAGCAGTGAATAGATCACTTAATTCCATTCTCCAACAAACCATCACACAAAGCAAGACAAATTGGCATATCATGTTATATCCTGCTTTGTGGGCCTATAGGACCGCGGTTAAGACTGCCACCGGTTTCTCTCCATATCAGCTCGTACATGGGGTGGAGTCTATCTTTCCTGTTGAATGTGAGATCCCTTCATTGAAACTAGCGATAGATATTTTACCAGACACTTCCGCATTGGAGGAACGTTTGGTCCACTTAGAGCAGCGTTGGGATGCCTTAGTGGCTCTAGAGGTAAATAAGCATCACATTAAGGTACAATATGATAATTTTGTCCGTCCAAGGAGGTTTAGTGAAGGTGAGTTGGTCCTTTTATGAGATCAAGCTAAAGAAACCTTGGGGACAAGGAAGTTTAATCCCATGTGGCATGGTCCTTACGTAGTCAAATGTGTGTTAGAGAAGGGCACCTATGAGCTGGTGGATTATGAAGAGACAACCTTAGCGGAGCCTATAAATGGGCTCTATCTTAAGAAATACTATGCATCATCTTCAGCCAGGGATGATTATTGTATATTATTGTACAACTTTTTGCATAGTTAGGTTTTCTTATGGTGATCGGGTTTGTTGATTAGCTTTCGTTTCTTATGGCAGATGTCGATGGAGTCTTCCACTTACATAGGATTCAATGATGGTTCTAGCCACCACACTCAAAACTCAGCTTCTACTACTTGGGTGATCTATACTCCTACGGGTCAGGAATTGTCCTCAGCAGGCTCATGTTTACAGCCTTCTTCGAACAATGTTGTTGAATATAGTGCAGTTATTGAGTTATTGCGGGATGCCATTTCACATGGTGTTCTCTCTCTTGAGGTACGTCTTGATTCGCAATTAGTGGTTTCACAGCTTAATGGATTGTACCGTATTAGGGATCCAACATTATTACGAATATTCTTACACGTGAGATTGTTAGAACAACAATTTGAGAACATAACATACATACATGTTTCAAGAATTTTTAATCAAGTTGCTGACTCATATGCTAACTATGTGTTAGATTGGAATTTGTTTCATAGACCATAAGCATATCATAAACATACATTTTTACACACATGTAAATAAATAAAATCGATCATCATAAAAGTTTTTCATTAAACATCCAAAATGTGACGTCATAATACATAAGTGTCATAATACAAAAATGGGGCTTTCGAGCCACCAAAATATAATACATGGTAGTACAAAAATGAATCACTCTCAGGTCTCTAAGCCTATGGAGGAGGAGGGGGGTTCTGATCATGGTAGCACACCACGGGTCTAGATAGTCGTCGAAATAACTGAACCCATGCCCATGGTACACTAACCACCTAACGCTGCATGGCCTCAGGAAAGTCCTCGACTTGTGCCATGGGTAACCTATGTGTCAAGCATACAAAATTTGTGTGCATGCTTTGGAGCATCCGCTTCGCATCCACACCCATGATGTCATCTCCTCTTCCCATCCATCTATGACGAGAGAAACCGTCAAGACATCATGGTCCAACATCTGCATACACATGACAAATTGTCACTATGTGTCATCACACCAAAACATGTCTTTGAGTCAATATATCAAAAAACACAAAAAATTTAATAATTCAAAAAACTTAAAAAAGAGGATTTGGGATTCATTACCTATATCACCATATGCTACTCCCAGTGGTAGGGGCATGTCTGGATCTCCCTGAAAATATATTCCTGCATAGGGATAATCATTGATGGCAATAATCTGCTGCAGCCACCATGGAAAGAAGTCCGCTGGGTAGGGGCTAGCCACTCTACCTCTGCCTAGTCTGCGCATAACATTTTACCAACATCGTTGGGCTGGATCTCGAATTTCGTGTGGAGGAATGTCCACTTTAGGGCTTAGCCCCGGTACACGCTCAAAGAAGAACATGCTCAATATGTTGTCGAAACCAAAGTTTCTCACCCTGTCCATCTTGCAGTTACTAAGCTGCTACTTCATGTTACTAAATAGCATAGTGCTCCAGTCGTACACTGTGGGTCTCATACACTCCACCACATAGAACATCAATGGCCGTGAGGCCTGGTGGAGTGATGCTAGACTAGCTATCCTATCGAGTTCTAATTGTATGGCCTTCAGTCCGAGTACTTGGATGGAGTTTGTCAGGATTTGAATTCCAACCTTTTTCATGTTCGGAAAACAGTATACTACAATGTACCCATCAATGGTGAGGCCACCTCTGGGCCCACGAGAGCGTAGGTTCACCACCTCTCCCCATCAGGATAATCCAGTAATGAAATATATGTCCTCCACCTCTATAGTGAGGGACATCCCATCGATATGAAAAGACTCTGAGTCTAGATCCTAGTAGTCTACTAGCATCTATAGGAGTCTTGGTTTGTCCCTCAGGCTACCAAGACACCAAAAATTATATAGACCGCACGCACAAAGATCTTTTTGAGCCATTAAGTCACCTTGAACAGCCTCTTCTACATCTCAATGTTCCCTCTCCCTCCATTCTAGAACCATCCTGCACATTAAAAGTAGTTTTTGGTCACTATATACCTTAAAAAACCTTTTGCGCGGCCACATACGCGACTGTTTGCAAAACAACCGCGTATGTACATGGTTTTGGGAGGTTTTTCTGTGTATAGCCAGCCCTATAAACGGAAAAAGCCCCAATATTCGCGTGGGCCGAAACAACTATTTTAGACTGGCTTAAAAATCAAAATTGACCATGGAAATTGAAAAAATTTGCATGAAAATGGAAGAGGAGGACATGATAAGTTACCTGGAACAAACGGTGTCGAATTTCGCCAGATGAAGCTCCTAGAACTCACGTTGGAAGTTTTGAGCTCAAATGGGTAAAAATTTCAAATGATATGGAATCTTTGAATTTGTTACTATTTATAGAAACTTTTTGAATTTTTTGAAATTTTTTACCCCCTTTCTATAGTTTTGAACCATTTCTAACCATTTTGGACCGTTTTGGACTAATTTGATGATGTAGGAGTCCATTTTGAGCGTTGTTTTGACTGTGGTTTTGACATGTTCGTGTCGATTTCAGGTACTATGTATAAACTGGCGTATAGGTTAGATTTCACATCTATATTCACTTTGCATGACCTTATGGCAGTTTCATTATAACCTTAGGTACGAACCCATTCTATCTTGTCATGGAACCTTCTTGTTGTTTTAGAAGTGACATGATGTGAATGGTAGAGCTTGACCATACATGGGTGCCCTAGTTAGCTCCTTTTTTGCATTTGGTGACCATGCCAACATTTTTCCTTTAGGGTGTGGGAGTCCTTTATATAGTATTGCCATGAATTTGAGCAAGAGCCTCATACTCCTCTTGATCTTTTTGCTGGCCCTTTTTCCCCCAAGACTCCCTTATGTCAAGTTGTAATTGCATTATATATCACATCCATTGGTTGGGTTATAGTTTGAATTTAGGAGATGTACTTGTTTCTCTAAGTTTATCTCCACCAACTGGTTAAGATTCCAATCCTATGGAGCCTCTGTCGATGCCTCCTATGTTGCAAAGATGTCCCAGTTGTGTATATCGAGTCTATGCTACCTACATTCAATCACCATTCGCCTTTATGCTCTTGTTCGAAGGAAGTTGAAACCTGAGTCGGCCATTACTCATTTCTCTTGACTTTGCATGTCAGCCATTCCCGGTACTGATACTGGTTCGTGCACATTATGATCAAGTTCTTCCACATTATACAACTTTGCTGAGTACCTCGTGTTGGATGATGGGGAATGCCTTAATTCCCTCCTTCCAGTAAATTTCATCCCATCGACTTTAGATCATTTATTCTGGGATAGGAATCTAGAGTCATTTTGAGTGCCTTGCGACTTGCAGTCATTAGTGGCAGGTTCTCTCACCATCGACAGTTTTGGGAATACATCAATGTCCCCTAATTGATGGATCCTTTCAAGTGTTTGACCTCAACACATTTATTCGCACTTGTTAGTTTTCACTCTAGTACCTTGATTCCCATTTTCATTATTGGTGGGTGATCTCACGTCTGTTAACGGTATACATCAATGATCGATAATCAGACGATGGACTACTATGTTCGACCTCGACACCTCTATTCACATAGTAGGAAATGTACTCGTAGTAGATTATGTAGAAGACCTCCTATATTTGTGGCATTTCATATATGTTACCTCGTTGATCGTGCCAGTGTTCATGAGATTTCAGCTCTCATGACTTGATTCCAGTGTATGTCAGATATCTTTAGCCTATATTGAGATCTTGATCCATTGTATATCTTCAGCTTTTTTGGAGATCATGATCCTTTGTATATCTTCATCATGGAGATTCTGATCTATCTATATTGTATGTGGCGATCACCACACATGTCATATTTTGTATCATGCCTACTCATGGCCATTGTACTCTTATGTATCCGGGACTGCTATATGTACTTGCAATTATGTGCAGAGTTTGAGTATTGTATTATACTGTTGGATGGATGGTTCTTCCACCTAGTTCTTCATCACTCCACTTCTAGGATGGACTTATAATGTATTTCGGCCATCATATCACCCCTCTAACCTCACACATTAGGAGGCATGTGTTACAGCTGATTTTACCACACATGGTGGATCACACCTTTATGGCGTTCCCTGTCCCTCTGCAGACTCTTTAGACCGCATGGACCATTTTTGTACCTTTGATGTTTCCAAGATCATCCCTAAAAACATGCATTATTTTCTATATGCGACTTTTAAACCTATTCTCGCATATATACGCGGGTATGACCCTCAAACCCACGTACATCAGGATGTATGCAAAAGGCCAAATAGTTTTGGACTTTTCCTTGATGTAGATCCAAGTCACTTGTCTCTTGGCCTTCCATATGCCTTGAGATCGCTCAGATTTGACCTTCCATTACCCATTGAAGCACTTGGTATGGCTTCAAGGCACATTGTAATAATATAATTATATAAAGGCTTTATGCCTCCTCAAGAAAGCATTCAAGTATTTTTGGCATCCTACATTTCTCTTATTCTATTGAGTTATTGGGTTGTTGGTTTTGAGTGCCTTTCTTAGTATAGTTTAAGAGGTAAGGCTCAAAGAACCCTCTTTGAGCCTCACCCCTCCATGTGGCCTATATACTGTATGTTTCTCTTTCTAGGCTATTCACATCCTAGATCTCATTGATGTGTCTTTATCATAGCTAGTCCATTATGCTATCTCTTCTCCTCCTCTCTCAGCATCCAATCCTTTGGGTCTCATCCCCCAATATATGGATCAACATTTAGGGTTCTTAAAAATTTACCACAAAATTAATAAGGATTTATTTTGGGAAGGTCTTAAAACTATTGTTTGGAATTTTAATGTAGAATTTTTACTTTGTCAATAGAATAAGAGAGAGAAATTTAAGACACCATGTATTCTACAACCGATAGGCATACCAAGACAATGTTGGGAAGAGGTTTAAATGGATTTTATCACATATCTACCAAAAATAGAAGGAAATAATGTCATCATGGTAGATAGACTCACAAAGTATTCTCATTTATGCTCTCTTTCTCATTGGTGTCATGTAGAAAGGAAAATAGAACAACCAACCATTGGTATGAGAAAGGTTGCAGGCATACTAGAAAATCCATTGGGAATTATTCTAAAGAGTCCTTAAAATCCAACATGATATATAGATACAAAGTCCTAATTAAAAGGGGAGAAAATGGCACTAGATAAATAGAAAGCATGAGAAGATTTTGTACCTCTATAAGATAGATCCTAAGAAATTCTAAAGGTAAATTCTAAGTCTTAAAACTAAAGAAAAAAATATAATTCCCTTGAGGGATTGAAATTCCTACCTTGCAAAGATTTATGAATCCCTTGATGCTATGGAGAACATTCAAACCCTTTCTACAGAGAATGAAGTTTTCTATTTAGCCCTAGCTCATTCATTATACTTGTATCATTCCTCATGCATGTCAAAAATGATCTCCTTTTATGTTGTGATCCATGGGCCTCCTTCTATTGACAAAACATAGAGTTTGAGGCTTAGAATCTTGAAAAAACAACAACTAAGGATATCAAAGGATATCAAAAAGAAATTTTAAAAATTGATGATCCCATCCTCATCCCACACATCCACAAGTTATTCAATTTACCAATGAAGTGGGGGTTCCCTAAACTCTGGACATAGATTTTCATTGTTCCTATTTTTAAAAGTGGATATAAAAACAATCCATCTACTTATAAGACCATTATGATTAGCCATCTTTTAGCTAAGTTATATGGAATTGTTTTCAAAAACAAGATCGACATATAGTTAGAAATTCATAGAAAAAGAGCTAAAGACTAGGAAAGATTTAAAAGTTATCATTCAACTGTGGACCACCTTGTTATTATTAAGACCTGTTGATGCCTGGAAAATTCCAAGGTACCGACATTAGTGATCCTCCTTGGTAATCGATCCCAATTACATCATCCACCGTTTGGTGTGAGTAATCTGTCTGGTTAATGGTCCGACTACCATAGATTAATGTATTTTAAAATGTTTTATCGGTTACGGCCCGATGCACTGTTTATGTTGTTTTATTTAATTAAATGATGAAATGAAAATGCCTAACCTAATGCATGTAATTGATAAACATAAATCTCACTAGTGATGCGTAGGTTCTTACCTCATGTATTATTGTTCCCGCCTTCTCAATTATATTTAAATATAAGACTAAACTGATCTATCATATTCTAGTTTACTCTATCCCCAAAGGAGGCAGATTTAAAATTAGAGCAATGTACCATAACTATTCATACCAATATCATAGGTAGTTGTTTCAATTTCATATGCATATTCACATCAGAAATAATATCAAATAAAGCTCTAATATAATAAACCATTCACTACTCATTTCATACACAGACATTTATGTAGAAAGAAAAATAATTCATAAACAAAGAATTAATGTAGAGAAGTTAGAACGATCCCACTGTTGTACAGAAACAAGAAGAAGTAATTCCACATTGTAAAATTGCACACATCCCAAGAAAATTCTTCTATAGGAATTTCCCAACAAATTGGTCCATCTTTATTAAAAATAAAATTTAGTTCTCTTACAAAATAGTCCATCCCTTCTTTATGCTAACAAAAGTCCTTTCTATCTACTCCCTACACAATTCATCATCTAGTGACCTTTTGTTTACCCTAACCCTAGGGATTCCAAAAATTTTCTTCTAGTGCTTTACATTAGAAAAATGCCAAAAATTATATAAAATAAAAAAATTTCAAGTGGGCCATGCCAAGGTGGAAACATATGCTCCCCATGCATTGGCCTTTTCTGCAATAGTTTTGTACTTTATTGGTTCTAGTACCTGTATAGTCACCTCATGTCCTGACATCTGTGTCTCTATGAGTATCACTTCTTCAGTCGTGGTCTTGCACATGATTTCTAAGAGGTAAATGTTAACATAAGCTTTCCGAACAAAATGGTTAATGTCTTCTTCATTGAAAGCTTCTATCTTCCTTATGTATTCTACATCCTCTTGTAATCTGTCCTACAAATGTGCCATATGTTGGTATTTTCCTGGAAGATCAATGATCTTTGGAACCAAAGGAATATAGAATTTTTCATGGACTTGCTGTATCTTTTTATAAAAAGCCTCGCATTTTTCAACGGTATTAGCAATCTCATTGCTCAACCTTCGAGTGACTTTTCTACAAAACTCCAGAAGTTCTACTTCTAATTGTAGGCCCTTTGTTGTCTTTTGGGGCAGATGTTCTGGTACTTCTGAACTAGTTTCCATCCAGGTCAACTAGATTTTGACTTTTTTTGTGACTTCCATTAGCCCTTTTCTGAACTCCAGTGTTTCTACCACCATTAATCTTATCCTTGTAATTATCAATCTGAATTTTTAGATCTCATCTGCAAGAGTTACCTGAGCTTGATGTATTTTCTTTCAAATGTTGCAAGCTCGCTCATAGAAAGGAGTGATTTCTTGCTTTTTCTCATTAGCAAACTTTAGTTGACTCTCCAGATATTCCTTTGCTTTACCAACTCTTATGCCTAAGTTTTCAACTCTTCAATCTGTTAGTTTGTTGCAGACTCTCTTGACTCTAGTTGGGAGATTTGAACTTCGAAGCCATTCTTTTCTCCCTCCATGATTACTAGTTGCACGTTTAATGCATCCTTCTCTGTCTCCATATTCTAGTATTTGCTTATTATCCTTTCTTTCTTGAGGAGGATGGCATCATACTTCCTTTTTAACTCTATACCATATCCTCATGTCTTAACCAATTTATCTTTGAGCTTATGCATTTTTTCTTTATTGCGTTCCACATCATCCATCAAACGATCAACATTGTCAGCGCTGGCCTCTATAGCTGCTATGTTTACTAAGGCCATGAATTTCAGGTGCTTTTGAGTACCCTCCATTATGGTACTTTCGGTGATAATGACAATGTCAGCTTGCGTGCCCATCTTCAACATTTTTTTTGACCTCCTTGTGATGGTATTCCTTGATTTGTCGAAGATGATGGTATCTAAGCGAGCCACTATGTGCTGCTTAGATGGGGTAAATGGAGTGAGCCCGAGCTCTACAAAAGGAATGTGACTACCTATGATTGTTCCACTTGATGAAGCAAGAGGTTTTGGGTCCACTGGGTCATTTTGGGATGCCTCACAATCCAAAGCTTCCTTGATCTTGTCCTCTTCTTATTTTCTTCTTAGTTCTTCAGCCGCTTCCTCGGCTTCCTTATGTGCTCTTTATTCTTCTTCTTTCTTTAATCTCTCCTCTTATTTCTGCTTCAAGGCTTCTTCAACTTTTCTTTTTTCAGGTTCCTCTTTCTATTTTTTCTCAGCCTCTTCCTTTTGCAATCTTAAGGCCTCTTCTTTCTATTTTTGTAGCTTCATTTCCATAGTAGTACTGCCATCTTTGCTTCCTCCCGCACCACTCTTATTTGTAAAGCATTTTCCTAACTCAGTTGGATTGTTATCCCTTCTGAATTCCTTTTCATCCCTATTGAAGAAATATGAGTATTCATAATGTATTTTTACATCCGCGCAATGTTCCGAGACCTTTCCTCTACTATCATTTCTCTGAAAAATTTTCTCCCTAAAATGAAAAGTCTCCAACTCTTTCACAAAATCAATGACACCTTTTACCTTGGAGAATTTGTATCCCCTGATGCAGAAAGGAAGTGGGGGGGTTTCCTTTTTCATATCATGTAGGGAGTTGCCGACTCCATTCAATAATACTTTCCTCATTGGCTATTTGTGGAATACATAGTGTGGTGTACTTTGGAATTAGGGATGGAGCTCTAGAAAATCCATACATTCTAAGGTACGTTCCTTCCTACGAGAAATAGTAGTCTCCATACTCGCTATTAACCTCCATGCATTGTCAGACAGGCAGTTTGGTTCTTTGAGGAAAATTATCTCGTAAAGAGACATCATAAATTCTTCACAAATGAGTTTGTAATAGCCCGCATACTTGTGGGCCCATAGAATTTGATAAGAAACACAAATAGGAGCCTCAGTTTGGGTCCAAATCCACCCAAGATTTTCAAACGGGTGCCTACAGAAAATGCAGTCAATAAGGTAGGATGACATGTAAAACTCAACCCTCTTCTGGATCATACCTCCTTTTGCGGTTTCTACACAGGATGACATGATGTATGATATGATGTCCGCCCAGTTAAAAATTGTGCCCTCAAAGGCTATATAATATATTAGAGGAACCCAATTCAATTTATACACAGTTCAATCGGCTCAACCAAAAATTATGTTCAGCATGAAGGCTATGATTCTGAATGGGGTCTGTAGGCTTTGGGACTCATACTCTTCACTTGTTTTCTGGCCCAACTGTTTCCCTATAATTACTATTCTCTTTGCATATTCCAAAGGATCAATATTTATCCCTTTGATCCAATCATTGTTCATCTAACTTGTGTAGGAGGTAACTTATAGGCCAATGTTATGTAGGTCGGAGTAAATGAAGAAAAAGCCTCCCCTTTAACATCAGAGATAATCCCGGAGGTGGGATTCATGTGGGGCAGAATCCACTCAATAACCTCTAAGAAAGGAAAGAGCTCCAAGTGCATAGCGGCTTTAGTGATGCCTGAATTTCCTATGTTTTGGTATATGATCATCTCTTCGAGACTAGCGTCTGGGATGTTCTTATCCTTGATCATCTAATATAGTTCTCCCCATTTGAATTATGGAGCAACTCCTGTGATAGTCTTGGTATCTTCAAATTTGGTCTCCTTCTTGGTGCTCTAGATGATTTCCACATATAAGTCTACCTCACTAGTCTACACCCTCTTCGTACTACCTTTCTTAGGCATTGTGTAGATTCCTTGTTTTAAATTCTGTTCTTAGGAAGGTAATATTGCTTGGTGAAAGTAGAACCAGCTGTGACATGAGCATAGTGAGAAGTGATTTAGTAATACAACAATTGTTTTGAATAACCAAAGATATCAATACCAAGAAACAAGCATCATAGTACTAAGGTATCCTATATTGATAAAAACTACTATGTGTATAATCGATCTCAGAAAAACCTACATTGGACCTAAAAATTGCAATCATTTTCTAGTGTTAGAATTGGGAGGAAAACCATAGTTACAAATCCATCGCTAGCCATTCAAAATGCAGTTGTGTAGGATGGAGAGAAATGTTCTATTCGAAATGAAATCATGGTGTAATAAAAGGATGTGTAACTACAAATTTCAAATGAAAACTTATCATCACATATGCATGTGCTGCTATGTAAGCTATAAACTTGTTGCCATCCAACATCAACAGTCTAGAGGCAGCACCTCCAAGGCTCCTACTTCATTTTAAAACAGTAATTTTCAAAAACAATGCTATAAGTAAGCAACTTATTGTATGTTCTATTATGCATTTTCACTTGCAAGTTTATTAATGTTTGTTGATTATTATACAGGTTAATGGAGGTGGAGAGTACACCATTTAGCAAAAGAGTAGTAAAGATCAATTTGAGCTATGTAACACTCTTAAGAAACCTAGAATAGAAGTTTTTTTCATTCCCTTTGATGAAGGTCACAGAATCGATTCCCAACCCTTTTAATCATTAACTTCAGATTCGTCGAGGAAATGAGGCTTCTACTCATGAATTTATTTCAAGGTAAAGGTGCGCAAAGAGAGCTAGGTGAATGCATTAAATTTATCACTGCAATGACTCATCTCAAAATTTAGGAAGGTTGAAACTCAATTCTTCACAACATTATAATCCTCTAGTGTTTATTAAGTAACACCGAGAAAATTTTTATATGTAATGGCGATGGTACTCAAGTGCATTGTAAGTAAAGTATAGTCATTGCATGCACCAGTCGAGGTTGTACCATTCCAAGGTTCTGAAGCATTATAGGCTCTAGGGTCAAAATCGTCAATGTGCATTGAGTGTTGCATAATTATTCTCTATTGCATATGGATATGGGGCCTTTCTTATCCTTCCTCCTCCCTCTACTGAGTCTATGGGGTCTAAAATTCTCATAAAAACAGAACCTGTTGGAGCTTTAATAAACTGGATCAGGTGTAACCCCTCTCAAATGAGAAACTAGTTCCTTGATGAGTTGACCATGAGAAAAGAGAAAAACTACGAGAAAAATCTCCATGAAAGAAAAACGCCATGAATGTGAGGTTTAAGAATGACCGGTCCAAAAAACCCTAAGTCCTAAAGAGGTTTGCATTCTTCCTACGGTGGTGCGAAATCAATCACAAAGCCAAGCTCAAATTTAAATATCAACCATAGAGGATCTTGGCCCACGCAAACTGAAAACAATTTTAACCTAGGCCATGGTAACGGTATTACGAACACGCTTACCCGACACAGAGGCTGCAGAACAGATAGAAAAAGGTGGGAAATACCCTAACTTGAAAAACTATGGGGCACCTACCATGCTACCAATACAAAAAAAATACTCTTATAAAAGAAAAAACCGAAAGAATACAAAGATGAGGTGGCTACCTGTCAAGAATTGAACGGCTGCAGACTTGGCTGGATGTACTGACTCCAAATGTCTTTCCCTAACTGTATGTTGGGTTAAAGGACATTTTGTGTGTTAAAACTAAAATAAACTCGCCCATATATATAGAAAAATAAACAAAAATGGTCATTAATGTGGTTGTTGGGTTATTAAATATGGTGGTTGGACATTAAATACGGTGGGTGGAAAAATGTAGTTTGGCGCAATACACTGTCGATCACCGCCGAAATATTAGTAATGCCGACAATGTCGACGCTACTCTTCGAAACCCTCTTATAATATCGGCAACACTTCGTGATTTCTTCCGATTGTTGATGTATATGTAACTTCGAAATGTATTCTTCTATGTATCTTATGTATTGTAACCCGATGTTTATTCCGGGATGTTTTTATTATGTATTTGAGTCATGTGATCATGCCCCGATGTTTCGATCGGGAGGATTAATAATGTAATCAATTCATATCAAGTCATTAGGTAAGTCCCCACAGTTTCGGGGCACTTGAGTTATTATACACTAATTAAGGTGTAGGCTCGAGTAGTAATTATTAGGTTGAGCCTACGTGTGAAAAGGCAATTCAAGTGAATGGATGAATATAAATAGAGAGTGAGAGTCTCTCTATTTATCACTTGTGAAATACATCACTTGCTCTCCCAAGTGCGGCGCACTACTGAAGAAGGAAATTTTGGGACTAGACAGAAGACAGAAGACTACTGCTATTTTGGGAGATCTCTTACTGTTTTGCTGTTGATTCTATCTTAGAGGAAGTTGCGGGGTTTTCTCCTTTATGGTTTCCCCGAGGAAAAATCTTTGTGTCTCTTATCTCTTGTGATGTGCTTATGTTTTATTGCTGTACTTGTTATTCTCTCAGTGAAAAGATCCTAAGATCTTAATGCTAGCTTAATGTGATGAAAAACTAAAATGGTATTAGAGCTAACCTGAGAAGAAGACATTGTGTAGCTACATGAACTAGGGCTTCCTAGTTTGTGGATCTTCCTCCACAGATTTTCAGCAAAAGTATGCTAGGATGACTCTCCATTGAAGGGTGCATCTTTCTGTCGATGTGGAATTCAATTTCAAGCATTTTCAGTTTCGATGTGGAAATTAGGGATTTCTACAGAAGATGAATTTTTGAGTGAGACCAACATAGGATTTTTCTCCTCATCAAAACTGAAGTTTAGAGACCTGGATCAAGAAATTTAGTTGGGTGAAACTCCAGGAAAGTCAAACCCTAGTTTGACCCTGAGCTAGGAGAAACCCTAAATACTAAAACTGCTACGTTTTGGTACAGTCGCTATATTCTGAGATTGGAGAAGTCTCAGAAGCTGAAAATTGCAGGGGCCGAAGATAAAATCCTGATGCACATTGTGTCCAAACATCAGCCTCCGATTCTCTATATTCCAGGAGATATGATCTCTCCAAGTAAGGGTTCCAGCCTCTTCTAGAATTCATCCCTGAACAGGACATCTGGGGAGATCTGCAATATCTTGAGCTACAGAGGTCCAAATGGAATTCCTGAAGATTTTCTAGAAAGGGAATGGACTGTACTTTCGGTGGTCTGAATATCAGACTCAGAAGATGAACCAGTGACACGTTGCATGCCGTACAACTTCGTTGTTCTGAACAGTCTTGTAACAGGTCACCTTGGGAAAAGGATCATAAATCCCAAATGGTGAAACCAATTCTGATGAAACCTACTGTTGTGGATCAAGGACAGGCGAGGTTACCTCAGTGAGAAATTTTAGATATAGAGGAGTAGTAATTTCAGAGATATCACAGAAACAGTAACAGGAATTTCTGCAGAAGAAATTGGAAAATTAGGGCTTCCTGTTCCGGGAGCTTCCCTCCACTGTTTTCAGAAAAGGAGTACATTGGATAGCTCCATTTGAAGAGATCTATCTGTTCATCCAATCAGATCTGAAAGATTTCATGTTTTGAAAATTAGGTTTTTTGTGACAAACCCTAGATCAACGAACTCTGGGACAAGGACGGACACCTCAAATCGGTAAGATCTAATCCTTTGCTATTTCCATTTGAGGTTCTCATTTGAATATGATATATCACATCAGCTTGGTGAAAAGCTTGGGGAAGTTGACAACTTCCAAGCCTGGAAGTATCTGATCTCTCTGAAGAAACTGGATTGGACACCTGCCTAAGTATAGAGGTTCCAGTTTCAGAGGGAGACGAGGTTAGAAGCCTTTCACAAGAAGAACTTGGTCAAGGCCAAAGAAGACATCATGCTCATGCTGCAGAGGATGATGAACCATCCAGAAAGAGATCCAGATATGAAAGTGAAGATTCTTCAAGCAAGGATGAATATGTTCTGATATCAGCTCTCATAGGTAACATTACTCATGGAAGTGATGATTGGCTTATAGACAGTGGGGCTTCCAAACATATGACGAGATTCAAGGAATCCTTTGTAAGACTGTCAGAACATGAATCACCTCACAAGGTGAAACTAGGACTTGACTACCAATATCCAATAACAGGTAGTGGGGAATCTTCATACAAGCTAGACTCTGGTAAGTCTCTAACAATGAAATAAGTATTGTTTGTGCTAGGATT
>LPNX010365620.1:74151-100362 GCA_001517045.1 Pseudotsuga menziesii
GATGATCCATCAGTGATGATCCAGATCGAGTGATGATCCAGATCTAGTAATGATGATCCAGCAGTGATGATCCAGATCGAGTGATGGTCCAGATCCAGTCCAGTGATGTTGATCCAGATCGAGAGATGATCCAAATCCAGTCCAGTGATGTTGATCCAGATCGAGAGATGATCCAGATCCAGTGATGATGTTTTATGTTGATCCAGATCGAGAGATGATCCAGATCCAGTGATGATGTTTTATGTTGATCCAGATCGAGAGATGATCCAGATCCAGTGATGATGTTCTATGATGATCCAGATCGAGAGATGATCCAGATCCAGTGAAGATGACTTGAATACAAAGATGAATTGAAGACGAAGATGACTTGAAGACGAAGATGACTTGAATACGAGATGATCCAGCTGATACAGAGAAGAAGACCAGTGCTGAAAATTGTGTCGAAAGAATACCTTCCTAGTTAAGAGGGAGTGTTGATGTATATGTAACTTCGGAATGTATTCTTCTATTTATCTTATGTATTGTAACCCGATTTTTATTCCGGGATGTTTCTATTATGTATTTGAGTCATGTGATCATGCCCCGATGTTCCGATCGGAAGGATTAATAATGTAATCAAGTCATATCAAGTCATTAGGTAAGTCCCCACAGTTTCGGGGCACTTGAGTTATTATACACTAATTAAGGTGTAGGCTCGAGTAGTAATTATTAGGTTGAGCCTACGTGTGAAAAGGCAATTCCAGTGAACGGATGAATATAAATAGAGAGTGAGAGTCTCTCTATTTATCACTTGTGAAATACATCACTTTCTCTCCCAAGTGTGGCGCACTACTGAAGAAGGAAATTTTGGGACTAGACAGAAGACAGAAGACTACTACTATTTTGGGAGATCTCTTACTATTTTGGTGTTGATTCTATCTTAGAGGAAGTTGCGGGGTTTTCTCCTTTATGGTTTCCCCAAGGAAAACTCTTTGTGTCTCTTGTCTCTTGTGATGTGCTTATGTTTTATTGCTGTACTTGTTATTCTCTCAGTGAAAAGATCCTAAGATCTTAATGCTAGCTTAATGTGATGAAAAACTAACACCGATTATATTGAAAACACTTTTTTAAATCCTTCGACGAAGTCTATCTATGCTTAGTCCACCGTCAAGTTTAACTTTCATCGCGACTGTATCGACGAATCTCTCCAAGTTGATCCAAAGTCCTGGCAATATTTATCATTGGTTAACCTGTCAAAATACTTCGACCTTTTCAGTGTAAAATCATGAGTTCTGCTGACAGTGTCCGCAGGTTTCTTTGACTTGTGCCAAAACACCAAGTGCAAAAAAACCTTCTTTTGATCTAGCTGACCGTTTCTGAGCTATTGGATGAGTTACTCCGACACGTCGGAGAGACTGGCCCAGTTACTCTGATATGTCAGATGAAAAAGGTAAGTTTTACTTATCCCAAACCTCTTTTACTAAAACTTTTGGAAAAAACTAAGTGTGCAGGATGGACTCCCTAGAGTTAGAAAACTAGTCTAAGCATGCTTTCAAACAAAACTATAAGGAGGGGCCCTAAAATATAAAAAAAAAATCCGAAAGTATATGTAGCAACAACAATTGAATACTAGCTAGTGAACATGTTAGAATAATCAACCCATAGTTAGCTACCTTAGACATTAAATTAATCATTTTTGTCTTATTTGCCTAGTTTCATGATTCCACCTTATGCAAGTTGTCATCTACACATCCATAGTGGTCAAAATTGCCTATTTTGACTCATGGAGCACTTGGGAAACCTCAAGGAATCAATTCTAATTTATTCCTGGCCTCCTACGAGCCCTTCTACGTTTTATGCTTTATTGCCTGCTTTTTCAGTGCTTGAAGGCAATTGGGAAAGTTTGACTAGGTGAGGTTAACTAGTTTTTGTCCTCCACATCCTCCACTCTTTTCTTCTATGAAAAGCATGTATGAGTTGTCCTTCCATGATATTTTATCTTTCCTAAGTGCTTTTTCCAATTCGTGAGATCCTTGACTGATTTGGAAACTACTTTATGCACCTATGGGGGAATTGCTTAATTTTAGTAAGCCTGCTTTTGACTAGATTCGAATTACCTCCTCATGCATTCAAATCCCTTATGTAATTATTTAATGTAGCATCCTATGTTGTTATAGGGTTCGCTATTGTACACTGAGTTAATACAGTTTAGTGTTCAACTCCATATTTAGTCTCTTTTGTGAGTGATTTTGCATGTACAATTGATAATTGTTGTGAGTTTAATTGTTCTATCACTGGGTTCAATTTCCACATGGTATTAGAGCCATTGTAGATCAATTTCTCTCCTTCAAAATTGTTTTGCAGGTTCGACATCAGTGACTGGGAGCCTTCTACTGACAGCCGGGACAATTTCTGAGCTATGGATCAATCTCAGAAGATCATCTTGACTCCCTTCAACTTATTTGAATGGAAATCAGAGATGGAGATACTGTTGAGAGCGAAAGGCCTCTACAGAGTGACTATGGCAACAGAAGTAGAGCCCAATGCAGTTGCAGAGAAGATAAAATGGCACAACAGGAGGGATGAGGCCTATGGTCTCTTATGTCCGAGTATTTCCAGAGACCTCCTTTTCCATCTTAATGGATTGACATCACCGAATGAAGTATGGGAGAATCTTGTTGATATTTTTGGAAAGACAGATGAGATGAGGGGACATCAAATCGAAAATGAACTGATCTCCCTGAGTCCCAATAGCTTTGAATCCCTGCAACTCTATTTCTCCAAGTTCAAAGCACTTGTTTTGCAGCTAAAACAATGTGGGATCGAAAAGAAGGATGATCAGCTGGTCTTGGCCATACTCTCAAATCTTGGCCCTAACTATTCAGTGTTTTTTTCAACCTTCTATGCCACAAAGTTGACAGCTTGAACCTGGAAGATGCCTAACCTTGCAGATTTCATGGAATCTCTCACACAAGAACAAGACAAACTGGTGATCATGGGCACCATCAAACCATCCAAAGACCAAGCTCTGGTTGCTGGAGATTCGAGGGTGGATTCAAAAAGAAAAAAGAAAGCTAAAAATCCACCTGAGCAAAAGAGAGACAGGAACAAGTCTCCGGAGGAGCCTCAAGTTTCGAAGAAGAACTACCAGAAGAAGAAGAATAAAGGAGAAATGAGCAAGTGCGCATACTGCAGTAAGGGAAATCACACTGAGAACTCCTGCATGAAGAAGCAAATAGACATGCTGACCCAAATCCTGGAGAAGAATGGCATCTCCCTTCCAAACAGCTCAAAGAAGAGAGAAGGAGGATCAAGTTGAGAAGACAGAGAGAGAGTTCATGCATTGGTTGCTGGCACATCAAGCTCACCTAGTTTCATCATTGATTCTAGAGCTTCAAGACACATGGTTTAGAACAAGGAGGCATTCTACTCACTTTACATGTCGAAAGGTCCACCAATAGTACTGGGAGATGACTCTCTCACTGAAAGTTTGGGCAAAGGGAGGATTGATCTTGATCATGGTCAGTTCAACAATGTGTTGTATGTTCTTGGTCTTGCCTCCAACCTCTTATCAGTGTATCAGATGACTCACACTGGGTCTCCAAAGAAATTCATATTCTCCCCTGATGAAGTTGATATCATAGAGATATCAAGTGGTAAAGTCATTGCAAGAGGAGTTGCAAATCATACTTCGAAGGTATACATGTTCTCACACTTCCTACCCTACTCAAACCCCTCTGCTCTTCTGATTCATGCTAATGAGGCAAGCAATATTTGGCATGAAAGATTTGGCCACCTAAGTTACAAGTATCTTTCTGATCTTAGTGAAAAAGAGATGGTCATAGGGTTACCAAAGATAAAATTTTCCAAAGGAGTCTGCCAAGGTTGTATCCTAGGAAAACACCCAGAGCATAAATTTGAGAGAGCTAGTCATGAGAGAACCTCTGCACCCCTTGAGTTGATCCATAGTGATGTTGCTGGCCCATTCCCTCATATGTCCATGAGTCAAGCCAAATATGCATTGAATTTCATAGATGACTTTTCTAGGTATTGCTGGGTTTACTTCCTGAAACACAAGTCTGAAGTTTTTGGCCTCTTCAAAGTCTTTAAGGCTTTGGTTGAAAACCAGTCTGGGAGGAAACTCAAGGTCCTCATATCTGAAAATGGTGGTGAGTATGTCAAGTCTGATTTTATTCAATATTGTGCAGATGCAAGTATTCAGATGCAGCATTCTATCCCTTACACACCACAGCAGAATGGTGTTGCTGAGAGGAAGAACAGATCACTGAAGGAGATGGCAACATACATGATGGAGGCCAAAAATTTGCCACCAAAGTACTGGGCCGAAGCTATAAACTATGCAGCCTATATCCAGAATAGGGTGCCTCATAAACATCTTGATGGTATTACTCCTTTCGAAGCATGGAGTGCGCACAAGCCAGATGTGACCCATTTCAGGATTTTTGGCTCAAGGGCTTGGGCTAGAATTCCAACAGAAAAGAGGAAGGATTTACAGCCCCAAATCCAAGAGTGTCTATTTGTTGGGTACTTTGAAGATTCAAAAGGGTACAAGCTGATCAATTTTAGCACAAACAAATCCTTCATTGAAAGGTGTGTTCAGTTTCAAGAAGAACCCCTAGAAGTAGTGGAAGTTGGAGAAGCCTCTTCACCACCAGATCCTCTAAAAGTAAGTGAAGAGATTGTTGAGCATGCTGATTATGATATGTTTGATAGTGATGAGTTTATTGCAGACCCTAACAGCCCTACAAGGCCAAAATGGGCAGCCAAGACTCTTCATGCAGTAGGAGAGCTAGCTAGGAATCCCAATGACCCTAGGAGGACTAGATCTCAATTTGAGAGTGTTATGTGCATGAAGGATCCTATGTTTGTTGAGAAATGCTATCTGATGGTGGAATCATATCCTCAGACATATGAAGATGCAGCAGTAGATCCAAGATGGCAAGCATCCATGAAGGAAGAGTTCATCTCACTTCAGAAGAGCAACACTTGGGAGCCAGTGGATCTTCCCCCAGGGAGGAAGCTAGTTCAATGAAAGTGGGTGTACAAGACCAAATTTGCTGCTGATGGTTGATCTCTGAAGTACAAGGCAATATTGGTAGCCAAGGGCTACTCATAGGTTCATGGCATATATTACAATGATACCTTTGCACCAGTGGCAAAGATGGACTCCATCAGGCTAGCCTTAGCCATTGCAGCTTCAAAGAAATGGGAGGTACATCACATGGATGTAAAGTGTGCCTTCCTAAATGGAGAGCTCACTGAATAGATATACATGCAGCAGCCTCAAGGATTTTCTACTAATCCATATCTTGTGTGCAGGTTGAGAAAGTCATTGTATGGGCTAAAGCAAGCCCCCAGGGCTTGGTATGCCAAGATTGATAGATTCTTGCTATCACTGAATTTTGTTCGGTGAAAATCAGATCCAAATGTATATTTGAAGTTAATTAATGGTTCATTAATGATCATTTTGTTATATGTTGATCACCTTCTCATTACAGGAAGCTCAAAGGATGAGATTGCTTCCTTGAAGGGTGCAATGAACCAAGCCTTCTCCATGACAGATTTGGGGCTCTTAAGCCAATTCTTGGGGCTTGAGATTGCTCAAACCAAATATAGAATCAAGGTGCACCAGTCCAAGTATGCCTTGGATTTGCTGAACAAATTCAGAATGAAGGATTGCAAGCCAATCAAGACTCCTTTCCTTTCAGGAGTGAAGCTGGAAGAAGCTGATTCTTCACCTATGGTAAACAATACATTGTATAGGCAATTGATTGCATGTTTGTTGTATCTTACACATACTAGACCTGATATTTCTTATGCAGTAAGTGTGGTTTCTAGATACATGGATCAGCCTCATGAGATCCATTGGAAAGCAGCCAAAATGATCCTTAACTTTGTTCAGGGAACAAGGACACATGGGATCTTCTACAAAGCAAAATCTGATCTTGATTTGATTGGGTTTACTGACAGTGATTGGACAGGTGATAGCACAGATAGAAAGTCCACATCAGGATATGTGTTCATGCTTGTAGAAGGGCTAATCAGCTGGTCAAGCAAGAAACAGAGTGCCATTGCACTCTCATCTACAGAAGTAGAGTACAAAGGAGTTGTAAAAGCAACAACTCAATGTTTATGGTTGCAGGGGTTACTTGGAGAGTGTGGCTTCGAATCATAATACTCAACTACTATCTACTATGATAACCAAAGTACCATTTGAATCTACAATGATCCAGTTCAAAAGCAGAGAACCAAACACATTGAGATCCATATGCACTACATGAGAGAGCTTATGCATGATGGCACCATTCACCTACTCTTCTGTTCATCTTCAGAACAAATAGCCGATATCTTCACCAAAGCATTTTGTGAGAAGACCTTCAGCAATCTCAAATCACTGCTAGGGATTGCTGATCATGCTGTGAAGCATGAGTGAAGACAAGATTTCCAAATTTTGTTTTACAGTCCATGTTTAAGGGAGGATTTTCCCATTGGGTTTTTGCCTCTTTCCTTGGTTAAATGGACATGCAGTATGTAAAGGGTGACTAAACCTTGTTGCTAGGCCCTATAATTTTCTGATATATTACTCATAAGTCAGGCTTAAGGGGGGGTGTTAGAATAATCAACCCATAGTTAGATACCTTAGACATTAAATTAATCATTTTTGTCTTATTTTCCTAATTTCATGATTCCACCTTATGCAAGTTGTCATCTACACATCCATAGTGGTCAAACTTGCCTATTTTGACTCATGGAGCGCTTGGGAAACCTCAAGGAATCAATTCTGCTTTATTCCTGGTCTCCTAGGCGCCCTTCTACTTTTTTTGCTTTATTGCCTGCTTTTTCAGTGCTTTAAGGCAATTGGGAAAGTTTGACTAGGTGAGGTTAACTAGTTTTTTGTCCTCCACATCCTCCACTCTTTTCTCCTATGAAAAGCATGTATGAGTTGTCCTTCCATCACCTTTTAGCTTGCCTAAGTGATTTTTCCAATTCATGAGCTCCTTGACTGATTTGGAAACTACTTTATGCACCTATGTGGGAATTACTTAATTTTAGTAAGCCTGCTTTTGACTAGATTCGAATTGCCTCCTCATGCATTCGAATCCCTTATGTAATTATTTAATGCAGCAGCCTATGTTGTTACAGGGTTGGCTATTGTACACTGAGTTATTACAGTTTAGTGTTTAGCTCCATATTTAGTCTCTTTTGTGAGTGATTTTGCATGTACAATTGATAATTGTTGTGAGTTTAATTGTTTTATCACTGGGTTCAATTTCCACAGAACACAGATATTTGAAAAAACTATCTTTGGAAAAGAAGACTTCTTTATGGTACTAGGTTTTGAACATACAACAATTTCTTCAATGTATTCCCCGAGACTCTTTAAGGGACTTAGACTTATCCAGGGATAAAATGTTCGCACATCACATTGGTTGTCATCCTTTGGGATTAGGGTAACCAAAACTAGGAGTCTTGATAACTCTCCTGGGGAAAAAATATGAAATTCATCTTACCTTTGTCTTTGAGTTTCCACTAGACATGACTCCACAGGATCATAACAAAGTTAGATAGATGTATTCGTTTGTTCCTTATTCCCATGCTATCAACATTCTTATGATGCTTTCCTTTTCAATAAAATTTGTCTTTTGAGTCTTACTTGATTTCTTTATTTTCTTTGAGATTTGGTATGGGTTCTTCCATCCATAATGTCCTTTTATGTGAGTGATAAATTTGTTTGCTCATCATACTCATGGACAAAGAATAACCCTTTATAATATTTGCTATTTAAGAAACCCTTTTAATCTGATGGTTTATTCCGTCAACATCATTTATTTAATGGAGACTGTATATCGCGAAATTTTGACTATTTAATACAAGAATTTTGTCTTTTGATTTATAGCATGGGATTATTTTGAATTTCGTACATCTGTTAGACCTGTTTCCTTTCCGTGGGTCTATCATGGTAGGCTTCCTGAGACAGATAGTAGTGTGAGAATAGATGGATCCCCAAGATAGTACTCTAGATCTCATGAGTCTTAGTTATTTTATAGGGTCCATAATGACTCCAATGTGGACTTGAAGTTGTGTTGGCTTGCCAAATTGACACTCTTTTGTACCTATTTACACCTTCCGTATACACCATTGATATCTTCATTTGATCCTTTTATCCCACAAATCCTTCTACATTTTCACATATTCACCCAAATATTCAGCAAGTTATTAAGGTATGATAATTCATTAATATCCTTTGATTTAATGTTTAAATGTTATTTCTAGAAGGATTTGTGACTAATTACATTTCTACAACACACATTAGCATTAAGTAGCAGTTGGTTATTTTGAAGCTTCTCCACATGTGACAGCTTGCTCATACAACTCCGAGTTTATCCATCTCCATTCTCGCATCTTCAATTCACTGATGACTCATGTATAAATTAATGCAATCTTCATCTCTAGGAACTACATGCCATAGAGATGAAGATTTGCTTTTGGACAGCAAACCAAAGCACATCTTGTTAGACGTCAATTAAGGATCGAACAGTTGCATTCTTAATGAGTAGTTTGAGTTGTTACTATAAAAACGGGAATGGTTATCTTAGCCTGCGAGCTATATAAAGAGAGTTATAGATTGAAAATGGGGGTGGTAAGAAGATATGGAGGATAGTATGTATGTAGACAGAGATATGTAGACATGATGAAGATGAAGGATATGTATATATGCAGAATACAATGAATGGTCAATAAAAGAATTGCATTGTTTAATTGCTGGTTTCTATGAATTAAACAGAGTTCAATTTATATAATGGTATTCCTAATGGTGTACACATTTCTTTAGACTATAATCAATTTGTTTTCAGCTGTCACTATTTTCTTTATTTCAGGATTATGATTGTAGCTTAGAAGTTATTTTGTAAGTTGTTTAAGGACTTGTGGATTTCTTGGCAAGGATCCACCAAGAAGACCATAAGCCCTTCTTTTGTAAATCTAGTTCTCGTATAGAATAGATATGTTAATTGTTATTTTCTATTTTTAGTAAAAAAAAGAATTTTAGTTAGTAGGCTTGTTAAATGACTGTAAAAAATAGATTCGCATATGTTTGAAGTTAGTCATCTTATTATGTGATAGTTATGGAATAATATTCATAGCATTCGTCAGTTTAGAACCGAGCTCGGGAAATAGGAGAAGTTTAAAAATACTGTTTTAAATATTTAATATTGTAGGTCTGATTTGTTTGTTGTAGATTCAAATTATGAGTTTGAAAAAGTATACATTAAGTCTGTAAGACTTGGTTCCCAATAAAATAACCTTCATTATATTTTTTTTTAAATTATACAATAGACAAATGGAATTTATTTTCGTTATGGTTCAAGGCTTTAAGTTTATTCAATTCCATTCTTAAAGATTAATTCTATTTATTCTGCAAATTACTCTGTTTTAGTTTTAAAATATAAATTAGTTTGCAATAGTTTTGGTCACATAAATAGTTCATTTTTAAAGATGAATCAATAATCTCTGGAATAGTATTAAAACTTCTTAAAATTCCATTAATGTAACAAGATCTGTTAAAGGGTTAAATGATACATCAACTTCATAAGTTTGCTTTCTGCAACTTACTATGTTTTCTATGTCTTAGTTCACTTTCTGTAACCTATTCTATTTTTTGTGTTTCTGAGTTATGTTGGATAGTTCTTAGTTTATGTTTCAGTTTTAGAATTGTCTTGAAGTTAATTTAAAAAGTATTTTCCTCTTTATAATTAGGATCGGATAGGAATTTGAATATTTTGTAGATGTGAGAGTATTCTAATTAATATTAGGACTTTACATTTGGATAAATTTGATCATTGATAGATTATAAATCTTTTTAGTACACATTTTGAATAATTCCCTAGATTAGAATAATCTAGTTTAGAATAGATTAGATTAGGATAGGCCTTAATCCTGCATGTACAATGTTTGCATCTCACAAGTTAACTTCCTGGGTTGACAATTAAGTGTTGTGTTAGATAGTGCATATTAAGACCCGACATTTTTGGCGCCATTGCTGGGGAGGTGCTAAAGGGATTAGAGTCTAGATAGGTTGTTTTTTTTATATTACACGACAAGGGGGAGGGGATAATAGTAAGACGAGAGGTAAGAACCTGCGCATCCACTACAGTGGGTTACCCCAAAACCTTGTTTCTCCTTTTTGCACAAGTTTGTTTGATTTATTTCGAATGTTTCTCTTTCTACAGATGTAGATAGTTTACTCTCACATAGTTAGTTTTAAGCATATTTATTTTTGAAATTTCTCCTTTTCCTGTAGTTGCTTTTGATATAAGTGTATTTTTCCTTTTAATAGTATGCAAGATTTCTCTTTCTTTAGAAAATAGTAGGATTTCCTTCAAATAGAGATGTTTATGGTTTCATAGTATAAAGTTAGATTGCTTTTATTTTAATTTTTGATTGCATGTTAGATTATCTAAATATTGGTATAGTTTTACACTCACAACATTTAATTTCAGTTTCTTTGCTTCTAAGTTAATTTTACATTTCTGCACTAAATGCATTCGATTTCCTGCATGCATGAGTTTTCTACAAATATTTTTAAAATTGAAATTTTACAATTGAATGCTGTAAGAACCATGCCACTAACCCACCTGTGAAGCAGGACATTTGAACCAGTACAAGTTGAAAGATGTTCAACAATTTGTTGAGTAGAGAAGGGCTTATTACTACAAAGGGTTTCTTCAATCCTTGCTGCAGCATTAGGTCCATGTTTGGAGAAGAATCCATCTTCCAAAATGGGAAGCAGATCTATAAGTATCCTTAGCATGAAGATCATAATATACACATTTCTCATTTCTTATTTGTTGATGGAGCTCAAGAATCAGGGAAATCAGCTGAAGAAGAACAACAACTAGAACCTGAAGTTATAGAATTTCTTGCTTTCTTGGTACCAGAGGAAGAATATCAACTAGGCTTGGAAATTAAGGATATTAAAGAAGGAAGTCAAGCTAGTTAGGAATCTACTAAGTCATGGATTGAGTCGGTTTTTCTGTTCTAGCCTTTTACTCTTCAACAATTTTTGAAAACCAAATCATATGAAAAGACGGTTCCTCATGTTAGGGTATTTGTTCATATACATTATGTGAGCAAGACTGTTTTAAAGATCCTAATTCGTAGGTGGTTACACTGGAAGTACTCATACACTTGAAAGAATACTTCTACTTCCAGTAGTATAGGGTAGTGTAGGGAATTAAAAAAAAGAATAGAAGACATATAAAAATTAAAGAAAAAATAAAGCTTTACTGTGAAAACCAGTTTTATGGCACAGTCTAGCAATAGTCTAGTTAGAAAACAAGGAGACTGGCTAGCTAGGATCCATAATAAAGTTGTTGATGATACTTCATTTCTGCAAAAAGTTATCTTTTGTTTTGTGCTCAGCTAGATGATGGGAGATTTATTAAGGATCTCCTTTCAGCAATTTTTAACCCATCGACTCCAAAACATTCTCTGGGTCTGAAACTTGAGAATTTTTAGGTACCCTAGAGCCTGCATGCCTTAATGGAAGGAATCCTTGTCATTTGCTAAGGAAATTCATTAATGTTTCTTGGCAAGAGAATTCTACATTTCATTTGACTCTAACAAATCTATTCATGACTGTTAGGATGTACCAAGTGCCTTTATTTCCATTAACATTAAGGGTGGAATATATCGCATTGGTTAACAACTCTCCCTATTGGTTGGTAATACAATGATTTCTATCTATGTTCGACATCAATAAATTTATTCACATAGATAGAATTGCACAAGGGAAGGACATGGATGAATACCTTGCAGCTCTTTGATCATGGATAATTCTCAGTGGTTGCAGCCTTAATTTTGAATACAGAGCAGCCTATTCTTTTTTACATGAATCTAGGAACATTCAGCATAGTAGACAGCCTCTTAGAAGAAATATTCTCAGTTTTATAGCAGCGCAATCTTTGGAATAAAAGAAGAAGCACCTTGTCACAGAAACTCCACTCTATCACAAAAATGGAAACATGCAGCATAAACTCCTGATGTTATAGTGGATTTCACCACTCTAGGTGAATCACACTTTGTATGGCCTTCCCCTGTCCCGCTACAGACTCTTTAGACCCCATGGACCATATTTTATCCTTTGATGTTTCCTTAATCATCCCTAAAACTATATGAAAAATGATATATCCATCTTTTTTACCCGATAATCGCGTACATACGTGGGTTTGACCCCTATAACCGCGTACATCGGGATGTGTGCATAATCCAAATCATTTTGGAGTTTTCCTTGACATGGATCCGACTCATTTGACTCCTGGCCTTCCATATGCCTTGAGATCGCTCGGATTCAACCCTTCATTATCCCTTGTGAAGCTATATAAGGAACCCCTTGGTACATTGAAGGCATATAGAGAGATTGAGAGCAAAGAAATTATAGTCCATTGTTGCCAGAATTTATACTTGAGTCTGCATCCCTTTGTCCCTTGGATCACTTTTGTGTTCTTCCCAAGCTTTCCTTTTGCTAGTAAGCTTGCTATAGAGAGATGGAGGATTGAGGTGGTGGAGGCCCAAGTGGGGGATTCAATTTCTCCGGTTCGCAGACGTGCCATCAGAGGTTGTATCTATCTTGTAATCTTTGATTTATATTAATAGAAATATATTTTCCTATCCAATGATGTGTATTTGATTGAATATTGTATCCATTGGAATATGTCAAATGCTTTTACATTATTGATTATATATGCTAGAATAGATCTAACACCATGATATATAGTATGCTTGTATTGTTTACTTGTTGTTGAGGAAGTATTACATCAATTCAAGCTGAAGATTGGAAAGCTCAACGGGGATCTACTTCAATCGTCTGGAATAAGGTACGAGGTCTCATCCTTTAGTGTTAGACATTTTATTTCTATTGCATATTGGGAAAGATTGATTTCTAGAGTCAAAGCTGTCTGTTGTGGCACCCCAAGCCATAGGAATTTCTCTCCGTAACAGAATTGGCGACTCCGCTGGGGAGTTCCTAGTAGTTGTCCTTTGGGGGTGATTTTCTCGGCATTCAATGTATTTGAATTGCTCTTTCTCTCTTGTTTCTGTGTTGGGTCTGGGGGCATGTATGCCTGGTAGAGTCTGATTGGAGTAAATTTTGTCTCAACCTGTCTGTTTTCCTTGTTTTATGCACCTTTTCTTCCTATACGTGGGTTTTTGATTTACAGTTGCGTATACACGTGGTTTCCTCTGCGATTTCCATGTGTACACGCGGGTTTACTGCGAACAGTCGCGCATACCCTGGATTTTTGCCTTTTTGTGGAAGATGATTGGTTGCTGGGTGAATGCTGTTAGTTGTTGAGTCTCCTTTGGCACTGCCTGAGTCTATTTTGACCTTTGTTCCTGACCGGAAAAGTTTTTTTTAGCCTAATTTTTTTTAGGAAAGTTCTTGTCATGGAATTTTCGATTTTTTGTTTGAGATTAGTGCATTAGATTTATTTTACCTTAGTGCTGTGCTTGGATACTGTTTATGTGTGCTTGTAGAGTCTGAGGGTGGTAGAATCATTCTTTTGCTTTTTGCATCTCTTATATTTTCAAAAAATCCAAAAACATTTGCTTATCATCATGCATTGCATTTTGCAGTTTGCATTGTACTTGCACTAGATCTAGATTTGCTTTGGAGTATTAGTTAGGACTTCATATAGGAAAAATTTGCATTTATCATTTGAATAATAATTGTGCATTTCACGTAGTAGCATACCCTATTTACATGGACACAATGCATTTGCATTGATTGTTACGGTGTGCATTTTACTTCATGTTGCATCATAACACCACTAGTTGCATGACCATATCCTATTTTTGAGTAATAAAGCCAACTAAAATAAATGCTAATTAAAATGAATTACACTCTTTTCTTTTCTAGGGTGCACCAACAAGCTTAGGTTTTAGGATCTTGGAATAGTTCATTGTAAGTCAATTCTCCAAGATCACTAAAAAACAACATCTAGGTGTTTGTCCAGGGAGTGTGTGAAATCCTTGGTATAACCATCATTCTCAGGATCCTCCTCTCAAACGGGAGTTTAGCACGAGGCAGTGTGAGTGGTTATCGATTGGGATGACCCTAGTCATAACTGAGTAGCATCGGAGATATTTCCAGGATTGTATTCATATCTGGGGGCTCTTTTGAGAGTTTCAGGATTTTCTACCCTGCCCATACGGTCAATCCCGCCTGCGACTATCCACCTGAGCTTTGATTATATTGAGGTGACCTTAGTGACCTTACCTAGGATATCGAGGGGGTACTTGTAGAGGTTATTCTGTAGGTGTCCCGGCCAGGTTGGGGTCGGACAGCACAGTCGCTTTACGCGTTGAAGCTGAGGGCCACAATAATTGGTTACGTACCTTCGCTTGTTGTGTATGGGAGTCTCAGGCATCTCCTAGGCGAGACATACCTGCTTCATTCGGGAGCTCACTTATCCAGCCCTTATTTGCTTGCATTTGGCTTTAGATTTTATTAGTGATTGCTCTGTGCATGCTAGTTGTCCTAGGGTTTACATAAATAGAGAGTCTTTGCTATTTTTTGAGTAATTGTGGATTCGAGTGCAGTTCCACGCCGTTCTCGTCGGTTAGCAGGACTTTCGCCTTCTAATTCTCCTCCTCCTTTGGGAGAGAGACCTAGACAGTCCAGGCGGACTATGTCATACACTGATTCACACACCATGGAGGACCATTCAGAGACTATTCCTGAGCCACCTCCTCCCATTCGTGTTGACGATGGGGAATTTACTCCTACATATGATCCTTCACCTGACCTAGCTAAGTTCGGTCCTGTGATTTCCCAGATAGGATCATTGCAAGATAGACCTACTCACCCTAGGGCTGATTCCTCGTTGACACATTACTGGTATGGAATGCTGGAAGATGTCGAGACTCACTTTGAACCTGCCAGCACTAGCTATGGTAGTTATTCTATGACTGGTTTTCCTATGCACGATTTGGAATTTCATGTCAAATATGACTTTGAGCCTAGCACTATGCCTGGGGGCAATCCCATTCCTTAACTTACGGAGAGGTTTGGGAGTACTAGTCACATTTCACCTTCCATCCCAATGGTGGAAGCTACATCTTATCTCCCTCCTAATTCTAGGGCTAGCGATTCGATTAGGATACCAGGTCCCAGACGAGTGATAATAGGCGGTAGTACATATCTTATTACTTAGATTCCTTCGTCCTTGGTTTCGAGTTCTTCAAATGTACATCATCCACCTTATTCACGTGGTCCTTCGAGTCGATATATGGCTACGAGTCAGGTCCGTACTGCAGTTACTAGGTTGATTGTGTCTCAAGTTCATATACCACCCGCGGCTTCGGGAGGCTATATTCACGCTTCTAGCGGTCAACTTGTTACATCCGGGGCATATATACCTACTTCTGGTATGTATGTTCCACCTTCCGGAGCTTATCTTCCTACCTACGGAGTGTCCCATGGGACATCGCAAGCAATGACCTATGGTCCTTATTACGGGACGTAGTATGGACAGGTTTCTTCACCTTACAGAGGCGGGTATCAACAACCTGCTTACTCTCCTAATTACGGCTTCATAGCTCCTACTAGTCAAGGTCCACCTTACTATGGTACTTCCACGTCACCCTATACGAGTCAGATAGGAGGAGGACACTATGGCCAAGGCCATGGTGGTGCTCAAACCTATGTGCAACAGGGAGCGGTCCATCGACCTCATCATCCTAGGCTCCCTTTCCTCGCGACGCTTAACCTTCCTGACTTATCGAGACTTACGAATGATCATGTGGCTCATGACCCGGCTTGGCCGGCTGTCCCTACCAAGCTTCCTTCAAACATACCTAAGTTCGAAGGCAAACCGGGAGAGGATCTGAGTGAACACATTACCACGTTTCACCTTTGGTGCTCTTCGAATTCGTTACATCAGGACTCAGTCCGCTTGTGACTATATCAACGCACCCTCATGGAGCCTGCTGCGAAATGGTATATAGAGTTACCAAAGGGAGCTTTTACCTTGTTCGACGATCTTGCAATGACTTTTCTTAATCACTTCCAGCTACCAGTGCACTATGACGTTGGTACTGAACTCTTGTCGAAATTTCGTCAAGATAAAGCCACCCATACTTCTAATCATATTCAGGAGTGGCGTTGACAAAAGAGATTAATTAAAGCTTTTATACCGCCGGAGTTCCTTCTCGAGTGGTTCCTCAAGTCTTTATTGCCATATATCACGAAGGATGTTTCCACATCCTGAGTGCAGAATGAGGAACAAGCGATCTTTAGGGTGCAGGAATTGGACTTGATTTATGCTTAGTCCGATTTGTTGTATGAGATTATTCCCAATGCCCCTAGTTCCAGTTTCGATCCCAAGGTCAAACCTGGACCATATGACGATGGCATTGTGGGTTGTGCAAGTGAGAAACCTGCGGATTTGGTTGCAAAACAAGTTAGTCAGTTATCGCTCAACCAATCCACTTCGGGACAAGCTACGGCTTCGTCTCATCCTGCCCAAATGGCGAATGTACTTTCTGTGCAATCGTCGGACCAGAAGGGTAACCAGCAGCCCGGACGGAATAGAAGAAAGGGTAAGAATAATAATTGAAAGGGTGGGAATAAGAATCAGAGAATGCTACCAATAATGACAAGAACGGTCAGAATGCTGGGGGGGACAAGCAAGCGAAACATAAGGTTAAATTCCCTTGCAAGCTATGTAAGGATGATCACCTCACTTACTTGTGCCCTTGAATTGATGAAGCTTCAAGACTCTTAGCACAAGGCCCAGCTGTGCTAACGAACCCTTTACTGCATAACCAAAATATGAACTCGAAGTCCCAGGAGCAATATAGTGAGAATGACCCACCAAAGACTAGTGCTCATGGGTGCATTAACATGGTCAGTGCTGCCAAGGTTGTGACTCATGCAAAAGATTATGGATCGTCACAACCCATTCCAGGAAAAGAACCTGATCCACCAGGAACCCCTTTGCGCATTGAGAAACCTGCGGATAAACCTGAGGCTGCACCTCGCATTCCTAAGGGGGTACTTAAGCGCTCGGGGCATAATCCAAATGCCTGAGCCACCCAGAACTATTCCTTTGTCGAGGACTTGGGCCATACTCCTTGTGCGATGTCTGCATTGGAAGTGCTTCAGAGTTGTCCTTCGCAAAGGAAGGCTTTGCTTTCTGCTCTTGGTGTGAACGGTGATGATTCTTCCTCAGTGATCAAATTTGAAACCGCAGGACATTAGCCTCGCTTTCCCTACTATGTATCACTTTTGGTACACGTAGAATGTCTTAATATGATCATCAAGCGCACTGTGATTGACGAGGGCGTTGCTGCCTATGTGATGTCTTTGTCCTGTTGGAAGGGTCTTAGTTCTCCTGAGCTGTCGAAATCAATGACTATGTTAACTGCTTTTGATGGGAGATCTTTTAGGCCGCACAACATCCTTCCGTCCCTTAAGTTCTGTTTGGGGGGGAAGACTGTTGCGATAGAGGTTGAGGTGGTTGATGCGCCCCTCGACTACAATCTCTTGCTGGGTAGGAACTGGATGTATAGTATGCAAGCCGTTGCTTCTTCCTTGTTTCGCGTTGTATGCTTTCCACATAACGGGAAGATTGTAACGATTGATCAAATGGCATTCAAGAATCTGCATGTTACTGCATCTTCGGGAGCTTTGGTTCCGATCGTTGAACACTCTCAGCCGGCAACTGGGAGTGTGGGTGTAGGCATGTATCCATCCCTTATGGGAATCTTTAGTTGTCCTGCACCGGTCCTCATGATAGGATCTTGTTCCGATAAGGCTTCGTCTTCTACGACCTCGGTGTATTTTCGCACGACTCATATGGAAGATCCTTGGATTCTTCCTACACTGATTATTTCGAGTGATCCTATAGGGACCAACATGCCACTTCTTGCAGCCATGATAGCTTATCAAGCCAATCTTCAGAGTGTTGTAGAGCCTTGTTCTTCCTCTTCGTGGACAGAGGAGGAAGACCCCTATGTGCTGCCGGCATGGGCAGTATAGTCTTCTCATGCCCATGACTGCCTTGATACGGTTTTCCCTTCAGATGAAGCGATCATCGAGGCTATGTCGGGTGTTGAGCCACCATGGGAGGAACTTCATCATAGATCATATTTCCTTCCACTGCTTGACTGTTTGGAGCATGAGGATTATAGGGAGATTCTTAGTCAGAGAGTTGGTAGTCCCATGGTTCCATTAAGCTCTCCTGGTCAGATGGATGATGGAAACATGGTGAACATATCTTCCACGATTTCTATCAACATCTCTCGAAATCCTGGCACCATTAAGAATGTCTATATTGGGGCGGAATGTTCCCATGCTGAGATTCTCGAATATACCGAGCTATTCAAGGAATTTCGTGATGTTTTCGCTTGGTCTTATGATGAGATGCCAGGTATTGACCCTCGGATTATCGAACATGAGATTAAGACTTACCCCAACGCTAAGCCTGTTCGATAATGTTTACGCGCCATGAATCCTAGGAAAGCACCCACCATTAAGGCAGAGATAGAGAAGCTATTGAAATCCGATTTCATCTATCCCGTTCCCTTGATGGAGTGGGTTTCAAACCTCGTTTCGGTGGATAAGAAGCAAGGAGCGATCCGAATATGCACTGATTTCCACGATTTGAATCATGCCTGTCCTAAGGATAACTTCCCCACACCATTTATAGATCAGATTTTGGATGAGTGTGTGGGTAGCGAGGTGTTCTCCTTCATGGACGGCTTTTTCAAGTATAATCAGATCCAGATTAAACATGAGGACCAACACAAGACTGCATTTATTTGTCCTTGGGGAACGTTTGCATATCGAAAAATGCCTTTCGGACTTAAAAACGCCGGAGCTACATTTCAGCGGGCAATGAACTTGATTTTCCATGATCTCAAGTCTATTATTAAAGTATTTTTGGATGACCTCGCTGCTCATTCTCGTATGAGAATGCGTCATCCCTATCACTTGAGATTGGTCTTCGAAAGATGCTGGCACTATTCGGTTCGATTAAATCCTCATAAGTGCATCTTTTGCATGAAGTCAGGTCGTTTATTAGGATTCATCGTTTCAAAGGAGAGCATAAGAGTCGATCCCTTAAAGGTTGAGGCAATACTTCAGTTGTCTCCCCCGAATAACATTCGACATCTTCAGTGTTTGAAAGTTATGGAAAACTTCTTACGAATATTTGTTGTCAACTTTTCCAATTTGACTAGAGGCTTCATGCGTCTCTTGAAGAAGGATACTCCCTTTGAATGGGATGAGCGAGCCCATGAGTCCTTCGATGCACTTAAGCGAGCCCTAGCATCGGCCCCGGTGATTAGTCCTCCGGATTATAGCCGTGATTTCCTATTATATGTGGCCATGTCTTTAGAGATGATTGGTATGGTGTTGGTTCAGGAGGATGAGGAGCTCCAAGAGCATGTCATATATTGTCTGAGCCAAAACCTTATTGACGCAGAGATTCGTTATTCTCATGTCGAGAAGCTTGCTTTAGCAACCGTACATGCGGTTCAGCGTTTGAGACATTATATTCTCCTTCGCCAGACCTTGGTTGTGGCCCATGTCAATCCATTTCAGTTCATCCTCACACGAAGGATGATTGGGGGAAAGTATAATAAATGGATTGTCATTCTGCAAGAATTTGATCTCAAATTTGTTTCGGCAAAGTCAAAGAAGTCGTTAATTTTTGCAGAGCTTATATCGGATTTCCCGAGCGAGGCCGAGGATTTGGTTTGTGAGGATACATTTGTCGATGAACATATCTTCTTAATCTCAATGTCTAATCCATGGTATGGAGATATCATAGTATATCTGCAAACACAGAGGACCCCTACTCACCTCTCGCGAGATGAACGACGACGATTATGTCACGTCTCTAAGAACTGCCTTATAGTGGACAGTACTTTGTACCACCGTGGGGTAGATTCCATTTTACGACGTTGTTTAACTCATGAGGAGGCTGAGGTTGTGCTGAATGACTTCCACGGAGGGGCATGTGGTGGTCATTTATCTGGGCTTTCTACAGCTCAAAATATTCTGAGAGCGGGTTATTTCTGGTCGTCGATATTTAAAGATTGTGTTGATGCGGTCAAGAGGTGCCACCCTTGCCAGGTGTTCACATGAAATATGCACTCGAATCCTACCCCGTTACATCCCATTATCACCGCCGGTCCCTTCACCAAGTGGGGGCTCGATTTTATGGATTGCAACCCAGCTTCGGCTGGGGGGCACCATCATATTATAGTGGCTGTGGATTATTTCACGAAATGGGCTGAGGCAATGCCTACAGTAAAATATGACGGTGAAACAGCCACTTACTTCGTATTCAACCAAATCATTACTCGGTTCGGGATTTCAAAAGAGCTTGTCACTGACCATGGCTCACACTTTTAGAACCGTATGATGGAAGAGTTGGCATCCAAGTTAGGTTATAAGCAAGAGCACTCCTCTTCTTACTACCCCCAGGTGAATGTATAGGTTGAAGCAATGAATAAATCACTTAATTCCATTCTCCAACGAACCATCGCACAAAGCAAGACGAACTGGCATATTATGTTATACCCTGCTTTGTGGGCATATCGAACCGCGGTTAAGACTGCCACTGGTTTTTCTCCATATTAGCTTATGCATGGAGTGGAGTCGATATTGCCGGTTGAATGCGAGATTCCTTTGTTGAAGCTAGCTGTGGAACTCTTACCAGACACTTCACCTTTGGAGGAGTGTTTGGTCCACCTCGAGCAAATTGATGAGCAACGTCAAGACGCCTTGGTGGCTCTAGAGGTTAATAAACGTTGCGTTAAGGTCCAATATGATAAGTCTGTCCCTCCAAGAGTGTTTAGTGAAGGAGACTTGGTCCTTTTGTGGGATCAATTGAAAGAACCCTTGGGGTTAGGGAAATTTAATCATATGTGGCATGGTCCTTACGTGGTTAAGCATGTCTTAGAGAAGGGTGCCTATGAGTTAGTCGATTACAAAGGCACAGCTTTGGTGGAGCCTAGAAATGGGCTCTATCTCAAAAAATACTATGCATGATCTTTAGCCAAGGCTACTTGTTGTATATTATTGTACAAATTTGCATAGTTAGGTCTTTTCTTATCGTGATCGGGTTTGTGATTAGTTTCCATTTCTTTTGGCAGATGTCAATGGAATCTTCCACCTACATAGGATTCATGGATGGTGCAAGCCATCACACTCAGCACTTAGCCTCTGCTGCTTGGGTGATTTATACTCCTATGGGTCAGGTACTGTCTTCAGGAGGTGTATGTCTACAGCCATCTTCCAACAATGTTGCTGAATATAGCGCTGTTATCGAGCTTATATAGGATGCCATTTCACATGGCGTTCTATCTCTTGAGGTACGTCTTGATTCGGAGTTAGTAGTGTCACAGCTCAATGGTTTGTACCATGTTAGAAATCCGACGTTATTGAGAATATTCTTACGTGTGAGATTGTTAGAACGTCAATTTGACAGTATAACATATATACACATTCCAAGAAATGATAATCAAGTTGCTGACTCATATGCTAACTACGTGTTAGATTGGCATTTGTCTCATTCATAATAAATTAATCACAAACATTTTTACACATGTAAATAAATAAACCGATCACCATAAAATTTATATATATATATATATAAAATGTGGTAATACATAGTGTCATATACAAAAGTGGAGCTTGCAAATCTTCCATCATATAATACACGGTCGTACAAAACATATACACTCCCAGGTATCTAATTCTGTGGAGGAGGAGGGTTGTGATCATGATACGTCACTACGACTCTAGCTAGCCACCGTAATAAACGCACCCATGCGCGTGGCACACCCACCACCTGTCATTGCATGGCCTCAAGTAAGTCCTTGACTTGCGCCATGGGAAATCTATGAGTCAGTCGCATGAAGTTGGTATGAATGCTCTGGAGCGTTCGCTTCGCATCCACACCTGTGATGTCATCCCCTCTTCCCCTCTGTCTATGATGTGGGAAGCCCTCTAGTCACTGTGGTCCAACATCTGCACATGAATGGTAGATGTCACTATGTGTTGTCGCGCAAAAACATGTCTTTTTGATTCCACATAATCAAGAAAATACAAAAAAATTAAATAACTCAAAAAATTTAAAAAGAGTGAGAGTCAAGATTCGGTACCTATCTCTCCATATGTCGATCCTGGTGGAAATGGCATCTCCGGATCCCCCCAGAAATATATCCCTCCATAGGGCTAGTCATCTATGGCAACAATCTGTCATCGCCACCATGGAAAGAAGTTAGCTAGATATGGGTTGGCCACCCTACCACCCCCCAGTCTGCGCATAGCATCTTCCCAATGCCGTTGGACCGGATCTCGAACCCCGTGGAGAGGAACGTCCACTCTAGGGCCCAATCCTGGAACACGCTCAAAGAAAAACGTGCTCAAAATGCTGCTGAACCCGAAGTTCTATATCCTACCTGCCTTACACTCACTGAGCCGGTGTTTCATGTTGCTTAGTAGTGTAGTACTCCAATCATATATGGTCGGTCTCATACACTCCACCGCATAGAACATTAGTGGTCGCGAGGCCTGATGAAGTGAGGCTAAGCCTACTATCCTGCCCAGCGTCAGTAGTATGGCCTTTAGGCCCAGCACCTGTATAGCATTGGTGGGGACTTGACTCCCCACCTTCTCAGTATCTGGGTAGCAATACACAGCTACGTACTCATCGATAGTAAGCCCACCGCATGGCCCACCTTGGGAATGAAGGTTCACCACCTCCCCTCGTCTAGATAGACCTGTGATCAAGTATATGTCTTCCACCTCTATAGTGAGAGACATCCCATCTATCCGAAAGGACTCCGAGTCTAGATCCCAATAGTCTACCAGCATCTCTAGCAGTCTTGGTTTGGCCCTCAAACCACCAAGACACCAAAACTTGTAGAGTCCGCATGCTCGAAGAGCTTGTTGAGCCATCACGTCGGCCCTTACAGCTTCCTCTACTTCACCATGCTCACACTCTCTCCATTCTAGGACCAACCTGCAAGAGAAATTGCCAAATTGTCCATTATATTTTGATAAATTCGCTTGCGCGACGTCATACGCGACTGTTTTGCAAACATCCGCGTATGTACGCGGTTTCTAGCCCCTTTTCCATGTATAGCCAGCCCTATACGCGGAAAAAGCTTCGATATCTGCGTGGGCCGCAGCGCTCATGTAGAGATGGCCTAAACAACCTCATTTCACCATGAAAATCACCAAAAATTATACCAAAATGCATGAGGAGAGCATGAGTAAATACCTGGAAGAAATGGTTGTGAATTCCGTCAGCTGGATCTCCTGGAATTTGTAGTTGAAAATCAGAGCTCCAATGGGTAAAAGTTTCAAATGATTTATATTTTTCACTATTTATAGAAAAATTTTCAAATATTTGAAAATTTTTACCCCTTTTCCTATAGTTTTGACAGTTTCTAACCATTTTGGACCGTTTCTGACATAATTTGTGATGTAGAAGACCATTTTTAGTGTCATTTTAGCCATTGGATTGACCCGTTCTTACTGATCTCAGGTATAACGTTTACATTGGAATATAGGTTAGGTTCACCACCGTTTGAATTTTGCATGACCTTATGACCATGTCACCATGACCTTATGTACGAACCCACTCTATTCTGTCACGGAACCTTCTCGTTGCTTTAGAAGTGGCATGATATGAGTGGTAGAGCTTTACCTTACATGGGTACCCTAGTTAGCGCCTTATTTGCATTTGGTTCCCATGCTGACATTTTATCCTTTAGGGTGTGGGAGTCTGTTGTATAGTACTGCCATGACATTTCGCAAGAGCCTCATACTCATCTTGATCTTATGCTGGCCTGTTTCTCTCCGGAATCCCCCTATGTCAAGTTGTGAATGCATTATCATGAGCTTTGCCTGCCTTATTGAGCTTTATGTCGGCTCCCCTGACATTGCGTTTCATCCATATAGCCTGAGCTTGTCTCATGTCTAGCCATGCAGAGCCATTTTTTACATCCTTCGCAACTTGATTTCCCTTTTTACCAGGAGGGGATTTTCCCCCGAGTGTCGATATCCTACACATGTATCCTTACATTGAGCATAGGTATGTTCCACTGCTTGGAACTAGTTTGTTTTCCCTGATGACACTCGTCTCCTCCTAGGTTGTAACTGTAAAGCTAGTTTATTATTTTTTCAAGCTTTTCAAATAACTAAAAAAGTCCAAAAAAATTAAAAAACCAAAAAGCCAGACAAGGAAAGATGTTATCTTTGGCAGCTGTCGAGTCGTGTCGCCTTCGAACAGAGCACTGTATATCACATCCATTGGTTGGGTTATAGTTTGACTTTATGAGTTGTACTTGTTTATCTGAGTTTATCTCCACCGACTGGTTAAGATTCCAGACCCTATGGAGCCTCTGTTGATGCCTCCTATGTCACAGAGATGTCCTAGTTTGTATATCAAGTCTATGTTGCCTTCATTCAGTCACCATACGCCATTATTCTCTTGTTCGAAGGAATTTGAAACCTGTGTCGGCCATTCCTCAATTATCATGACTTTGCATGTTGTCCATTCCCGGTACAGTTACTGGTTTGTGCACCTTATGATCGAGTCCTTCCACATTAGATAGCTTTGCTGAGTACCTCGTGTTGGATGATGGGGGATTCCTTAATGCCCTCCTTCCAACGGATTTCATCCCATCGACTTCAGATCATTTATTATGGGATTGGAATCTAGAGTCCTTTTGAGTGCCTTGAGACTTGCAGTCATCAGTGGCAGGTTCTCTCTCCATCGACAGTTTCTTGGGAATACATCAATGTCTCCTGATCGATGGATCCTCTCAAGTGTTCGACCTCAACACATCTATTCACACTTTTTAGTTTGCACTCTAGTACCTTGATTCCCATTTTCATTATCGGTGGGTAATCTCGCGTCTATTAACGGTATACATCAATGACCGGTAATCAGACAATGGACTACTATGTTCGACCTCGACACCTCTATTCGCATAGTACGACATTTACTCATAGCGGTTTGTGTAGAATAATTTCCAGACTGGTGGCATCTCTTATATGCTACCTCCTTGATCGTGCCAGTATTCATGAGATTTCAGCTCTCGTGACTTGATACCAGTGTATGTCAGATATTTCCAGCCACTATGGAGATCTTGATCTATTATATATCTTCAGCCATTTTGGAGATCATGGTCCTTTGTATATCTTCATCATGGAGATTATGATCTATGTATATTGTATGTGGCGATGACCACATATGTGATATCATGTATTATTCCTATTCATGGCCATTGTACTCTTATGTATCCGGGACTGCTATATGTACTTGCATTTTTGTATTATTGTACTATGCTGATTGGGTGGTTGGTCTTCAATTTTGGATCCTTCATCACTCCACTTATGGGATGGACTTATAATGTATTTCGTCCATCGTATGACCCCTCTGACCTCACACATTAGGGGGCATCTGTTATAGCGGATTTCACCACTCTAGGTGAATCACACTTTGTATGGCCTTCCCCTGTCCCGCTGCAGACTCTTTAGACCCCATGGACCATCTTTTATCCTTTGATGTTTCCTTGATCATCCCTAAAACTATATGAAAAATGATATACGCGGCTTTTTACCCGATAACCGCGTACATACGCGGGTTTGACCCCTATAACTGCGTACATCAGGATGTGTGCATAATCCAAATCATTTTGGAGTTTTCCTTGACATGGATCTGACTCATTGGACTCCTGGACTTCCATATGCCTTGAGATCGCTCGGATTCAACCCTTCATTATCCCTTGTGAAGCTATATAAGGAACCCCTTGGTACATTGAAGGCATATAGAGAGATTGAGAGCAAAGAAATTATAGTCCATTGTTGCCAGAATTTATACTTGAGTCTGCATCCCTTTGTCCCTTGGAGCACTTTTGTGTTCTTCCCAAGCTTGCCTTTTGCTAGTAAGCTTGCTATCGAGAGATGGAGGATTGAGGTGGTGGAGGCCCAAGTGGGGGATTTAGTTTCTCTGGTTCACAGACGTGCCGTCAGAGGTTGTATCTATCTTGTAATCTCTGATTTATATTAATAGAAATATATTTTCCTGTCCAATGATGTGTATTTGATTGAATATTGTATCCATTGGAATATTTCAAATGCTTTTACATTATTGATTATATATGCTAGAATAGATCTAACAC
>LPNX010365620.1:100440-114390 GCA_001517045.1 Pseudotsuga menziesii
TTATTGTTTACTTGTTGTTGAGGAAGTATTACATCAATTCAAGCTGAAGATTGGAAAGCTCAACGGGGATCTACTTCAACCATCTGGAATAAGGTACGAGGTCTGATCCTTTAGTGTTAGACATTTTATTTCTATTGCATATTGGGAAAGATTGATTTCTGGAGTCAAAGCTATCTGTTGTGGTACCCCAAGCCATAGGAATTTCTCTCCGTAACACCTGACATCCAAAGTACTTTTAAAGAACTTGGTCCTTTAAGGTAATATTAATTTAAGGTAACGATCCTTTCTTTGAAATGTGTTTTTGCATTAAATTTAAGGAAATTGTATCATGGATTATATCTACGTACTTGCTAAGCCCATGCCCTCATATGATTTATCCTATACTCTCATTTTACCTTTAGTTGTCATCATGATCTTTTAATTTTACCTTACCTCTATCTATCATCATTTGACAATCATCCCTATACCTTATAAATGAATCTTCATCTCTATGGCACGTAGTGCCTAGAGATGAAGATCTTATCCCTTTGAAAATATAATTACATTCTCTTATCCATGCAACCTTTGATCTTCCTACACGACATTTCATCATTTCACTGACAGTTCAAAATTTTTCATAAGTTTTTTTATGCGCCATGTACATAAGTTTTTTTAGATGCATTATACCTATTGCATCAGAAGCCTCGAGAACGTTGTTAAACACTTTTTTTATACTTGTTGAATAACCCTTACCATTTTTCCCAGTTTTGGGTTCATCTTCTATTTTCTGTCCAAGTCATAATCTCAGAGAAAATTATGGGGCAGAAGGGAGCTTCATGCCATGAACCAGATTCTGTTTCTGTATTGGAAGGTTTTCCCGAATTCAATGCCTGCAAGGAAAGATTTGAAGGTGTCTGGTATCAAATTTTTCAGAAATTTCAAGGGCATGATGATGACATTACACTGAAATTTTCCCAGGGATTTTATGGGAAATTCGTCCATATTGGAAATTTTATCATGGTGGTTTCAGAGAAAATAGTTTCCCATGCCACTAGTCTGCCTCATCAAGGAGAATGCTAGTTTAAGAATAAACCCATAGAGCGCACAGTGTGTACTAGGTTTTTAAAAGAAGAATACCAGTCTGTAAACTGGAAGAAGGGTTTTCCTCGAGACTGGATGCAAGATGAATGGCGTAATGTGCTCTATGTGTTGTAGAAGTATTTCACCTGCGAAGGAAGGTATGTCACCACCCTAAATTACCATATTCGCCTACTATTGCATTTTGAAGCTGGAAATGAATTTCCCCTATTTCCTATACAAGAGTTTAGATAAGATGTCGAGAAGGGTTCAAAAGAATTTTGGTAACCCTTATAATAGTCTTTATCATCATGGGTTGGTCAAAATTCTCATTGAGGATGAATTGCACCTTTGAAAGGATAGTTGGGTAAATTTTGTGGAAAGAATTCGGGGTCTTCCTTCATCTGCAAACCCTCATTCTCCCTACATTCCTGTTTCTTCTCAGTCTAAAGGTCATGAACTAGTAGTCATCCCTAACCCAGAGCCAGAACCACCCCTCATTGAACTTTTATCCTATGTATTACGACAATCCAAAAAGAAATGACCTCAGCTGAAAAGCTCTAATGTCGCAGAATCCCCAATACAGTGTCGAACCACTAGAAGCATGACCAAACAGTTCATTAAACCCTCTAATTTATCCCTCAATGTACAACCATCTATTTTTATTGATCTAGAGGAATCTCCTGATTCAGAGCCAGGTCATCCTGAGAAAAATACACCAAGTCCACTTCCCTCATCTCCACCTCAGGAATTTGATTTTGCACATGTTGAACCTTCCGATTTTATTTTTCCTGATTTTGGTCTTGAACCCATGCATGAAGATCTTCCTGTTCCAAAATGTGGCCATGTAGAATATGATCCTGAACTGTTTAACCCTCAATAGTTTGATTATGGGTCTTCTAATGATCATTCTCCTACACAAGAACGCTGTGATGAGCATATACCTGAAGTCTCGACCACTTCAGCCATTCCTTCTGTAATTGCTCAACCAAGGAAGAAAAATAAGAAGATTAGAAATCTTAAGGTAGTGCTCAGGTCATATGAACAAACCCAACAAGAACAATATCTATTGCTTGCAGAGACTGAGACATATAATGAGCAATGAAGAGCTTATAGTCGTAATCTCTTGTAGAAAAACGAGAAATTGAAAGGAAAGTGTAACAAGGTAGTTGTAGATGTAAAATGCCTTCAGAAATTAGCAAGGAACTGGAGATTTGAGGCTTGTAAGCACTTGTCTCATATCAGTATGTTGAAAAAGAATTTGAAATCTAGATCAAATCTAGCTGGTAGGAACTTGAACATTGTGGTAAATGCCACATAATCCTTGTCCGTAATATTAAAACTCAGTTTTGAAATTTTGAAAACTCTATCTGGTTTGTTTGCATGGTACATACAAACAAATAGGCGTGGGAGAGAGGACTTTGCTAAGAAACAGGACAGTGAAGCGTTGGATATCTTTGATTTTGTCAACAAGGTTAAAAATCAGTGTGGATTTTTTTTGAATATTTTGGAAAGACATGTTTGCATGAGGACATGCAAATACTCAGGTGTGGGAGTATGTTGGCTCGCCAAATTGACACTCTTTTGTACCTCTTTACACCCTCCATATACACCTTTGATATCTTCATTTGATCCTTTTATCCCACAAATCCTTCTACATTTTCACATATTCACCCAAATATTCAGCAAGTTATTAAGGTTTGATAATTCATTAATTTCCTTTGATTTAATGTTTAAATGTTATTTCTAGAAGGATTTGTGACTAATTACATTTCTGCAGCATCCTTTTATTTCTATAGCACACGTTAGCATTCAGTAGCATTTAGTTATTTTGAAGCATCTCCACACGTGTCCAGCTTGCTCGTACAACTCCAAGTTTATCCATCTCCATTCTCGCATCTTCAATTCACTGATGACTCATGCATAAATTAATGCAATCTTCATCTCTAGGCACTACGTGCCATAGAGATGAAGATTTTCTATTCTACAACAAAACAAAGCACATCTTGTTAGCCGTCAATTAAGGATCGAACAGTTGCATTCTTAATGAGTAGTTTGAGTTGTTACTATAAAAATGGGAATGGTTATCTCAGCCTGCGAGCTATATAAAGAGAGCCATAGATTGAAAATGGGGGTGATAAGAAGATATGGAGGATAGTATGTATGTAGATAGAGATATGTAGACAGGACAAAGACAAAGGATATGTATATATGCAGAATACAATGAATGGTCAATAAAAGAATTGCGTTGTTTAATTGTTGGTTTCTTCGAATTAAACAAAGTTCAATTTATATAATGTTATTCCTGATGATGTACACATTTCTTTAGACTGTAATCAATTTATTTTCAGATGTCACTATTTTCTTTATTTGAGGATGATTATTGTAGCTTAGAAGCTATTATGTAAGTCGCACGGGGACTTCACTTAGTGAACCTCTCACATAGCACGCGCGATCATGGGATATTAAAGAAACCCTTAATTTCGAGAGATATTGACCCAAAATCTTTTTGTTGAAACCCCCTCCCAATACTTAAAACCTCCTCCCCACCCCTTTTTATACCTCAATCCTTATAAACCACCCTACCCACCCCCACCTTAAACCCCTCATCCCCCTAATACCTGCAATATATTGGTTCGATTTTTGATAATTTTAAAACCCACAATATGAACTAACGTGATAGGATATTGGCCAAGAAGTGAATCCCCCGTGGTAAGTCGTTTAAGGACTTGTGGCTTTCTTGGCAAAGATCCACCAAGAAGACCATAAGCCCTTCTTTTGTAAATCTAGTTCTTGTATAGAATAGATATGTTAATTGTTATTTTCTGTTTTTATTAAAAAGAAGAATTGTAGTTAATAGGCTTGTTAAGTGACTGTAAAAAATAGATTCACATATGTTTGAAGTTATTCATCTTATTATGTGATATTTATGGAATAATATTCATAGCATTCGTCAGTTTAGAACCGAGCTCGGGCAATAGGAGAAGTTTAAAAATACTGTTTTAAATATTTATTATTGTAGGTCTAATTTGTTTGTTGTAGATTCAAATTATGAGTTTGAAAAAGTATGCATTAATTCTGTAAGACTTGGTTCCCAATAAAATAACCTTCATTATATTTTCTTTTAAATTATACGATAGACAAATGGAATTTATTTTCGTTATGGTTCAAGGCTTTAAGTTTATTCAATTATTTTCTTAAAGATTAATTGTATTTATTCTGCAAATTATTTTGTTTTAGTTTTAAAATATAAATTAGTTTGCAATAGTTTTGATCATAGAAATAGTTCATTTTTAAAGATGAATCAGTAAGCCCTGGAATAGCATTAAAACTTCTTAAAATTCCATTAATGTAACAAGATCTGTTAAAGCATTAAATGATACATCAACTTCATAAGTTTTCTTTCTTCAACTTACTCTGTTTTCTATGTCTTAGTTCACTTTTTGTAACCTATTCTATTTTATGTGTTTCTGAGTTATGTTGGATAGTTCTTAGTTTATGTTTCAGTTTTAGAATTGTCTTGAAGTTAATTTTAAAAGTATTTTCCTCTTCATAATTAGGATCAGATAGGAATTTGAATATTTTGTAGATGTGAGAGTATTCTAATTAATATTAGGACTTTACATTTGGATAAGTTTGATCATTGATATATTAGAAATCTTTTTATTACACATTTTGAATAATTCCCTAGATTAGAATAATCTAGTTCATAATATATTAGATTAGGATAGGCCTTAATCCTGCATATACAGTGTTTGCATCTCACAAGTTACCTTCTTGGGTTGACAATTAAGTGTTTTGTTAGATAGTGCATATTAAGACTCGACAAGTTGGCTTCCCTTTCTATAATCTATCAATAATTAAAGAATCTCATATTTGATCAAATTTTACCATACATGTTTTCCCATAAGTAGCTCCTGACTTTCAAAGATCTTTGAGATTATTCAGATTCCTATATTTCCAAGCATCAAATATTGAGTTGGTTTATTATAAGCAAACAATAAGAAAACCATGAATCAAAGTAAATCAGAACAGAAAAACAAACTTGAGAAAATCAAGAAAAGTAAAGAAAAGTTGTATTTATGTACAAAAGTGATCCAAACTCTTAGGTAAAGTACTGTTTGAGAACAAGGTCGTTTACGGGAATGCTTTCTTCCTGTCCTTGTAAATCTTGCAAGTTGTAAGTTGAGGGGCCAAGCTTCTCAACAATCTAATAGGGTCCAACCCATAGATGTTGAAATTTCATGTGTTTTCCCTTCTCGTCATGCAGGTAATCCCACTTTAAGACTAAGTATCATACTTCAAAGTTCCCCTTCCCAAATTTTCGTTTGTTAAACCACCTCTTGACAATATATTGATGTTGTTTAAATCTATCTTTGGACTTTTGTCTCGATTCTTCAAGTTTTCATAGAGTATTAATTCGTGCTTGTAATATTTCGTTAATGTATCCTCTTGAGGCTTGAGCTAACTTCAAGGATGGGAGAAGAATGTGTGGGGGTAGAATGGATTCTTTTCCATAGACTAGAGTATAGGGAGAAACTCCTAAAGAATTCTTTGGGGTGACCCTATCTTCCCATAGTGCATTAGGAAGGGCTATGTGCCACTTTCTTTGACTCTCAATAATAGTTTTCTTCAAAATTCGAATGAGATTCTTATTCGTTTATTCTGCTAACCCATTTCCCTGTTGATAATAATTTGCTGAATAATGAAATTTTGTTCCCTTTTCACAAGCAATTTTAGTTATCTTGATAGATGAGAAATAAGATGCATTTTCAAAAATAAGGGAAATTGGAACCCCAAACCTAGTCATGATGTTTTCTTGCAGGAAATTGATGACTACAGCCTCATTCACTTTGTGCAAATGAACCGCTTCCACCCATCATGTAAAATAGTCTGTGGCCATGAGGATATACCAATGTTGCAGTGAATAGTTTGGGTTAATATCCCCAATAATATCTATTCCCCACTGTTCAAATGATTCTAAAATAATAACGAGATGTAATGGTCCGGATGATTTCGACAATTTGTTGCCACTCCTTTGGAACACATCACACTTTCTTGCGTAAGCATGAGTGTATTTACATAGAGTTGGCCAATAGTACCCAACTCTTAGTATCTTATGAGCTGTAGTACCCCTAGAGAAATGTCCTCCTGCAGGACCGAGAGAAATGTCCTCCCGTGGGACCGTTGTGCAATTCTTAACTACTTTAGATGCATCTTCTTTCTCCAAACATCTAAGAAAAACTCCATCATAGTTCTTCCTAAACAACACTCCATTAATTATCTGATAAGAGGCTGACTTTAATTGAAGTTCCCTTCTCTGCTTAGAGTTCCAATGTTATGGTAGATATCCTTGCTGAAGATAATTCACCAAATATCTGTAACATGATTGGGGAGTCATGGAAATGGGACATAGATCAATTAAGTTTAATTCAACTTCGTTCTTCCAATCATGATCTTCATTAGCATGAATTTCCATAATCAACTTGCATAGTCCTTGACCTTTAATAATGGTATCCGATTTGAATTCCAAATCATACTCTTGTAGTGTAGTCACCCAATTTCCTCTTCGCTCGCCCAAATCCTTCTATACAAAGAGAGACCTAACAACCAAATGATGAACGATACTTTTGTTCTATTCTTCAAAACATAGGGCCTGAATTGTTTTACTGCCTTGAATACTGCATACACTTGTTTATCTACGACCGGGTAATTCAATTCATCCCCTTGCAACCCAGTGCTCATGAATGATATTAGATATTCATCTCCCAATTCTCCTTTTTGAGTAAGAACTGCTGCGAGAGAGTTATCTGAAGCAAAGGTGTATAGATTAAAATCCTTTTCAAAATCTGGCCTTCTTAAAGAAGGTGTATTAGCTATTGTTTTCTTTATATCTTTAAAGGCAACCTTTTCAATGTCAATCCACTTAAACTATACACTTTGCTTTACCATTTGTTGCAAAGGTTTCACAATTTGTGCAAAATCAAGTACAAACCTTTGAACAAAATTTATTGTTCCCATTAATGACTGCATAGCCTTTTTATTATGGGGCATGGGAATCTAAGTTACAGCCTCGACTCTCTCTGGGTCTATTGATATTCCCTTCTTTGAGATGATGTGACCTAACAGTTTTCCTTCAAGAACCGCGAAAATATTTTTCTTTGGATTCAAGGATATGCCATATTTTCTACAACGGTCAAAAATCTATTTTAGGTGAAAAGCGTGGTCTTCTCTTTTCTTAGATAAAACTGTCACATCATCTAAATATACTACTACACAATGGTCTATTAATCCTCGAAATGCAATGTCCATGGCCCTCTAAAATGTGGCTCCGACGTTTATGATGCCAAACGACATTCTCCTATAAGTGAATGTTCCCCACTTTGTGCGAAATGTAGTATTCAATCGATCTTGTTCGACCACTAACACTTGATTGTAACCGAAAAATCCATCTTATAGGGAGAACAATTCTGAGCCTGACACCATTTGTAGAATTTGTTCCATTGGTGGAACCAGATAGTTATCTTTATCTGATGCTCTGTTTAAATTTCGGAAATCAACACACAACCTTATCTCTCCCGATTTATTCCTCACCGAAACTAGATTTTCTACACATTCAGAGTGTCTCACCCTAAAGATAATCTTTGCTTCTGTAGCTTCTTTAATTCGTTTTGGATCAAAGGATCTAACTTAGGATGCATTTTCCTGAGTTGTTGCTGAAATAGTTTTATGCCTGTCTTAATAAGGATTACATGATGGATGATGCGTGTATCACAAGTCTTCAAATCTTCATAAGTCTAGGAAAATATGTCTTTATATTGCTGAAACAATTTGATGAACTTGCATCTTTCTCCAGGCGAGCAACATTTTCCCAAATTTACATATTTGGGTTCATCTTATGATCCTAAATTTACCAGTTCATACTGCATTGATAAGCTATTTGTTTTAACATTAGCTGGTTTTCTAATTTTTTTTTGCAAATCAAACATTCCTTCTAGCGTTCTCACTCCTTTATGCATAAAATTCCCTTTGAACATGTCTTAGTTTAGTAAATCTAATTGATGTTCTTCTTTTTCAATTACAGATTCTTTGAAATCTTCTTCATTGGTTAAAAAATTAAGAATTTATTCATCATCATCAAACACCCTCATATTTGTGATGTTCTCCGATACTGATGGCCTGAAAATTAATTCAATAGAACACTTCTTATTAGTCGGCACTAACCTAGAAGCAGATGTGGCTAATAAATAAGCTGCAACATTTTGTAATCTAGGGATTGCATTTATATTAAAAGCATTATCTATCAGATTCCAAACCTCAAATTGATACCCTTTAAGATGCAAATATAAGCAATGAATGGTGTCTCTTATTTGTCTAACAACTATCTCAAAATCACCAAAAACTTTCAAATTTTTTACATTTAATTCAATGGATTTTTTCAGACCTTGGACTAGAGCTTCATATTCAGCGGTGTTATTTGTACACTCAAACTCTAGCCTACAAGAGAGAAAATGTTTTTTCTTTTCAGGATCAATAAGAATGCAACCTGCTCCCGATCCCTCTTGTGTTTTAGAACCATCAAAATACAAAATCCAAAATCTATCTTCTAAATTTATTTGGTTAGTATCATTTCCTACATTAGTAACTAAATTTACTATGTTAAAATCAATGTCGTCAGCCCGTGAAAATCGAAGGAGATCAGACTGTGTATCTAACTCATGACTGACTTACTCAACTTGATAATTCCCTGGTTCAAGCTCTAAAAAGTCATTTCCCAAAACTGAAGATGAGAAATTGACTGGTTCATTCTTTTCCTCCAATTGAGTTACATTATGTTTCATGTGTGGTTCTCTCAATATCTTAATCTGATTCTGACTGTTCTGGTATGGTAGTCACATGTGAGACCAATCAGTCGCAAAATAATTGTTAATTTTCATTGACCAGTCCCTGCTTAATATCACACCATAATCCTTGGGTATATCCACCACCATGATGTCTATGAATTGACAGACCATAGGATCTGCAGAAAATCCAATAAGCACCGTACATCTTTCATCTCCCCCATAACCATAACAACGAACCTATCTAGTTGATTGATCTGTGAATGGGATGGTTTCGGTTGTCCATTGATTTTATTACAAATAGATAGCGGAATAACATTTGACGAGGCTCCAGAATCCACCAAACAATTATGTAAGTTGTGATTGAAAATTTCAAATGTTAATAGAAAAGGCAAAGTCTAGGATTTTGACTTTCCGAAAATACTTGCCTCATTTATCTTAGTATCTGATTTGATTGCCTCTGCAATACTTCTTGGTTGTGGGTCAAATGCTTCCAATAGTTTCTTTCTTTGTCGAGGAAGATTACATAAATCAAATAAAGAAATATTCGCTTTAGTTTTCTTAATGTCTTCCACAATATCATATCCCATTTTATATTCTTCCGTACTTTTCTTAGTACTTTTTGTTTTGTTTGCCACGGTCTTCACATGTTTATTAAACACTGAGCTAGTTTCTTTTATGTTTTCCGGATTAACCTTAGGTTGCGTTTGAGTAGTGCTGAAAATTTTCTTCATGGTTTCCTTTATTTTCTTTGTTTTAGGAAGCACTAAACTTTGATCCACCACTGGTCCTTTACTCCTAGTTGTAACATTCACTTATGATACTTGGACTTCCTCATTATGCTTATCCTCATTCAATCCCAATGTGGGTGCCTAATCCCATAACACCATTGTGGTTTCTTCAATTGTTTCTTCTTGCTCATTGGTTTGGTATTATTCTTCTGGATCTACTAGTTGGGCATCTAAGATTCATTACCAAATTCATTGAATTTATCCATTGTGGGTAGCTTTTTTCATAGTGTTGTTCATGATGAAATGTATAGAAATGATCCATGCCTACTTCATTAAAATTTAAAACAACAAAATTAAGTAGAGGTGGTTGAGGTTGTCCATTTTCTTCCATTTTCTTGTAATAGGGCTTGAAGGGATTTCTTGATGAACTAGCTCCATTCTCTTTCTCTAAGTCTACTATTTTGATTTATAATTTATGCACCATTTTGACCACATTTTCTAATTCATTTGAATGTTCTTCCTTGAGCCTAGCTAACAGTAAAGGATTTTTATTGGCTGTTGGTTTCACCTCTGGTTCTGAAGTATGTCTTGCAATACTATCTAGATCAGTTTCTACTTTCTTGGCTTCTTCATAATTTTATACCAATGTAGCCTTTACTGCCCTTTTTACAAACATCGCTATGGGTGGTTGAAGTTTCGTAGTATAATATTCTGCCACAGGACTCCTCAGTTGGTTTTGTTGTAGCACTAAAACTGTTTAAAAGAGTAGTGAATCGTTGGTTGAAATCTTGAACCTTCTCTTTCTTTTCCATCTTCATAGACAATAATTCTTTCATGAGCGTGTCTACAGTTTTTTGATTGCCAAATTTACTTCTGAACACTCTTTCAAAATTGTCCAAGTTTTCTATTGAGTTATCCTATAGACTAAAAAACCATGAGGATGCTCGAGGCTCAAAAGTATATGGTAATAGTTTGCAGACTGCATCTTCATGTTCAACGTTCAAAAGGTTTAGAGAGCGATAAAATCTTTTGAGATGATCTTCAGCAGAAACACCCTTTCCAGGATCAAACTTTGGTAGTACCATTTCTGGGTCCTTAGGTAAATCATGTAAAGGAGAAGTCATATTGAGTGGCGTTCTGTCCCTCTATGCAGGTTGATTAATAGTTGCAGCCATAACTCGAGGTGGGCATTATGGTGGAGAATGTGGGAAAACTTGAGCTATAGGAGATTCTGGTCCCAACTGATCAAGAGGTTGAGTGATTTCTTGAATAGATAGATCCACCAATTCTTCCAAATTTTCCACAAGCAATGAATCTTGAGTATATGAGACTGCTTTCTTGGGAGCTTTTCTCCTGGGTAATGCAGGAATTACTTTCAACCCTCTGAGTTTCTTAACGTAATATCGTGTATATCTCCAAAAATGATCAACTTCTTCAAATGGGACAATGTATAAAGATTATGGATCTTCTTCTTAAAAAATTACCCTTTCTTGTTCTTCAATTTCAAGAACGAAATATTTAGGGAAATCCTGATAACCTCCGTGCTCTCCCACACATTGAGAGCATGGATATCACTAGGTACCTAATTGATGCATGAGCATCTCTAGGGTTTTGGAAATCTTGCATCACCCAAAAAAATATTTTAGTTCAATTTCAATTTCAATTTTCTTTTCAAGTTTTTCAAATTTCCCTCGTACAAAATATTGGTCCTATATTTTCTTTGGTACACACAAACCTTGGGATCAAAAGTTGAATTTTGGATATGTTATATAAGAGACATTTTTCTACCTTCACAACAAATTTCAGAAGAAGATATGGAGTTTAGACCCGGTCACAAGCCTAGAACTAACATGGAAGTGAAATTTATTTCCAGAGAATTACCGAGATGCTCAATTTTATAATAAAGGTCTGAAATTTATATAGGATGTCAAGGAAACATAATTCTATGGTCTCACAAATTTTCAGAAAAATTGGATACCGCACAACCTTCCAAACCCCACACGCAGTGTTCTTAGGTCAATATCAATATTTATGTGTAGACAAGTGGCCAATATTTTGAATGGTGTGCCTTCATAATTTTGTGTTGACGTCTGAAATTTGGAAATATTCTATGGGAGTGGGACATAAATGTACATCCTCTCACCAAATTTCATCAAAATGTATTGATTTTAAGTACCATGTTCAGATAACACATGCAGAAATTTTCAAAAACCTGGGGTTAGTGTTTTGCCATGCATTTAACCCATATATGGAATCTAATCTTATTTTCTTATAGGATGTAGAGGACATGTCCTTCTACCTTTCCTCTAAATTTCATAAAAAAATATTGAGTTTAAATGGATCAAATAACTAAAACACGGAGCGCAACATGAGTAGTCCAAAATTTCCACGTGACATATTTTTATAATTTTGGCCTTGAATATTCAAACTTTGAATTGTGAAATTCATAGGGAAGGTCAAGAAATCGTAATTGGCTCATAGTATTCTAAATATGCAATGGTTTATTTATCCAATAAATTGCAAAGTATAGAGAGCTGAACATTGAATTACTCTAGTATAAATATCAAAAACCATTATGTTATTGGGGCCTTTGGTCTATCATATCATAGATTGGCCTATAGAGTGAGTCTATGTAGAATCCAAATGCCTTGAGGGTTTTGTGATTATATGAGGTTGAGAATTGATGTATCTTTATTGGAAAAATAAATATTGAATTATGTATTTTTTTTATTCTTGTGTGTAATCTTTTTATAAATTTGTCTTGTTTATGTTGGTGAGTTTGTACTGTATGATTTTGATTACAATCGAGTGATGCATCAAGTGGTATTAGAGTGAGACAACCCCTTGGATTGGAACAATTCCAATGAAGAGATGAATGTTGGGGAGAATTGTCTTAGGAATGAAGTCTTTGAATCCTAAGAAGCATAGCAGTTTGTGGTAGTTGTAGAAGAACAAGTAAAATTAAGCAAGGAAAAGATGAAATTGATTGAAGAGGGGAGAAGAAGATTATGAATATACTAGTGAAGATAAGAAATATTCCATTGGATGTGTTGCAAACTTGAGTGGGATGAGGGGTACTGTTAAAGCTATGTCTTTCAAAATTTTATTTTGTTGGTAGAGGATATGTAGATATAATTCTAATTAAGGTAGCTTGATAAGAGAGAGGGAATGAGGTAGAAAAAAATGTTGAGGGACATGAAAAAAATTGTATTACAAATAATGGTCTTGTAGTAGTAGATTTGAAAGGAGATGGGGTTACAACATAGGTAACAGTGGCAGAGATCTAGATTGGGTAGAGTTATCTGAACAAGTAGAGAAACATGCCACCAATGGTTAGATTAAGTAGATGTTGTAAGAGGAGATACAACTGCAATATTTAACAACACTAGGTAGAGGTCATGTAATAAAGCACACCTTTAGTGGTTGGAATGGGTAGATGTTGTAAGAGGAAATAGAACTCCAATATTTAAGAGTATTTGGTAGACATTGTGTGGTGAAGCACATTTCTAGTGGTTGGATTGGGTAGATGTTGTAAGAGGAGATGCAACTCCATTCTTGACAAACATTGGATAGATATTGTGGGAATGAAGTGTTCAAAAAAAATTGGAAGAGGAGGTTACAGAGATGATGTTGTAAAAATTGTGATTGTAGTAGAGGAGTGGTTATAGTCCGAGAAAAACAAATTAAGGAAATTCTTCAACAACAAATATTAGTGGTGTATGTTCAATAGTGGTAAGGATGCACAAGAGGGAGGTTGTTCAATTTTCACTTGTTGTTATCCCACTTGTTGAGGAAGATTCTCAAATTTTTCAACTAGGGGAGTTTGATGTAGGAGCATCCCTACGGTTTTGGAAATTCTACATCACCAAAAAAAAATCAATTTAGTTTTAATTTTTGTCTCAAGTTTTTCAGATTTTCTATGCATAGGATAGTGTTCCCATATTTTCATTGGTGAATGCAAAAAAACTTGGGATCAGAAGCTAAATTTGAATGTTTTCATACAGACGTCGGAGCAGCATGACCTGGGGGAGCCTCTCCATTGGATAGGCGAGCCAGAGCCTGTTTTGTGCCGCAGGGTGACGATGTGACAGGGGAGTTAGAGGAGAACCTAGAGAGGTTGACCCTAGACATTCCCGATGCTTCTATTGACGACCTCCCACTGAGGTATCAGAGGCCTATAGCGGGAGTACCGGGTCGCTTTAGCAGACTGCTACATAGAGTAGCTCGGGCAGTGATGTGTTACCACGAGCATCATTAGACGATGAGTGCATGATGTATCCACTGAAAGCTGATAGATTCAGGATTTTTGTATGGTGATTTTT
>LPNX010365620.1:114570-170003 GCA_001517045.1 Pseudotsuga menziesii
ATGGGCACTTTCTTACATGGACTGAGCGGTTCTTGTTCCATACTCGTAACCCATTTATTAGAAAAAAATCCTCCATGTAAGTTTTATCCAAATCACAATTTGAATGGGGGAAAGGAGAAATCGGACAAAGATTGCTCTGTTATGGGAATTCCATAAATTCCAACATAATTTATTTGGAGATGATGCCCATATTCATCTAAAGATTTTTTGTTTTGCAAATATCCAGGGTAATTGCATTCTGGTGCATAAAAATGTCCTTCCAATTAGAGAGAATCATAAAGGTCCACCCCAATTTGAGATAAAAAGTATCCCAAACTTGACATGAGATGGAGCATTCAAAAAATAAATGTTTGGCAGATTCTTCTTGAAGGTACAGGGCACATCTTGAGAATCCTGCAATGCACCTTTTCTTCAAATTTTCAGTTGTAAGGAGTTTCATGTGTGCTACGATCCAATAGAATGCATTTTATTTTGGGTAGGAAATCTAGATGCCATTTCTTCTTCCACGTTGATGAAGAAGGAAGAGAGGGTTGATTTTGAAGACACAAATGATAGTTTTCATTTACGGTGTATTCACTTGAGATTCCCCATCCACACCAATCTTTTGAAATTTTATTTAAGGGGGTTTCTCCCTAGATAAGCAAGAGTAACAACTCTCAAGAGTAATCTAACTCTTGCAGCATATCCACCTACTTCCAATTTAGTCAAAAGTTATAATAATTCCAAATAGAGAGGTCATAAAGAGTTATAATACCTTGAGTATTTAGCCAATTTCGAAGATCCAATATCCCTTTTTTTCTCCATAGTGGCGGCTTTCAAGTATATTATCCTCCCATATATCAATTCACTTTTGATTGCCAATATTCCAAAATAAGCCTCTTTGAATAGGATATCCATAAACACACATAAGATTCCAAATACTAGATCCCTCTCCAGACAAGGTTGGTTATCTAAACATCGATCCATAGCCCCCCACACTAAATTTTTTCTTTAATACTTCCTTCCACCATTATTTTCTTCTAGTGATCATCCTACAAAGGATTTTGGCACCCAACACAATATTGATCAACAAAGGATCATGAACCCCAAATCCTCCATAAGAGAATGGACTTATAACTATATACCATTTAATAAGATGAATTTTTGTGTCATTACCTTTACCCCCTTGCCATAGAAACCTCCTCATAAGCATAAGCTTGTTGATTTTTTTTCAAAACAAAAATTGGACCAACATAGCATAACCAATAAAAATACACAAGGAAGACAACACAAAGCGAATGATAATGATTTTTCCTACTGTATAATAATTGAGCATTTTTTAAGGAAATTACAATTTTAATATATAATTTAATTTATGATGATCCACTTTATTCCTCTAAAGGCAGTAATATATCTGATGTTTAATACACACACACACACAATCATTAGAGTTGTTTATTTACCTTATCGTAATGCAAAAAAGTGGTGGAAAAAATCTAATTGAAAGTGGTGAATCACATTAAAAATAGAATGCTTTATTTGGCTTTGCATCGAAAATAAGATCCTTACAAGGGACAATCTCATTAAGAGGGGTTACATGACTTGAAATGTGTGTTTTATGCAGGGCTAATTTGGAATCTATGTCCCATATTTTTTTAATATTATTCCTTTCTCAAAATTGTTTGGTCTAAACTAAAGATAATACTAAATTTTCAGGATGATTAGGAATCTTCAAATTTTCATAATAGTCTTCATAATTGGTTTCATAAAAATGTCAAATTCAAGGAAATCTCTCTATTCATGGTTTGGGAGGTTTGGAAGTAAGGAACAATTTCATCTTTGAAGATAAGAAGCCTTCGATTTTCTTGGTATGCTCACGAATTATTTCTTTGCTTTTTTAATATTATAAATAAAAGAAGCCAATCATGAAGAAATCTCCTATTGTGCCTCTCCTGGGTTGATTCTATAACAAAAGGATTTTTTGTGGTGCATAAAATGATGGTATGTGTGCTGCGGGCATGATCATGAAGATAAAAAATGATCACATGATCAAAATGAGTATGCAAGTTGGTCTCAGGACCAATACAAAAGCATAGCTTCTTGCCTTATGTGGCCTTTTACGTTTTGCTAAGAAATGAGGAATTGTCGATATACGGATTGCATGTGATTTAAAAGTAGTGATCGACTAGGCAACATGGGTTTCAAATCTACAAGTGCTTAGTATTGATGAATGAGTAAACAGAGCTCGAGATAAGATTAATAGCTTTTCTCACATCTCTTTTTCTCATATATATCAAGAATTTAATAGAGATGTTGTTTGTCTCTCTACGATAGTTGTAGGTCATATGGATGGATTCTTACATTTTGAGGAGTTATAGATGACATTATGGTCGATTCCAATGCAACATCTGTTTTCCAACTACACAACTTTTTTCCAATTCTTGTTATATATCGTTTTATGTTTCTAAATCAAAACTTTTTTGGGATTGTAATAACACAGTTTGTGAGATTTTCATAGTGAAATGACTTTTATATAATGTAAAAAAGAAAGTTTAAAGAAGTGGGCTGAAGGACAACTTCTTAATACTATCTTTACTCTTTCAAATAATCTATGTAACTTCGATTCCATATGTTGAATAACACGTTATAGATTTTTTCATTTCTCATGAAAAAAATAAAAAAAATTAATTAAAATCCTTGGAATATAAAACTTAATACAAAAATAATAATAATGTTTTTTGATTTATGTAATCAAACCTGGAATATTATGGATCTTTCAAAAGCTTTTGAACATAAAACTCGATTAAAATATAATAATAATCAAACATGGAATATTATGGACTTTTCAAAAGATTTTGAACATAAAATTCAATTTAAAACTAACAATTATTTTATAATGATTTGTATAGTTGAAGTAAATAATATTATGAACCTTTCAAAAGATTTCGAACATGCTTAGTATGCATCAGTGAGTCAGTGAAGAATAGGTTTAATAATAACATGCAATTTCTTTTTATCTTATTCAATATTTCCATGTGAAGTCACTTACAACTAAACAAGCCATATATAAGGATCCAAGTGGTGTTTACATATTATTTTTATAAGTAGTTTTTTGAGTTTTGATTTTGTTTTTAATGAATATTTAAAAAAAACACTTAGTACGAGATCATTGTTGAAATTATTTATTAGGAATTTAAATTTATTTTATGGGAAGTGGGAGGAAAGGCTGGTTTCTCTAAATAATTTAATATAAACATGCCATTATCACCTAGAAATTTGTAATGACTGATTCTCATGATATTTAAAAATCCGGAAAGCTAGGCTTTATCATCATGACATAATGGGAACTTGCTTTTTCCAAGAGCGACATAAATCAACTTGCAACCTTCATTTCTTCTCCCACACGTCTTTAGACTAATATAGTGGACACGTGTTCTCTCCACATTTAAAGGACAATCAACCAACTTTTACCATCATCTCTATTAGAGGAATATTTGAAACAAACACCCTACTAAACAAATAATAATACAAGATCTTTTTTTCTCCTCTTTTCATCCATTACAATTACAATTGTGTAGAAAAAAAATAAATCTGATTTTATCAGTTAAATTATTTAAATTTTTAAAATAATCTAGATTTCATCCTTTGTATAAACTTAAATTTATTTTATTCTATTTACCAATTAAATATATATTTTAAAAATTAAATTATTATTATTATTTTTTTATGTTTTATAATTATAGTGATCTAGGGATGCTTATGTTAAAGCATTTAGAAGATAGAAATAAAGTTTTAAAGGAAAACTAAGTGGGTCTTTATTTTTTTAAAGGCCCAATAATCCAAAGTTGGTATCTATGGACGTTAATAACTATCATCACCATCATTGTCATCATTGGCCATAGTCTAAACATAATATTATTTGGATTTTTTGTCATATTTTTTCCAGTCATTTTTACTCTAAATCTAGTAAAAAAAATAAAAAAAATTGTTAGAATTTCATAGAACTTGTTGAGATTGCATAATCATAGTATAATAGTGGTTTTTGAGGGCGATGAATCTATTTATGCATTCATAAATGCAATTTAATAAATGAAAAATTGCAATTTGACCAAATATTGTATAACCAGATTACGATGATAATAACTGGAAAATGTCCAAATCGTTACAAGCCCCGAGGGTAAGTTCAAGCGGTCATGAGCCAAATGTGATATCCCTCACCCCAAAGTTGGGGAGGTCATAGTTCAAATCTCTTAATCCCCTTGGGGTTATGCTTTGTAGTTCATGTTGAAAATTTACCCTGTTTGTCATCCATGAATCATGGTGAAGTACTTGGAGGGTTTTCTGCGAGATAATTTCTCAAAAAAAAGACTACTTCCATTTATTAATATAAATTAATGTGTCTTACTTAAGAAAATTTGAAAACACTTTTTAACATAAAATTAGTCAAATATCTAACAACATTGATAACAACTCATTAAATTAATTTATTGAGCTTGAACTTCTTAGACATTTAGTAAACAATAATATCTATCTATCTATCTATGATGATGATAATGACAATGATGGTGGTAGTGGTTGTTATAACAGATTTTACCACGCTTGGTAGATCATGTTTTTATGGCCTTCCCTGTCCTTATGCAAAGTCTTTGGACCCCCCTTTGCTCAATATAAATTTGATGATAAAAAAAAACCCTTAAAAAATTCGTATTTATGGGTATACGCAGGTCACCAGCCTACAGGATGCCTGTACACGCAACCTGCTCCACTATGACCCACGTACATTGGGAAATGTGCTCAAAAATAAAATATTTAGAGTTTCCCTCAGTAAGTCATGAATAACTTAACTTTTGGCCTTCCATATACCTGGAAACACTCTAAATCGACCCTTCACTTCCTATTGAAGGGCTATATATTGAGCTACTTGGATGCATTAGAGGAGGAGAACTTGTGAGAGAAAAGAAACTATAGTGGATTTGTGCCCCATTCTTGCATACTTGAGTCTGCATCCCTTTATCCTTTGAGCATCCATCAAGGCTCATTCCTAAGCTTGCCATTGTCTTGTGAGCTTGCCATTGATATGGTGGATTGAAGTGGTGGAGTCCCAAGTGTAGGACTCGGTTTCTCGATTTTGACAAGGTGTCGATAGAGTTTGTCACTCATGTCTCTGTTTATACTTAATAGAAATATCCATTTCTCATCCATTAAATGTGTAGCTATGAATATTTTTCATCCATGCATGTAGTTGCTTTGATTATATATTGGATTTATATATGCTATAGTAGGTTCTAACACTTAACATCTATTGTGCTTGTATGTTTCGTTGTTGTTGAGAATGAAATGTAGGTGCAAATGTGATTGAAAGTTCAACGGGGGTCTCCTAGAAACGTCCGGAACAAGGTATGCTTCTCATCCCTTAGTGTTAAACTTGTTTATTTCTTTAGCATATTATGAAGTTGATTGATTTCTGGTGTCATACTATTTGTTGTGGTCCACCCCAAGCCATAAGAAGTTTTCTCTGTAACAAAATTGACAACTCCACTGGGGACTTTCCTTTTTAGTTAGGGTTTGGGTGCATGATGTACTCGATTTGCTCTCTGCTTCTCTGTGTTTTTGTTTCATATTTAGGAGTGTGTTAGCCCATTGGTATTCCTTTGAAGTAATATGAGTCTTAGCCTACCTTCTTACCACCTTTCTCTTGCTCTACGCGGGTCATAGAGGTAAGAGTCACGTATACATGTGGGTTGTAGTACTTGGAGTCACGTATACATGTGGGTTTTCTATGAACAGTCACGTATATCCCTCTTGGTGAGTGATATCTTGATGTTTGAGAGATGTTGGGTGGGTTGTGGGTGTTGCTGAGTCTTCTTGGGTTCCTGTGATGCCTGTTTAATGCTTCTATATCGACTAAAGACATTTTTTTTCTTTTAGTTAAAAGTTGTTCTTGTCATTCTTTTCCTTTTTTGTTTTGGTATTAGTGCATTAGGCCTCTTAGTCTCAGTGTATTTCTTGGCTTGTGTCTGATACTTGCTTTAGGGTATGGGAGTTTATAGAGTCTTTTTATTGCATTTTCATATCATCTATAATCAAAATACAAAAATATTTTGTTTTTGTTATGTTTTTGCATTATGCATTTGCATGGAAATGGTACTTGCATTAGGTTTGCTTAGATGAAACAATGTTCAGGCTTTCATATAGGAATGATTGCATGGGAATTTGAAGAGAAATTTATGCATTTCATGTAGTGGCATACCCATTTTTCATATTCAAAGACAAATTGCACTTGGCATCGTTTGTTAGGTGTTCATATTTATTTCATTGCTAAGTCATAATATCACTAGTTGCATGGTCATTACCCTTGATTAGTCACAACCCTTAAAATTAATGCTTAAATTAAAATTGATTACACATTTTTATTTGATAGAGGCGCACCAGCAAGCTTAGGTTGTAGAGTCTTGGAATAGGGTGTTGTGAGTAAATTTTCCCAAGACTATGAAACAAACCAATTAGGTGTCTGTCCAGGTGGGAAGAGAAATACTTGATATAATTAGTGTTCTCAGGAGGCTCCTATTACATAGGAGTTAAACACAAGGCATTGTACACATTTCTGGTGGGGATAACCCCTTATCAATCTCTATGCAGTGTTGAGTTTATTTCCAAGATCTTATTCATATCTGGGGGATTTTGATGTACCTTTGGTGTTTTAGAGCTTCAGGACTTGCTGCCCTTCCCATACAATAGATACCACGTGTGAGTGTCCACCTGAGCATTTGTTATATTGGGGTGAAATTAGTTTCCTTACCTAGGTATCATAGGGGGTACTTGTAGAGGTTATTCTGTGAGTGTCCGGGCCAGGTAGGGGTCGGAAATCACAGTATTTATATGTGTTTAAGATGAGGGGAACTATAATTGGTTACAAACCTTTGCTTGTAGTGTATGGGAGTCTCAGGCCTCTCCTAGGAGAGACATACCTGCTACATTAAGAGCTCATTTATCCTCCCTCTTGGCTTGTTTGCATCTGACTTATATTTTCTTAGGGGTGTTCTCTTTGTTCGCTAGCTTTCTCTAGGGATTGTAATTAGTTGAGTCTTGTTATTTTTGTGGAGTCATCATGGATCGAGTTCCAACACTCCACCGATCTCGATGTTTAGCAGGGCTTTCTCCTTTTGGATCTCCTCCTCCTCCTCCTCGGAAGAGGAATAGACATTCTAAGCGAACTTTTACACACTGTGATTCACACACCATTCTTATCATGAGTAATACATTTGAGAATGTAGAGATTCCTCCTTATCCATCCTCTAGAATGGTTAATGCAACCATTATGAGATCTCGGACTCCAGTTGACACCCTCTATAACACCTCAGTTTTTACCCTGTTGCATTAAATGTACATGATGTATATATTGTAATGAATCATGGTGTGGAGCTAAAGGAAAAAGCACCGCCATCGATTTAATTGTGTTATGTTTCGGCGAACGGAATCATTGTCGATGGTCTATTGTGGTATACGACATATATTAAGTTTTTTCATCATGTAAATATGCATCTTTAATTAAAATGAACCCCAACCAGCTATGTTCGCAGCAACTAAATTGAGAAGGGGCATGATTCTCATAAGGATAAGAGTGGGGGGAAATCCATGTGTCACCACCCTGTTTGATTTTCCCATCTTTCCTTATCTTATCCAACTACCACTTTAATGTTTTGTTGAGTAGCAGAGGCAGTTATGGCTGGGAGTGGAGTGTGGCAGGAGTGTCAGTCCTTGCCCACATGCACACTCTACCAGCAGGTTGACCCTCACGTTGGAAAAAACCACCACCACATCACTCCATGTAGACTCTCCACCCTCTCCACTACGCCATTCTTTCCCTAGTTTGTTCATCCTCACGCAGGGATGGTAGTCTGAGGATTCCCACGCACAAGATTTTTTTTCGGGTGTGGTCTCATGTAGCCAAGAGGAGGGAGTCGTTTCGGATGTCACATACATTTCCACAGAGTGGTATCTAGTATGTTTTCCATCCGAATTTCGGAGGTCTGATGAAAATTTCCCTCATGCACAGGTCAGGAGTCTGTATTTTCTTCCCCAGTGTGGTCTGTGTTGTTTTGTGAGTCATTTTGGCCATGATAGGGCCAAGAACGACTCAGGAGTTGTTTTCCTTAACCAAGCTGTGAATCGATTGTGTGACTACATGTATGTAGTGGTTGGTATTCGGACTTCATTGGAATAAAGGATGGGGCTTGGTTTGCTTGATAAACCTGGTGTGTTTGGAAACCACACAGACAGAGCTAGAGGGCTGGCTTTCTTCTCCACAACCCCTGAATAGCACTGGAAGGGAAGTCAGGGCCTGAGGGACTATGTTGCAGAGAAGGGACTGATTCCTTGTGTTGGATGTGTGTGGGTGTCTTAGAAGTCAGGCTAGTTCTAGTGTAGGTGTCCCTAGCTTTGTAATGAGCTCACCAGCTTAGCATTTAGCCTTTCCCAGCTCCTTGAGGGCCTGATAAACCTGACCATGTTGGCTTGGGTGCCTTGTTGATGGCCTGATAAACCCAACTATGCTGGCTTGGCTGTATTTTGTGTATCCTTGGCTATGTGTAATCCTGCTTGTTCCTTATTCCTTGGGGAATCATGCCTAGCTCGGGGGTGGTAGCATTGCTGAGAGATTTAGGAGCATGCTAGCCTATGGTTGGGTGGAACGTTGCAGCGACGTAGCTGGTTGCGGAATGAGTTCTTCATAAGATAAGTAATCTTGTCTATTTTACTCCTACAATCATTTTACTGTTAATGAATATGGTGAACATGTTGAATGCTTGTATGAATGTATGTTGCTTCCGCTGTGTATGATAAATAATTATATCTATGTATGTTCTACTTCAATGCATTTTGTTTCAACATTTTATGAATGCACATGTTCATGGGGCTAGTTTCCCGGATGGTTAACGCCATGGTAGCATCCTCTTCACCGGTCGGAGGGTCGGGGACGTTACAGTGTGGTATCAGAGCTTGCAAGTTGTAGCATGGGCCTCTATGGGCAATGACTAACCAGTTCGCAGAGGCATGTTGCCTTCTACCCAGAAGAAATCAGTGAATGACTGGAAACCTTCCACAAAATTTTGTCTAAGTGTTTGAATTGGCAGTTCATTGGAACACTTTGTGGGAAGGACTTTCGATGTAGCGGAGAGCTAGGTGGAAGCACACCCAATAGAGGACAGTTGGAAGAAAATTGCAGAAAATTTTCTAAGTTTTCATCCGTCATCAGCGAAAAATAGTTGATCGAGCGCCCGCCATTGCAGATGACTAGACCACTATGCTCCCGATGGATAGTGTTCATGCGTCTGTCGTTGTGGAAGCCTAGAGCACTTGTCTTTTGATGGGGAGAAGCTCCTACTGCCGATGCCGGTCGAAATCAGCTCTCCGATCAGAAAGCATTAGTGGATTGGATCGCCGATCGGGAAAGGATCAAAGATGATGAGCCGTTGTTGCGGCTGTTGAATGAACTAACCCGTCGATGCTTTAGTTTTCCACTCGCTGATGCCGAGGTGTTAGGGGATTATGGAGCCAATAGAGTGAGCGGAAGATAGAGAAAGTTTTCGCTGATAGAAGAAGAAATTTTAAAAAATTGTCTAAGTGTTGAGGCCATCGGTGATCGGCGATGGTTAGCTGTTTGGATTGGAAGAATCTAGTGGATTGAATGTCCGTCATTGCGCCTAGCTCGTGAACTATCCTTCTGACGGATAGAGGATTCAACCGTCGATGCCGCAGTGATTAGTACTTTTGCCAGCCAATGAGAAGAAAATTTGAAAATTTTGTTTAAGTATAAGGTCTTCGAAAAGTTATTGAGGATTGGGTCACCAATCAGGTACATTAAAGGTTTGAGAATCCACCGTTGCAACAGTCTAGGACACTATCCACCCGATGGTTAGTAGGTCTGGCAACCGATAATGTCCGCGGAACCCACAGTGAGATCGCTTTCTGCCGTTGTGGCTACCTAGAAAACTAATCGTCCGACTCAATAACATAGCCGATTGCCGAAACAGAGGAGGTAAGTTTCCGTTTGGATTGCCGCAACGACAGGAAGTATAGTGACTTCGATCGTCGATGAATAGAAGATGGAAGAGCCGATGCCGCGGAAGACAAGGCAAGAAGAAAATTCAAATTTTCTCTAAGGCATGAGATCATCGGCCATTGAGAAATGTTAGTGGATTGGATCGCCGATTGGAAAAAGTTCAGTGAAGGTGACTCACTATTGCAGCTGCTTAGTCAAGTATCCCCCCAACGCCGCAGCAACTAGTGCTTCCGACCGCCGATAGACTTACGCCTGCAGAAGACTTAAGGAGATTGTTGGCCGCCATTGTGGAAAGCTGGGCGACTAACAGGTTATGCTATTGCCGAAAAAACGCGGGATAATAGACCATTGCAGGCCCGATGCGTCAGAAGGAATCAAACGAGTAACTCACTGATCGAAAGTCTAGACATTTGCCCGCAGAAACTGAAGTAAGAACACTTTCTGCTGTTGCAACTGCTCAAAGGACTATGCACCCGATGCACAGACAACGTGGTCACTGATGCAGATAGGAAGTGTAGTTGTTTTGACCACCACAGTGTCGGTAGAATAGCTGGGAAGAGTTCTGATTGGGCCTAAGGAAATTTGGGTTTTTTCAGAAGAATTTATCATTAGTTTTTCAAGCACTTTTCGACTGTCTTCAATCGGTTTTCAGTAGATTTCAGCAGACTGTCTATGGTCATAGAGCTGAATATGAAATAGAGAAAATTCTTTGTTTTTAGCATAATTGTTTCTTTATGAATTTCCAAAAGAAAAGGTAAGTAATTTTGATTTATATTAATATTATGCATATAACGGTTTGCTACGAATACATTTGCAGAACTTTAGATAACTTCCAAGAGTAGTACTCTAGAGAGAACAGTGTGGTAAAGCCAGAGGTGGTTCAGTCATGAGAACCCATGATGGGTATTAGCTCAGGATTCTTACGAACGAGCAGAAGATGCCATGGGAGAAAATGTCCGTAATGGGAATGACGACATTGAGTCCAATGGAAGGAGATTCCAAGAGACACGGTTAGATGTTGCAGCCACGACAAGAAGCTTAATTAAAGCCCAAGAAGAGCAACATCAGTTGAATGCTACAATTTTGTGGAGTTTAAAAAACTTGCAAAGAAAGATAGACTCTAGACGAGGTATAGCAAGACCAGAAGGAATTAAGAGTAGTACTAGGAGAAGGAGAAGGAATTCTAGTGGGTCATCTGACTCTGAAGAATCCAGCGGGGATTCAAGTTCTTATTCTCATAAAAGAAAAAGAAAGAGACACCATAGGGATCGCTCTTGGGATGAATTTAAGAAAGCTAAACCTTCTACATTTGATGGCGAGGTAAAGATTGGACAAGAGGATGAAGCTTGGCTTCTTGGAATAAAGAAGTACTTTTAGGTGCATGACTATTCGGGAAACATGAAGGCAAGAGTTTCCATATTCAATCTGAATGGAAGAGCATCCATTTGGTGGGAACAATTCAAGCAAGTAAAGAGGATTAGTGAAAGGAGAATTAAGTGGAAACAGTTCAAGAAGTATTTCAAGTAGAAATACCTCTATGACAGGTATTATGATGACAAGATTAAGGAGTTCCATGAGCTGAGATTGGGACAGCGGACCATGGAAGAATATGCAAATAAGTTTTTGGAGCTGTTGAGGTATGTCTGGTACATCAGAGATGAAAAAGTGAAGGTCCAACATTTTATGAGTGGATTACCTCAGTCTTACAAAGATAGAATTGAGTTTTATGAAGCTATAACTCTTGACGAAGCAATAAGGAAGGCTAAGTATTGCTATGAGAAAAGCAAAGGTAAGCCGGATTACCATAAGGCATGGAAGGACAAGAAGAATGAGAAGTTTGACCAAAGAAAGAAAATTTTTAAACCTTCTAACTTTAGGAATCAACATAAGCAGTCATCCCAAGCTACAAGTAAGCCAGTCAGAGTGACAGGAGAAAATCCTAAGGATCCACAACAGAATAGAGGACCACTTCAATGTTGGAAATGTGGAGGACCCCACATGCGCAGAAATTGTCCACTCGAGAATGAGAGTGCAAGGCCATCTTATAGCATTCAAGAAGCAGAAAAAGTGGGTCAAGTAGCAAGGGCATTCCCTAGGATTTATGCAGCACTGGAGGACCGCCAGGCAGATCACTAGTCAACTATGGTTGAAGTAGCAGGTAATATTGTTGAGCAATTTGTTTCTATTTTGATTGACCCTGGTTCTACTCACAGTTACATTACTCCTAGAGTAGTGGAGATTTGTGCTTTTAATAAAGTAAAGCATAGGAAGTATTGGTTAGTTCAACTAACCACTGGAACTAAGAGAAAGGTTAGTGAAGTGGTGGAGAGATGTCCATTGGTCATGGATGGATTGGTCACTTGTGTAGATCTAAATGTTCTACCGCTTGGTTCCTATGATGTTCTTATTGGAATGAATTGGTTAGAAGTTCACAGGGTGAAGCTTGATTGTTATAATAAGACTTCCAAATGCATGAATGAAGAAGGGAACCTAGTAGTTGTGAAAGGTATTCCAAAGGTGATTTCAGTACGGCAGGTTTCAGCAATGCAGTTAAAGAAGTTATGTAGGAAGGGTTTCCAGTTGTATGTAGCCCATATTTTGGAGGCATCAGATGATGAAACTCCGAGGTTGGAGGACTATCAGGTGTTACAGGAGTTTAGGGATGTGTTTCCTGATGAGATTCCAGGGATTCATCCAAAGCGAGACATTGATTTCACAATTGAACCTATACCAGGAGCAGCACCAGTGTCCAAGGCACGCTACAGGATGAGTACACTGGAGATGCTAGAGTTGAACATGCAACTGCAAGAGTTGTTAGAAAAGAAGTATATCTGACCGAGTGTGTCTTCTTGGGGAGCACCAGTTCTATTTGTAAAGAAGAAAGATGGTACACTCAGGTTATGTATTGATTACAGACAGTTGAACAAGGTTACTGTGAAGAATAAATATCCTTTGCCTAGGATTGATGACCTCTTTGATCAAATGAGAGGAGCAAAGGTATTTTCCAAGATTAACTTGAGGTTTGGTTACCATCAGGTGAGAATCAAGGATGAAGACATTCGTAAGACCGCCTTCAGGACAAGGTATGGACATTATGAGTTTGTAGTGGTACCATTTGGCCTCACAAAAGCACCAGCTACATTTATGAGCCTTATGAATAGTGTCTTCAGTAGATACTTGGACAAGTTTGTTCTTGTTTTCCTTGATGACATTCTTGTTTATTCTAAGAATGAGGAAGAGCATGAAGAGCATTTGAGATTGACATTGCAATTGCTTAGGGAGCACCAGCTATATGCAAAACTGAGCAAGTGTGACTTCTATAGAGATAGAATTCAGTATTTGGGTCACATTATCTCAGAGGAGGGTATATCTGTGGACCCTGAAAAGATTGAAGCCATTATGAATTGGCCTACTCCAAGAAATGTGACAGATGTAAGATCCTTTATGGGACTTGCAGGATACTACTGAAGGTTCATTGAGGGATTCTCCAGAGTTGCACATGCCATCACTTGTTTGCAAAAGAAGGGGATGAAGTTCAAATGGACATCAAGGTGTGAAGAAAGTTTCCAGTGGTTGAAGAATCTTCTCACCAGTGCACCCATATTGAAGGTTGCATATCTAGAGAAAGACTTTGTGGTGTGTACTGATGCATGCAGACAAGGGCTTGGAGGAGTCCTTATGCAATACAACCACATGATATGTTTTGAGTCGAGAAAGTTGAAGGAGCATGAGAAGAACTATGCCACTCATGATCTAGAGCTTGCAGCCATAGTACATGCCCTCAAGATGTGAAGGCATTACTTGACGGGCAAGAGATTTGAGCTCAGAACAGATCACTATGGACTGAAGTATTTGTTTAATCAACCTACTCTGAATGCTACGCAAGCAATATGGATGGAATTTTTATGTGAGTTTGATTTTGAAATCAAGCACATAAAAGGAAAAAAAAACAAGGTAGCTGATGCACTCAACAGGAATATGCAAGAAATGCATGTGGCTTCTCTTAGTAGTTGCTAATCGGATTTGAGGCACCAGATTGCTAGTCATGCTACTGGAGATGAATTGTATGAGTAGGTAAAAGACAAATTGCAACAACAAAGTCTTGAGAAGAGGTATGGGGGATATAAATTGGAAGAAGATGGAATTCTCACTTATAAAGGTAGAATTTATATTCCAGATGTAGCAAGTTTGAGGAGAGTTGTTATGGATGAAATCCATCAAGCTCCGTATTCCAGTCACCCAGGGTACCAAAAGACCATTGCTATAGCTAGAAAGCAGTACTTTTGGCCAGGAATGAAAAGGGATATGGCTGAGTACATTTCAAGGTGTATGAAATGTCAATAGGTAAAGGTTGAGCATCAACACCCTGTAGGTTTGTTGCAGCCTTTGCCAGTTCCGCAATGGAAATGGGAAGTTGTTTCCATGGATTTTATTACAGGATTACCGCTGACTTTGAGACAACATGATTCCATCATGGTTGTGGTAGACAAGTTGACAAAGGTAACTCATTTTATACCGGTTAAGTCTACGCATAAGACGGATGACATTGCAAAGATCTTCATGAAGGAGATTTTCAAATTGCATGGATTACCGAAGGCAATAGTCTCTGACAGAGATGACAAGTTCACTTCCAACTTTTGGAAGGGGTTGTTTGCAGATTTGGGTACAAAGCTAAACTTCAGCACTACATACCATCCTCAGACAGATGGGCAGACAAAGAGAGTTAATCAGGTGTTTGAAGACATGCCTCGCATGTACATGATGGACAAACCAACCAGGTGGGAAGATTAATTACACTTGGTAGAGTTTTCTTATAACAATGGACAGCAGGCATCCTTGGGGATGAGTCCGTATGAAGCTTTGTATGGAAGAAGGTGTAGGACACCAGTGACTTGGGATAAACCAGTGAACAGGGTTGTGCTTGGGGCAGAATTGCTCAGGGAAATGGAGCAAGAGGTTGTAAAGATCAGGCAGAATCTGAAAGCACCACAAGACAGACAGAAAAGCTATGCAGATAAGCATAGGGTGAACAGGGAGTTCAGTGTTGGGGATCATGTTTACCTCGGAGTGAGGGCAAAGTAGAGTTCCTTGAAGCTTGAAAGTTGTGCCAAGTTGTCACCAAGATATTATGGGCCATTTGAATTGATTAAAAGAATAGGGCCAGTTGCATATAGACTTGCATGGCCTGCTAGCACTAGAGCTCATAATTTTTTTCATGTTTCTTTGCTTAAGAGATATGTACATGATCCTAACCATGTGATAAATTGGGGTGTGATTCAGGTGGAACCCAAGGGAGAGTTCCGAATCGAGCCAATGTGCATCCTCAACAGGAAGGTCACAATGCTCTGGAACTGGGCCATAGGGCAGGTAAAGGTGCAATGGGAGCACTACAAACCTGAAGAGGCTACATGGGAGCTGGAGGATGCCATGCGATTGGCACATCCATTTTTGTTCAATTCTGTGGAACATTGAGGTGATACCTGTGTAGCATTTTGTTCAATTTTGTAAAGCACTGAGGACAGTGCTATTGAAGGGGTAGGGGAATGTAACACACCAGTTTTGACCCCATTGCATTAAACGTACATGATGTATATATTGTAATGAATCATGGTGTGGAGCTAAAGGAAAAAGCCCTGCCATCGATTTAATTGTGTTATGTTTTAGTGAATGGAATCATTACCAATGGTATATCATGGTATACAACATATATTATGTTTTGTCATCATGTAAATATGCATCTTTAATTAAAATGAACCCCAACCAAATAGAAAATTAGGGCTTCCTGTTCCGAGAGCTTCCCTCCACTGTTTTCAGAAAAGGAGTACATTGGACAGCTCCACTTGAAGAGATCTATCTGTTTGACCAATCAAATATGAAAGATTCCAAGTTTTGAAAATTAGGGTTCCTGTGACAAACCCTAGATCAATGAACTCTGGAACAAAGACGGACACCTCAAATCGGTAAGATCTAATCCTTTGCTATTTCCATTTGAGGTTCTCATTTCAATATGATATATCACATCAGCTTGGTGACAAGCTTGGGGAAGTTGACAACTTCCAAGCATAGAAGTATTTGATCTCTCTGAAGAAAATGGATTGGACACCTATATGAGTATAGAGGTTCCAGTTTCAGAGGGAGACGAGGTTAGAAGCCTTTCACAACAAGGACTTGGTCAAGGCCAAAGAAGACATCATGCTCATGCTGCAAAGGATGATGAACCATCCAGAAAGAGATCCAGATATGAAAGTGAAGATTCTTCAAGCAAGGATGAATATGTTCTGATATTAGCTCTCACATATAACATTACTCATGGAAGTGATGATTGGCTTATAGACAGTGGGGCTTCCAAACATATGACAGGATTCAAAGAATCCTTTGTAAGACTCTCAGAACATGAATCACCTCACAAGGTGAAACTAGGACATGACTACCAATATCCAATAAAAGGTAGTGGGGAATATTCATACAAGCTAGAATCTGGTAAGTCTCTAACAATGAAAGAAGTATTTTTTGTTCCAGGATTCAAGAAGAACCTTCTCTCCATTTCAGCATTGATGCAAAAGGAATGCGGGTCGCATTCATAGATGGTCAAGTCATCATGTGGCCAAAAGGAAAGACTATCGATGATGTGGTAGTGATTGGAGAACAAGAAGGAGGCTTGTACAAATTGAAGGGATATCCAGAACAAGCCTTGATCCATGACACAGTAGAGCCAAATGAGCTTTGGCATAGAAGGCTTGCACATGTGCACTACAGAGCACTACCTATTGCAAGCAAAGCTGTTGAAGGACTTCCAGAATTCCAAGCAAAGCATGATGGAGTTTGCAAAGGATGTGAGAAAGGGAAGAATAAAAAGAAGACATTTCCTAGCAGTGAAAGCAAAGCCAAAGGCATTCTAGAAATCATCCACTCCGATGTATGCGGTCCAATGTCATCAAACTCACTAAGCGGGTATGCATACTATGTTTCTTTTATTGATGATTTTTCTAGAAAGACATGGATTTACTTTATGAAAAACAAAGATGAAGTGTTCAGCAAGTTCAAGGAATTATTGATCGAGAACCATACTGAAAAGAATATCAAGACCATTCGATCAGATAATGGTGGAGAATTCACTTCGAATGAATTCAAAGAGCTATGCAAAGAAGCAGGGATTAAGAGGGAGTTGTCAACCCCTTATAATCCACAACAGAATGGGGTTACAGAATGGAGGAACAGAACTATCATGGAAGCTGCAAGAGCTATGCTTCATGATCAAGATCTACCTATGCATCTTTGGGCTGAAGCTGCTAGAACAACAGTGTATGTACAGAACCGTACTCCACATAGAGTACTCGAGAAAAAGACTCCTGAAGAAGTCTTCTCCGGTAAGAAACTAGAAGTCAGACATCTCAGAATATTCGGTTGTCCCGTGTACATACATATTCCAAAAGAGAAGAGAATTAAACTAGATCCTTCAGGAAAGAAGGAAATATTTGTGGGTTACTCTGAAAGCTCGAAGGCTTACAGAATCTACTTTCCAGGATACAAGAAGATTGACATCGGTAGGGATGTAACATTTGATGAAGACACAGCTTACAACAAATCCAGAAAGAGACCTACTGAAGAACCTGAAGAAGCAGAAGCACCCAGGATCCGTGAAGCTATCATGAATGAAGAAGATGATGAAGCTGAAGGCTCAAGAAGGAGTATACCCACGAAACAAATAAATATAAGAAATACTGCATACATAATCTCCTACAAGCAAAGAAGAATGAAGACTTGTTCCAAAGAGCAAGTGATGACATTTCAAAATGAAGAATAATATGACGAGTGCAATGACATCATTAATGCAGAACCTTCCATCCACCAAGAAGGAAGGGAAGACCAGTTCAAGAAGAATGATGTCAGAGCATAGTATCGAGACCTGAAGAAAAGTTCATAGTTCCATCATGCAATAGATGGAAACATCGTGGGATACAAAGCAAGATTCGTAGCATGAGGCTTCTCACGAAAAGAAGGCCTAGACTACAAAGAGACATTTGTAGCCAGTAAGAGCTTAATCACATACATGATGAGCCTGATGAAGATATTAACCTTTGATACAAGGTTGAAGATGCAAGTCTATACACTAGACGATCACATAGAATATTAGTAGCATAGGAAGCTACTTGTCACTCTGGTACATAATGTTTTCAGTGCATAGAGCACAAAAGACAGAGGGAGTATGATGCTTCAGAGGGAGTGACTACAAAATATGTTGAGGTTCAACATGGCATGACAGGATGGGAAGATTACTGATGACTCTAGGCTTTACTGAGAGTAAAGCAGATTCCAACCTTTGCTTCAAGGTTGAAGACAGAAGACCAGTGATGCTCCTGTTATGTGTCGATGCACTACTGTTCTAGGTATGGAGGTGTGATAGAGTACATATGGAATATTCCTTGGACAAGAGAAGTATGCAGTAGAGATCCTGAAGAGGTTCAGGATGATGGACTACATGACCACACCTATGGCATCAAACATGAAGCTATTAAGTGTTGTTTCATCAGAGACGGTTGATGCTACGATGTATCATCAGATGATTGGGTCCTTGATGTACCTGAGACCAGATATTTGCTTTGCTGTGAGCATGTTCACCTGATGATTGCAAAGCATGTAGGGGTACAGTTGATTATGGGCTCAAGTATGATGTGAATCAAAAGATTAACCTAGAGGGTTATGTTGATTCAGATTGGGCAGGCAGTGTCGTCGACAGGAAGAGTACTTCAGGATGTTGCTTCAGTATGGGATCAAGTGTGATCTCTTGGTTTAGCAGGAAGCAATCCTGTGTGGCACTAAGTACAGGTGAAGCAGAGTAGTACAGCTGAAGCAGAGTATGTCGCGACTTGTTCAGTTAGTTATGAGGTATTATGGTTGCGGAAGCTACTGTCTGATATATTTGATCTACAGTTAGATGCTACTTGTATACATTGTGACAACCAGAGTTGCGTGAAGTTGTCAGAGAATCTAGTGTTTCATGACAGGTCATAGCATATTGAGATCAATTATCACTATATCAGGGATATGGTGCAGAGAGGAGCAGTGAAGCTCCTGTATGTTGCGACGGAGGAACAGATAGCTGATGTATTGTCAAAGCCATTAGCTAGGCTGAAGTTCAAGTACTTCAGAGAGAGACTTGGTGTTCTCCAGATCGAGGCTTCCTCCCAGAGAAAGTGATGAGACCCATAGCCATTCTGACATGGTGAGAGGATTGGTTCCTTCCATGGTCAGATGTAAGGGCTGAGCCATTTTTTCATGGTGAGAGGATTGGTTCCTTCCATGTCAGATATGAGTGCTGAGATCCATAGCCATTCTGACGAGTAGGTCAGATATAAGGGCCGAGCCATTCTGTCATGGTGGTAGGGTTGCTCCCTTCCATGTCAGATATGAGTGCCGCCCATTCTGTCGAGCAGGACAGATGTAAGAGCAATTGCCATTCTAGGAATGGAGGCACCTGGTCAGTTACTAGGAACATTCAGTGTAGGACTGAGTAGCCATTCTGATGTGATAGAGGGATGTGTTCCCACTTGATCAGATGTAGGGGTTGAACCATTTTGTTCATGGCTAAAGGATTAAGTTCCTTCCATGTCAGATGTGAGTGTTGGCCATTCCGACGAGCAGGTCGGATGTAAGGGAAACTGCCATTCTCTAGGAGAATGGAGGCGCCTGGTTAGTTACCAGGTAGCTCAGTCGAGGAGGACTGGGGGCCATTCTGATATGATTGCTAGGATGTGTTCCCCTCATGATTAGATATGAGTGCATGCCCTTCCATCATTGTGAGCAGGATGTGTTCCCGCCTGGATGGATGTAAGTGCTGAGCCTTGTCACAGATGATATTAGGTGTGTCCTATCATGCTAGTGACTGTAAGTGCTGTGCCATTTCACAGATGATAGTAGGTGTGTCCTATCATGCTGGTGAATGTAAGTGCAGTGCCTTTTCATAGATGGTAGTAGGTGTGTCCTACCATGCTGGTGATTTTAAGTGCAGAGCCTTTTCACAGATGGTAGTAGGTGTGTCCTACCATGCTGGTGATTATAAGTGCTGAGCCTTTCCATAGATGGTAGTAGGTGTGTCCTACCATGCTGGTGATTTTAAGTGCAGAGCCTTTTCACAGATGGTAGTAGGTGTGTCCTACCATGCTGGTGATTATAAGTGCTGAGCCTTTCCATAAATGGTAGTAGGTGTGTCCTACCATGCTGGTGGATGTGAGCGCTGTGCCTTTCCACAGATGATAGTAGGTGTGTCCTATCATGCCGGTGGTTGTAAGTGCTGAGCCATTTCACAGATGATAGTAGGTGTGTCCTATCATGCTGGTGAATGTGAGTGCTGGGCCTTTATGATGGGATTGTAGTTTACTGCATGATCAGATGTGAGTGCTGGGCATGCCTTTCTGACGAGCAGGTCAGATGTAAGTGCTGGGCGAAGACATACATGAGGGTAGGCCTACAACCAGCATGAAAAAGGGCTGGATCTGTAGAACTTCCTATGATGAGAAGAATCATGAGATAGCACCAGTGTTGATCCAGATCGAGTGATGATCCAGATCCAGTAATGATGATCCAGCAGTGATGATCCAGACCGAGAGATGATCCAGATCCATATCTATATCGAGTGATGATCCAGATCCATTCCAATGATGTTGATCCAGATCGAGTGATGATCCAGATCCAGTCCAGTGATGTTGATCCATATCGAGAGATGATCCAGATCTAGTAATGTTGATCCAGATCGAGAGATGATCCAGATCTAGTGATGATGATCTAGATCGAGAGATGATCCAGATCCGAATATGACTTGAAGACAAAGATGACTTGAAGACGAAGATGACTTGAAGACGAGATGATCCAGCTGATACAAAGAAGAAGACCAGTGCTGAAAATTGTGTCGAAAGAATACCTTCCTAGTTAAGAGGGAGTGTTGATGTATATGTAAATTCGGAATGTATTCTTATATGTATCTGTTGCAGCTGCAACTTTTCCCAAAATTCAAAAAAAAATTTAGGACCCTCCTTAAATGTGAATTAGTTGGTTCTTTTCTGGATTTTAGCCTATTCATTTTTGGCCTATGGATTTTGAAACATTTGTGGTTGCTGTCCGGCAATGGGTTTTCTCCTCGTTGCATGTTCTGAAGATTTCGTGCCTTAAATATTTTCTCTTGAGTTGATTTCATTGTCGCTTGGCCCATCTCTTCAAAGCCTTAATCAATCGGGAGTTAATTTTCTGTCTATTTTTGCTCCGACGTTGCGGGCGTCCGGTTAATCTTCCTCCCCGCCGTTGCGGGCATCCAGTTAATCTTCCTCCCCGCCGTGGTGGATCGTTTTCAAGTCTCGAACTTTTGTTTTGCTCCGACATTATGGACGGGTTTTGGTTCTCCTCCGTTGCGGACGGGTTTTGGTTCTCCATCGGAGGAATGGGAAGTCTTCCTCGTCCGACGTTTCGGGCGGTTTGTTGATCTCCCCTTCCGACGTTGCGGACTGTTTTCGGAAGGGGGACTTTATATGACGCTCCGACGTTTGTTATCACTCGGCGGTATAGCGAAACGATTGACCATCTCTTGCGCCGACGTTGCAGACGACATCTTATTCCGAGGGCCCGACGTTGCGGAGGGGTCTGGACTGGTGTGTTCACCGACGCCTGACGACGGTGATTCAAACGTTATATTCAGCCGTTGCGGGTGAGTGAGTTTAGGGAGCTGTCCGCCGGTGCGGAGGCAATGAAGCTCTGACCGCCCGACACAGTTTCGGTTCGCGCCCAATGGAAATGTTCTCGCACGTGCGGCGGATTGTTATATATATGGGGCGACAAACGGGGTTTTTGTATTGTTTTCGAATGGGCTGTCGCGGTGGGATGAGCTGTCGATTTTAGGAACGCGTGAGGCCCTCTAGCTGTTGGTGTACTTGTGTCCAAGTGGCAGGAGGAGGTCTAGTCATCATCATCTCACCCGTTTGTTGGATTGCCAGGTAGGATCTTTACACCTTGGCATCATGTTTTTCAAGGTTTCGAGTAGATGATTTATGCTGTAGAAAGTATTTCAAGATTATGAACCCATAGTCCCGTTGCGCTAGCGCGAGGAGTTTTCGCCCGCAGCCAAAGTTGTCGTAATCGTTTACCTGGCGGTTTGCGCCCGTGTGGTTAGGGTTTCCGGCCGAATCATTTTGGCGATTAGAGGGGTGGAGTCTTTGCATTTTAAAGCCCGCACTTTATTGTGTCTCTGTCGTTTTAGTCTCGCTCTGAGCACAGTAAGGGAAGGCAAGGTGCAGGCGGCCGTCATGCCGCCTGCACCTGGTTTAGTAATGATGAGGCCCGTCGGTAGTTTCGATGGGGTTTCTGCCGGGGTTTGGATAAGGAATACTTAGCCGGTCAGTTTCCCTAATGGGTCTACCCATTTTTTCGAGCCATAACCTTTACCTGCGCCGCGCAGCTTGTCATTTACAGACTGCCTTGAAACCCTAAGGCCGTGCCACTGTTAGTATTTAAATCCTGAAGGAAGCATGGGTATTAGTGCTGGTGGGAGCTCCCTATGCAAAAAATTGTTGTGGTTTCCTGCGGTCGATAATCACGCCGATGTAATTATCATGTTCACAGGAAGCATAAGCTTTCACCCTTTTTGATTTATCCTTACTCAAGCCATATTTGATTTCGGAAAGCTGTAATTGCACCTTGAGTTTAAAAGTTATACATTTGCATTACATATCATTTGGTTGGAAAATGGCATCCTATGAATTAATGTAATTTCGATGCTAGGCCATTTGATGAATTTTTCCATTTTTGATTATTACATCACATTAAGACTTTGCTCATTATAGTGCAATAGCAGACTGAGTCCATTATTGTGCTGGTAGTTTGGACAGACAAAGCATGACGGGATTGTGGGTACATGGGTTGGCCTATTTCTTGTTTTCATATTAACATAGGAAAATAGTATATTGCAAAATATTGCACGACCATTTCAAATCTTTCAGCCTGAAGGGCATAAGTCTAAATCCCATTATAGCTTTGATACATTTGAGAGAGAATAAAATTGCTGCAAAATGTTCGCAAACCTGAAATTGCTTAATATCATAATGTTTTACATTGTAGGAAGAATCTACAATGTCCAAGAGACAGAAGAAGAAAGCCCCAGCGGTGGAGGAAGTACCAGCACCAGACATAGAAGCAAAAATTGAGTACGTCTATGAAGACACCCAATGTGTCTCAGTGGTTGAACCTGAATATAAATGGGGAGACATATACAGAATGATTTCCCAAAGGGAAGTTCCAGACATGGGTCTTGAGGAAGCACCCATTTACACAAACATAGAAAAATCTGCCATTATGAAAGTTGCCACCAGGCCCGAGCTGTTTCCATGCCCCGAAGTGATGAGATGGGTTCTCCCAAATACCAACCATAACTCAATGCTTATGTGTAATGTTGATGGCCAGGGTTATGCCACCTTTAGCCCTGGGTATGTGGCCTTGGATTACCATCTGCCGGAGCCTCAGCTTTTCCTGACAAATGACTGGCCGAACAACCTTAGGATGGATTTTGTAGAAACCATGAAGAGGATGCTCCTGCCAGGGAAGCTATACCGACATAGAGCAACTGAGGAATATGACACAGCCAGTCTTAGGCCTCCTTACAGATTCATAGCTTTAATGTTGAATAGGATCTTCGGGAGAGCAAATGGAAGACTATTTAAATTCGAGTGGATACCCCTGATGTTCTATGTGGCCATGGAAGGCACGATATTCAACTGGGAAAGTATAGTATCAAGCAGCCTCTCTTGTGTGGCTGCAGCTTTGGAAGGAGAAACCAGGAAGAGATCTGAGTTTTATATGAACTCAATCCTGATAGATTGCATACTTTGTCACCAGCCTTTCCCCGGTCTCCAGTGTGTATGGGATAAAGACAGAGTGCCTGTATATGCGGCCTACAAACCTCTAGGGGCTCATCTATACCACAGTCACTACAGAGAAATCTGTGAGCAGTTCCTCATGCCATTATACACACTCATATTCCGAAAAGAATGTGATTGCATGTCAGAAGACGCTATGCAGATGATTGATGAATATGGAGATTACTTTCTGACTGAGAATGGTATGTATATCAGGATGTTTGGAGGGTCAAAGACCCCTTTTCTACTGCCCAAATATGCTACAGATTATATAATACACAAAGATGCAGTCAGACAAGTATACATTGATGGAGTTGGTCACTTCTTGTTCCAGTACAAGAAGACTACATATCCTCCCCTTCCATTCAAACTGGGAAATTATAAATTCGCAAATGTAAAACAAGCGCCTGAGTTCATAGAAGAACTAGGGAGGTTCCGTTTTGGAGAAATGACATTTCGAAGGAATGATACTCATGGCAGAGTAGCAGAACACTGCAAGAAACACAAAGTGACCTACGAATATAGCCATCATTTTGATAGCGATGAAACTGTCTACAGGATGTCCCCCAATATGACAGAGCTTCGCAAGAGATTCAAACCGAAGCAATCCACCAAGGGTGAAAAAGAAGCAGAACAAGCTAAGGCCGAAGAAGCAGCCAGAAGGATAAGGGAGGAGGCTCAGAGGTTGGAAGATGAGGCTACAGAATGGCTGCGAAAAGGAGATGAAGAACAGAGGAAAGCTGCCCAGGAAGCAGCTGAACTGGCAAAAGAAGCAGCCAGAGAAAAGGAAGAAGCTGCTAGGCAAGCATCCGAAGAGCTTCAGAGGAAAGAAGCTGAAAAGGCAGAGGGGACACCCCAGCAGGATTCTGAAACACAAGCAGAGCAGAGCCAAGGAGGGGAAAGCCCTGAAATGCAGACCCTTCAAGTCCCCTCCACCATTACTCCTTCAACCTCTACGCTTCAGTTAGTACCCTTCGAGTAGAAAAGGGGGGAGGAAGTCCCCGACTTTACCATGGTATATTATGACAGGGCCACTAAAAGAATCATGAGAAGAATAGAGAAAAGGATAGAAGCAGAAGGAATGACTAGCAAGATGATATCAGATAAAGCTGTGATGGTAGGGACAGACGCAGATCCGAGGTTCACCATAAGTGCCGGGAAGGTAGCCATACATGCTTCAGAAGACAACATAGATCGACTGATGAATGAAGTAGAATCTACCAAGAAGACCTATTCTCAGCTGAAGGACACCCTGAGAAAGGAAAGAGAGGAGGGAAATAAACTGAAAAGGAAATATGATCATGTGCTCAGAGAAATGGAGGCTACAAAGAGAGAAATCTACGCCATCCAGGTAGCAGCACATGCACAGGAAACAACACAAGAAGCCCCGGAAAGAGCACAGCAAGAAATTCTAGACTTGAAGAATGAAAAAGAACAGATGAGGGCGAAAATAGAAGACCTAGAAGAGCAACAGAATATTATATACGAGTCCAACAATGCATGTGTAAAATAACTAAAAGAGCAACTAGAAGCAGCCAAACAATAGCAGGTTGATCTGCAGCCGATCAAAGAACACATCCAGGCCCAGAGAGCTAAGATGCTGCACCTGCAAACTGTTCTAGAAGAAGAAAGATGCCAGATTCTCCAGGTTGATAGCCGATTAGAAGAAATCCTGGAGACTGCTTCTTACTTTGTTGATAGGTCACAAGATATCCTTGAAGTATTGACCACCAGGATGGCAAGGGTAGAAAAGGGTCAGGAAGTCCCAGCAGGACTGTCAGACAAGAATAGACAAACCCTTCAGCGAGATTATGACTTGATGGAGTTCGCTATCACTACTACATAGGACTTCAAGAAAACCGTCCAAAAGACAAAGGGACTTTGCACCGAATTTTTCAGGAGAGCCTTATTCATTTACAACCGGTGTCAAGTAGAAGCTGAGAAAAGGCTACACGAGTTCCCAGATCATGACTCATTTATGGAAATATTGCAGAAAAGACAGCAGGAGGAAGAGGCCAAAGTACAATGCATCAAAGCCATTGATGAACAAACCCTGAAGATTGAAATAGGCCATACAGCTGTTTGTTTGCAGCTCCTAGAAGAACAAGTGAGACTAAATGCAACCAGGGTCGAGGCCATTAAGAAAAAGGCTGAAAAGTTTGAGATTAATATCCAATTCTTGGAGCCCAACTCTTTTGAAGATATCGCCAAGGAAGCTGCAGAGTGGAAAAAGTTCCTAGAGAGTCAAGCTGGGCCCTCTTAGTGAGAAATCGGTTATTGTAATGTTGTAAAATATTTGTAAAAGTTTTTGGGAAAAGGGGAAGCGTTAGGAAGACCAAGGGTTGGGAAGCCCAAAGGTCCCTTTGGACAGCCCAACCATTTCTTGCATTTTGTATAAAAGTAGGAGACATAGATAATGAAGGAGTTTTTTCCCAGTAATACTGGAGGACCTATTGTAAGAAGAACTACTTCCTTTTGCAATAAAGATTTTAGTTTGCATGTTGGAGAAAGATATGTGAAGTTTCCAAATGCTAACAAATGGATGGCGGAAAGATGAACTACTTTATTTTTCAGCTTGTGTCCACAATTCATGAGATCGCTCTAACTTCATGACCTATGTCTTGTTAAATGGTTTTCCGATTCATTATGTGGAAAGTTCACTCAGAGTAATGCTTGTGGCTCGTATAACAGTTAGCCATCTGATTGTTAGAATATTTTCTTGTTCATGTGTTGTAAATGTAAATATCAACTATCTGTAATTTGGTTTATTATACATGGAGATAATGCATTACTCATTAATAATCATTTTCTAGCTTCCCGGGTATAGGTAGTTAGGTGTTTAGATAGTTAGTTGTTTTACTTCATAATATATACGTGGTTTAGATGTTTGAGAACCTAAGACGAGAGGTAAGAACCTGCGCAGCACATTGTGTCGTTCCTTACATTTTTATCACCCTGCATGTTTAAGATAGGCATGTGCATTGCATACATTAAGTCAAAAAATACAAATTCCGGTGGACCAGGCCGCAACCGGTAAACCCTTGTAGTTACTTTGACCTACGGTAGCCGGACTGTAAACCGAACGGATTCCCTATTCCAAACAGTCAACGGGCTAGTTGGGAACGTTGATTGGGGAGAATCCCTTTCTGTTTTCGCCTGCGAATTTCCAGGCCTCAACAGTATCTTATGTATTGTAACCCGATGTTTATTCCGAGATGTTTCTATTATGTATTTGAGTCATGTGATCATGCCCCAATGTTTCGATTGGGAATATTAATAATGTAAACAAGTCATGTCAAGTCATTAGGTAAGTCCCCACAGTTTTGGGGCACTTGAGTTATTATACACTAATTAAGGTGTAGGTTCGGGTAAGTAATTGTAAGTTGAGCCTACGTGATTAAGTGCACTTCAAGTGAACGAAAGAATATAAATAGAGAGTGAGACTCTCTATTTATTACACACATCATTCACTCTCTTAAGTGAGGCACACTTGTGGAGGAGGAAATATACTGGGACTAGAAGGCCACTGCTGTTGGGAGATCTCTTACTATTTTGGTGCTGATTCTATCTTAGAGAAAGTTGCGGGGTTTTCTCCTTTATGGTTTCCCCGAGGAAAATCTCTTTGTGTCTCTTGTCTCTTGTGATGTGCTTATGTTTTATTGCCATGCTTGTTATTCTCTCAGTGAAAATATCCTAAGATCATAATGCTAGCTTAATGTGATGAAAAACTAACACCAGAAAGCTGGAATATCTTGGTCATGGCTGTAAGCAACTCTATCCCTAGTTCAAACACTCTTAAGTTTGATGATGTTGTTGGTGTTATTCTTAGTGAGGAAATGCAAAGAAAAAGCACAAGTGAGGCATTAGGTAATGCGTTGACCATGGAGAGCAGAGGGAGACAAAACAAGAGAGGAAGGAGCCCAGGAAATCGTGGCAAGTCTGAAAAGAGAAGATCTAAGTCCATATTCATAAAAATAGAGTGCTGGAACTGTGGTAAGAAAGGACATCTAAGGAAAGACTGCAGAGATCCAAAGAAAAAAGGAGTCAAACAGCAAGACACTACTTAGGAAGCGAATGTAGTAGGTGATGTGTTACAAGATGCTTTGATTCTTGCATTAGATAATACTAGTGATTACTGGGTAGTAGATTCAGGGGCTTCATGTCATGCTACACCCCATAGGAAATTCTTTCATGATTATGTTCAAGGTGATTTTGGGCATGCTCTATTGGGGGATGATGAACCATGTAAAATTGTTGGAAAGGGTAAGGTATAGATTAAGTTAAATAATGGAAATGAATGGCTGCTAAAGGATGTAAGGCACATTCCTACTATGAAAATAAATCTGATCTCAACACTACAGTTGGGAGATAGCGGTTGTTTGTCTACGTTTGGAGAAACGTTGTGGAAGATCACTAAATCATCAATGGTAATTGAAAAAGGAGATAAGATAGGCACGTTATATTTATGTCCTCATAATAATGATTATTCTATCTCTGTAGCTTCCACAGAAATAGGTGCGGCATTGTGGTATCATAGGCTTGGCCACATGAGTGAGAAGGGGATGCAGATTCTCCACTCAAGGAAACTACTTCCTGATATGAAGCAGGTAAGTTTGGAATTCTGTGATAATTGTGTTTATGGAAAATAGAAGAGAGGTAGATTTCTCAGGGATGGGAAACAAAAGAAGAGTGAAAATTTATAGCTTTTCCATACAGATGTATGGGGACTAGCTCGGGTACAATCTCTTGGTGGATCTTGTTATTATGTTACTTTTATTGATGATGCAACTAGAAAAACTTGGGTTTATTGCATTATACAAAAATCTGATGTGTTTGATACTTTTAAGAAGTGGAAAGATTTGGCTGAGAATGAGACAAGAAAAAGGTTGAAATGTCTCAGATCTGATAATGGAGGAGAGTACTACAGCAAGGAGTTTGACAGTTACTGTTCACACAGTGGGATTCGCAAGGAGAAGATAGTCACTGGAACACCCCAAGAAAATGGTGTGTCAGAAAGGATGAACATAATGATCATGGAGCGTGCAAGGTGTATGAGATTGCATGCAGGGTTGCCCTTACAGTTTTGGGCTGATGCTATAAACATTGTTGTTTATTTGATAAACAAAGTGCCTTCAAGCGCTTTGGATGGTGGCATTGCAGAGGAGGCATGGACAGGTAAACAACTAAAATACTCATTTCTGAGAACTTTGGGTTGTGAAGCATTTGTCTGTATTGATGATAAAGATGATAGAACAAAGCTTGAGGCTAAATCCAAGAAATGTACCTTTATTGGATACAGGGTTGATGATTTTGGTTATCGCTTATGGGATCTTAAAAATTGCAAAATCATTAGGAGTAGACATGTAGTATTCAATGAAAAGGTCATGTACAAAGATCAGTTGCAGGGAAAGAAAGAAGAAAAGGAAAACATAGAGTACATAGTGCTTGATGGAATCAAAGAAAATGAAGTTCCAAAAGCACCAGAAAATCAAAAGCAGCAGCAGGTACCTGAAACTCCTGCAACTGTAAGAAAGTATACCAGGTTAAGTAGACCCCCTGAACAATTCTCTCCTTCATTGTATTATTTATTGATGACTGATTCTGGTGAACCAGAATGTTTTGAAGAAGCAATGCAGGTATAAACTAGAAAGAAGTGGGTGCAAGGTAGGGATGAGGAGATGGACTCATTGGTAAGAAACCAGATTTGGGATTTGGTTAAGTTGCCTGCAAAAAAAGGGCATTGCAAAATAAATGGGTTTACAGGTTGAAGGAAGAAGATGGAGGAAAGAAGCGGTACAAGGGTAGACTTATTGTAAAGGGGTTTGCACAAAAGAAGGTATAGACTTTGATGAAGTATTTTCTCCAGTTGTTAAAATGACTTCAATTAGAACTATTTTAACTCTAGTGGTGGTAGAAGATTTGTATCTTGAACAGTTAGATGTAAAAATGGCCTTTCTCCATGGGGATTTGGAGGAAGAGATTTATATGCAGCAGCCACAAGGGTATGAGGTCAAAGGGAAGGAGAATTTGGTTTGCAGGTTGAATATGTGCTTTGTTATAGTGGATTTTACCACTCTAGGTGAATAACACTTGTATGGCCTTCCCCTGTCCCTTTGCAGACTCCTTAGACCCCTTGGACCTTTTTTTTTCCTTTGATGTTTCCTAGACCATCCCTAAAAACATGTGAAAAATGATACACGTAACTTTTAAACCCCTAATCGCGTGTATACGTGAGTTTGACCCCTAAAACTGTGTACATCGGGATGTGTGCATAATCCAAATACTTTTGGAGTTTTCCTTGACATGGATCCGACTCACTTGACTCCTAGCCTTCCCTATGCCTTGAGATCTCTCGGATTCGACCTTTCATTACCCCTTTGAAAAGATATATAAGGAACTCTATGGTACATTGAAGGCATATGAGAGAATTGAGAGCAAAGAAACTATAGTCCATTGTTGCCGAAACTTATGCTTGAGTTTGAATCCCTTTGTCCCTTGGAACACTTTTGTGTTCTTCCCAAGCTTGCCTTTCGCTTGTGAGCTTGCTATCAAGAGATGGAGGATTGAGGTGGTGGAGGCCCAAGTGGGGGATTCAGTTTCTCCGATTCGCAGACGTGTCGACAGAGGTTGTATCCATTGTGATCTCTGATTTTATATTAATAAAAATATCTTTTCCTGTCCAACAATGTATGCTTGAATGAATATCTTATCTATGGATGTTTTTAAATGCTTATACATTGTTGATTATATATGCTAGAATAGATCTAACACCAATATATATAGTATGCTTGTATTGTTTACTTGTGGTTGAGGAAGTAATCTATAAATTCAAGCTGAAGTTGGAAAGCTCAACGGGGATCTACTTCAACCATCCGGAACAAGGTATGAGGTTTGATCCTTTAGTGTTAGATATTTAATTTCTATTGCATATTGGAAAGGATTGATTTCTGGAGTCAAGCTGTCTGTTGTGGTACCCCAAGCCATAGGAATTTCTCTCTGTAACAATCTTGTATGGCCTAAAGCAAGCTCCAAGGAAGAACAAGGTTATGATAGATGTCATTTTGACCATTGTGTTTATTTCAAGAGGCTAGATAACGAAATATATATTATCTTGTTATTGTATGTGGATGACATGCTTGTTGCAGGGTCTAACATGCAGGATATAAATGTGCTCAAAATAAAACTAGCTAAATCATTTGCGATGAAGGATTTGGGTGCTGCAAAGCAAATCCTTGGTATGAGAATAACAAGAGACAGGAAAAATAAAAAATTGATGTTGTCTCAAGGTGAGTACATAGAAAAGGTGTTGTAGAGGTTTAGAATGCAAAACCAGTCAGTACACCTTTGGCCATCCATTTCAAACTAAGTAAGGATACGTGTCCAAAGACATAGGAATAGATAGATTACATGTCCAAGATTCCCTATTCATCAATAGTTGGGAGCTTGATGTATGCCATGGTGTGCACAAGACCAGATATTGCACATGCAGTGGTAGTTGTGAGCAGGTATATGAATAATCCAGGTAAAGAGCATTGGAAAGTAGTACAATGGATTCTCAGGTATTTGAGAGGTACCACTTCTCATGCATTATGTTTTAGAGTTTCAGACACTGTTCTACAGGGATATGTTTATGTAGATATGGCTGGTGATAAAGACAGCAGGAGGAGCACCATAGGGTATGTGTTTATTGTAGGTGGAACAAAATTAAGTTGGATTTCAAAACCGCAACAGGTTGTCGCACTTTGAACAACAGAAGCAGAGTACGGTTGCTGCTACAGAGGCTAGTAAGGAGATGATTTGGTTGCAGAGGTTCATGGAAGAATTGGGTAAGAAGCAAGAGAATAGTAGGCTGTACAATGATAGCCAGAGTGCCATTCATCTTGCAAAGAAATCAGCCTTTCATTCGAGGACTAAACATATACAACTCAAGTACCACTTCATAAGATTTTTTCTAGATGAAGAACTGTTAAAACTGGAAAAGATTCACACTAGCCAGAATCCTGCAGACATGTTGATAAAGGGAGTAACCAGAGAGAAACTGAGTTCCTGCTCAGTTTCTATTGGCCTTCAAGCATGAAGGTGAAAATAAGAAATTTTCCAAGTCCAAGGTCCAGAGCATAGTCTAGCAAGTGCAGTAGCGGTGGTGTTGTTGTGATAAGTCTCCAAGTGGGATATTGTTGGTTGTGGAGCCTAATATTCTAGATCCAGAGATATTATTCAGTTGTGATTGTAACCTAGGAGTAATGTACACTTGTTCACCTTGCCTTGGGGTTCGGGGGCAGTGCCCCCGAGAAAACAGGAGTTTGGGGGTAGAGCCCCCGAGAAATTGTTTTGGGATGTGTGTTGGCCAACAGTATTGCGAACCCATGGTATTGGGTTAACCGTAGAATATTTCCCATTGTATTACCCCTATAAAAGAAAGCATTGTAAAATGACTGAGTATGGTATTGTATTGTATTAGAAGAGAGACTGTGAGAGCGTGAAGAGGAAGTGCAGCGGTTTTGCTGTAGGTTGTATCCCTTCATCTTTCTGGACTGTAATAAAAGGACTGGCAATTTATTTGTGGACGTAGCCCATCATTTGCGTGAACCACGTTATATATGTGTCTCTCTATAATGTTTAAATGTGTTTTGCATCTTGTTTATTACTTTAACTGTATATCTGTTATTGCTCTGCGGTCCTATTTTCTAACAAAAAGTTGGTTACTATTGACCAACTCAATTTTGTTCGAAGGGTCCATTTGGAAATGAATGAGTCCACCGTACCTTTGGTTGATTAGGTCAAACCAACTACAGAGAGCTTGGGGGATGGAATGTATTCATTGTTAATGGGAACATTTTATATCCCAGCCCCGATAAATTATCTAGGTTCTACGAGTGTGGGTAAGTCTATCATGACGGTTGTCAATAGAACTAATCCTTAGCTCCTTCCTACCCTTCATGAACCTCAGGTTCTCGTATCTACAGTGGAAGTGGCTTACCAAGCTATCGTTAACACCATTGTTGATCCGATCTCGACTCCTTCTATAGTCTCAGAGGAGTCAAAGGAAGCTTACATGCTTGATTGGGTAGAGAACTCTTTTATATTTAGATGACTGATTAGACATGGTTTTGCCTTCAGATGAAGCCATTTTGGAAGTCATGAGTGGGCAAGACAAGATCTGTGAATATATTCACCATAGATCCTACTTCCTTTTAGAGCTGAGTAGAATTGAAATACAAGAGTTCCATGTGAGACTGGAAGATGATGTGAGACTGAAATCCTAATCCCTTACCAAGGGAGGGAATTTTTGCCGAGGGGAATATGGAAAATATTTTTGTCACCATTTCGATCAACATCTATGCAAAGCCCAATGTTATCGAAAATGTACATATCGATGCAAGCTGCTCTCCAGAGGAGATTGCAATCTATACTGCCTTATTCAAGGAGTTTCGTGACGTGTTTTCCTGGTCATATGAGGATATTCCAAGCATTGATCCATCGATTGTTGAACATGAAATACGAACCTATCCTGAAGCTAAACCGGTTCGACAAAATCTTAGACTTGTTAACCCATGTAAGGAGGCAGTCGTTAAGGCTGAAGTGGAAAAATTGTTGAAAGATTGGTTCATCTACCCGATTGCTTTGACAGAATGGGTATCCAATCCTATTCCCGTTGATAAAAATCAAGGGATGATACACATATGCACAAAATTTTATGACTTGAAAAAGGCATGTCCTAAGGACAACTACCCCACACCTTTTATAGATCAAATCATTGATGCTTGCGTGAGGAGTGAAGTTTTTTCATTGATGGATGGTTTTTCTGGATACAATCAAATTCAAATCAAGCCGAAAGATCAACATAAAATGGATTTTATTTGTCCATGGGGTACCTTCACGTACAAAAAATTTCCTTTGGATTGAAAAATGTAGGGGCTACATTTCAGCGGGAAATGAATTTTTCCTTCCATGACATTAAGAGCATTGTTGAGTCGTACCTAGATGATTTTCCTACTCATTCTAGTAAGAGGATCGATCATCCAGATCACCTTCGCTTAATATTTGAACGATGTAGACATTACAAAATATGCTTGAATCCCCACAAGTGTGTTTTCTGCGTTGCGTCAGGACAGCTACTTGGGTTCATAGTATCAAACAAATGTATTCAGGTGGATCCTTTGAAAGTAGAGGCCATTGTAAATTTGCCTCCTCCTCATTTTATCAGGCAATTTCAAATCCTGCAAGGAAAATCTAATTTTCTTCGATGTTTTATCATTAACTATGCCATGATCACTAAGGGTTTCATGCACCTATTGAAGCAAGACACTCCATTTGTATGGGATGAAATTGCACAACTTGCTTTCGAGGAATTGAAGAAAGCTTTTCTATCAGTTCCTTTTAGTATGCCCACCAGATTACTCTTGAGATTTTATATTATATCTGGCTTCATTAGAGTCGACCATTGGGGTAGTATTGGTCCAAGAAGATGACAAGATCCAAGAGCATGTTGTCTATTATCTTAGTCTTGCATTGGCTGGTCCTGAACTTCGATACTCCCACGTCGAGAAGTTGGTTTTAGTAGCTATTTATGCTGTACAGAGGTTACGTCACTACATCCTACTGAGGACCACTATAGTAGTGGCAGATGCTAATCCATTTCAGTATGTTTTGTCCTGATGCATAATTAGAGGCAAATTCAATAAATGGATAGTCATTCTCCAAGAGTTTGACTTGGATTTTCAGTCTTCCAAATCTAAAAAGTCCTTAGTTTTTGTCGAGCTTATTGCAGAATTTTTGACGAAAGAGAATGTAGTGGTTGAAGAAGACTCATTCCTAGATGAGTACATTTTTTTGATTTCAACCTCTGATCCTTGGCAAGGAGATATACTTATCTATCTCTAGACTTTGAAGTGTCCTACGTCCTTCTCGAGGGAAGAGTGACATAAACTGCATGTACAGTCGAAAAACTACCTTATCATCGGGGATTCTTTGTACCGTAGAGGGGTAGACTCTGTTTCGCATCGGTACCTTACCCATGAGGAGGTCTAGCGTGTAGGTATATATATTGCCTAGTTATTTACATGTGTTCCAAATGTATCTGTTATGTATATTTTACAAAATGTGTGTTAAAGCCCAATCTAGAATATAGTTCGCATATGCATCAGTTGATGTATTTTCATTACATGGAATGCGATTAAATTAAATATAATTGGAATTTGTTTCAAGTAATCTAACCTGCAAAAAATGATGTAACAAGGTAGGGTTTCGCACTTGATAAGATCTCTCTCTCTCTCTCTCTCTCTCTCTCTCTCTATATATATATATATATATATATATATATATATGTCCATATATAGGTCGAGTTTTGATCCTAAGATCTAGTCACAACTGTATAAATATACAAAAAATTTGGACCACAATCCATAAAATTCCTATAGATCTAGGCCTGATCACCCGGATCACGAACATCACCAGCAACATCAGCCTCCTCAGCTACAACAACCTCTTTGGCTTCTATGTAAACTAGAACAGTCCTTTCTACCCTCCTCATGAGGCGAATCCAGATAAGTGGAATTCCTACTACAAATTCCTGCATAACAATAGGAATCTGCTAAATCTGTATAGTCGGAACACTTTGGGTTATCCTGGTTAGCTTTCCCTTTAGTACTCTCAGTAAACCCCGATCTTTACTTGGTATTGTCTGCACATACATCCTGGGGTTCCCATCGGGGCATACAGGTCCAACATCCGCATTTTAACAACATTAAAATGGATTAAAAAACTCTTATACATATGTATATAACTTTATGATAAAAATTCATAAAATTTAAAAACATCAAAACAAAAATACCTAGCTCTCCCCACATTCCTCCTGGCAAGAGGACGAGATCATTGTCTCCTCGAAAATCTAATCCAGAGTAAGGAAACTACTCAAGTGCTGATAACTGCTGCCCACACCACACATAAAAGTCATCATCGTATAGACCCTAGACTGATCCTCTGCCACCTTAGCGAAGGAAGACTTCTCCCCACCTGGCCAGTCTAGGTTGGCGAGGAAAGAAATCTTGAAGTGGTACTGCAGGGATGATAGTGGGCACTCTCTCAAAGAAGAATACTACCAATATACTAGAATACCCAAAATTCTTGCGTCATCCTCTCTTATAGTCAGAGAATTGCTTCCTCATGATCGAAATCGTACCCGAACACCAATTGAACACAGTTCCTTGTAAACACTCCATTGCCACTCTCATTTGGGTTTGAGTGGTGAGATGTAATGAAGAAGATCCTGCAATCTGTACTATTGTACTTACCACTACCTATAGTGGAAAGTTGGCGATATGAACAATCGAGATGCATGATCCCTTTTTCTGACTCCCTGGTATGCAGTAGGTGTCCACATAGTCTTGGACACTCATGGGGTCACCACCCCTGCTAGTACCCTTTAGGTTCATAGGAATACCCCTACGATACAACCCCATGATGAAATACATGTCTTCTACAGTTATCTCCAAGATCTCACCTTGAATATCAAAAGCTCCGAGGTCATGATCCCAATAGCTAATCAAATTTTCAAGCAAGCGGACACTGGCCCGCATTGGAGAAGTGCAGAAGAATTTTAGTAACCCACTTTTTCGTAATGCATGCATAGTGGGGGCATCACAGAGAGCATATCGGTCCATATCCTCATGTTCTCATTCCCTCCATTCTAAAACCATGATTGAACCTACCCAATTGACTCCATTAATCATTATAATCCATCAAATTCTTTTAATTTTGGCCATAATATAAAATTTTCTATGTTACACAATACATGCATCTGTCTTAAGACAGGTCATGTGTCATACGCGAGTTGCCTTCATGCTGGTCACATGTACAACGAGTGTACGCGACTGTATAAGTTGCCTAACTGTGTGTATTGTGCAACTTCCCTGGGGAAGGCCAAAAACATTAAAAATTTGCATAAAATGAAATTTAGAACAGTTGGAATGAAAGAGAAGGGCAAGCTAGCTACCTGACACTTGCGCAATTTGATATCCTCCACCGATTTGTCCTCGTTGAGAAAATCCAAGTCAGAGGTGAAATATTGCCAAATTGGGTAAAAATGTCAAATGGTGTGTTTTAATTCTATTTTTGAACTATATATAGAAAAGATTTCAATTTTTGGGTTTCTAGCTTTTAGTTTGAAAATTATTTTTATAATTGAACTAATACCATGTCTTTTTTCCTAATGCAACAGGTTCAGAGTCTTTAAAAAGTTGTTATCCTCTCATATAGGGTAGGATTTTGGTCATTCATATGTCTTTATGCATCTATATCTTATCCGTCTTTAACCCTAGAATTACCTATTTGACCACAGACTATGGTGTTTAACCATTTTTACCTTGTGTACATCATTGTTATTCTATGAATAGGGCCTCCTTTCCATGAGTACCCTAGTTTATATCACTTTGTTGTATTTTGGTACTCATGCCGCATTCATCATAGGTTTTGGGGAGCCTTCTTATATATTTTTCATGACAAATTGAGCCTCATTATTGGTTTCTTTTTACAAGCTCTCCCTTTTATAAGGCTCCCCACCCTTATGGAGTTTCTTTAGGCCCAGGTCTGACTCCTGAAAATAGACTTGAATACTGAGTAATCTTTTTTGTTTAGGCTCGTTAAGAATATGTGAATGGGCATCCACATTGGTGGTAGGTTATCACTTTTTCGGACCATGTTGAATAATAAGAAAAATGAACACTCTCTTTTCTTCAAAATTGAGAAGAGTATTCTCAGGAATAGGTTTATCACTTTTCTAGACCTAAGGGACTAAATTTATGGAAAAGGAACCCCCCATATGAGCTTAGTTTTCTCTTTTTCGTGCTCTAGACCCAAACATGAAGAATATTTCGAGCATCTTTTATGTCTTTGAAATGCTCGTTAAACCCTAAAGAACAAAGCATCGAGTTTATTGTTGTAAGCCCCATTTCTCGTAATCAGATGGATACTTCCGAGTGATATTTCCTTCCTTCACACTCGTAAAAGTCAGGCTATATTCTACTTTTAAAGGGATGTTGGGTAGGTGGTAATTTAACCTTTTTCAAACCTTCTTGACTAAGTATGAAAAAGGTGCACTTTACTTCTTCGAAAGCTAAGAGAGTTCTTATGTGGATTTTTTTATTCTTTTCCAGCCCGAGGAGACTAAATTGTACAAAAAATCAACCCCCTTGGATTCTTCTTTAGAGTTTTCAGACTCTCAAAATATGATAACATCAAAGAGCATGTACTAGTTCAGGATTGCAAAATCCACGAATAAGTAACATTATTAAGCATTATTCTCTCCCCTCTTCAAGCTTGTTAAAAATGAAGAGAGACCTGAGTTGAATTTCCCGGAATCGTTAAAATTTAACAGGAAATATAAGGAAGAAATACTCTCTTTGGTTTATAAACAATGGCAACATGTCGTCCTTGAACATAGCACTCTCTGAAATTTTCGATACTCATGTTTCAGTTTACACTTTCAACTCAACTATTACTTCGAGTTTCTTACTCCTCCTCTTGTCCTTTATACATGGGGAAATTTGATCATGTCTCCTACATGACATATAATTTTAGTTTTCCTATCTGCAAGTTAAAAGCTAGCTTGGGTCATCTCTGTGGCATGCTCACTGTTCAAGGATCTATCCCTTCATCTAATTATTATCTTGATTCCATCATTATCCTATCTAAGTATTACTTGTGTCTACCATCCCGTATCTAGTTCCTAGTCACTCTTGTGATTTGTTGGAGGATCCATTGCCTTCCTCATCACAGTATGGTTTCTCATCAGTACTTCCTGAAGACAAAGACCTAGAACTTGATGATGGTACCTTAGGACTCACTAACATTACTAGTGAACTCCTTTGCTTTTGTTTTTAGTTTCACTCATTGTCTGACATTTTGTTGAGTTCTTTCCATGTTCGACTTTAGCACATCTATTCACATGGTAAGGATTGTACTGGTTCCTTTGGCTTTCGATGAAGACTTTAGGTTCACATCTATGACCTAAGTTGCGCAAGATCATGTTATGTTCAGTTACACAACTTTCAGATTTTGAAGACTCATTATTGTATATTGTGGCTTCGATCCACCTTTGTAATATATGTGGTCTTGTACCCGTATCACATGATGTAATCAAATATTGTAAAGGATCCAGTGTTCCATTATATTGAACATGGCTTCCTCAGATATGATGTTGTATATGACATTGATATGTATTTGTTTTAGGTGCTTCCTCTGATGCTTTGGACACTTGAGTTCTCCAAGATTAAAATATTGTAATGTATTTTGGCCATCATTTCCCTCTAACCTCACACATTAGGGGGCATATGTTATCAACCAAAGTGGCACTTCTCCATCCGAGTACTAAAATTAAATATGTTAGGACACAGAAGGAAAAATAGGATTGAAGTAAGCCAAAACACTATAGATGTGCATGACCATTAATACATAAACTTCTAATCAACTCAATGTATTTTCATTTGGAGATTAGGGATGCACCCACGGGTATTTGCATTGCAACTCATGTGTCACATGCGAGTATTTGCATTGCAAGCCATGTGTACCTTGAACACGCGACTTGCTTTAAAGCAAGGAGCATGTCATATGTGCCTTTCCTATATATATATATACTTGTATGTACCCTAATTTAATGTTAAAAAATATAAATCATGATTAGTCGAAATCAGTTGATCCTCAATCCATAACTATATCAACTATCTCAACCATCCTATCCTTCGAAACCACTATATTTACTCATGTATAAATAGAGGCCATGGGATGGGGCTAATCAATAATTATTAGAATAGCAAAGTTATTCTAGTGGTATGCCTTCATACATATTGGAGCAACAGAACTCAGTGTCCTCGGTTTGTAGAGGAGTCCTTCTTTCAGAAGCTGGGTTGTAATCTCACCATTCTCTGTTTATTAATAAATAAATTTATTCTTCCAATCTTTGTATTGTTGTATTCTTGTATATGATGAATGATGCATTTTTTTGATTATTTTATTATGAATATGCATCTCATTAACCATTGATATATATATACAATATATTGCTGGAAGAATTTGTTCTTTGCAGGTGAATTGGAGAAGCCCTTGAAGCTTTGGAAGAGACAGAAAGAGGAGAAGAGAAAGCTTGGATCAACCGTCATAAACTGGGTATGCTAAGCTTCCTTCCTATTCCTATTTATTTTTCTACATAAGCTGATTGTCATCAAGTGTCTTAGTAAGTTGGTAACCCCAAAGACGCTAGGTTACAAGGGTGCATTGTCCTGAACAACAACACCCTTACGGGTCCTACTGTGAAATGGTATATAGATTTGCTTGGGGGCACATGTCAGACATTTAATGATCTAACAATGACCTTTCTTAACCACTTTCAATTACCAATACGTTACAATGTCGGCACCGAGATATTGTCAACATTTTAGTAAGATAGATCCAAGCATATCTCTAGCATATTCAAGAGTGGCATAGACGAAATAGATTGATTAAGGCCAACATTCCACTTGAGTTTTTGCTGGAATGGTTCCTCAAATCTTTATTGCCTTATATTACGAAGGATGTTTCAAGGTCTGAAGTTATGAATGAGGAGCATGCTACCTTCCGAGATCAATAGTTAGACTTGATTTATGCTCAGTTTGGGATCCTTTATGATATTATCCCTAATACGCCACGATCGATCTTCGAACCTAAGTTTAAACCTGGGCCACATTCCAATGGTATTGTTGGCTCCCCAAGTACCAAGGTCATAGACTGGGTTATGAATGAAAGGTGAAATTTGTCTATTACTAAATCCTACGACTAGAAAAGCTGTGACTTCATCCAATCCCACCCAATTAGCAGATGTTCTCTTGGTACATTCCTTGGACCATAAGGGTAACCAACAACCCATACGGAATAGAAAGGAGGGAAGAAAAAATAGAAGGGGTGGGGATAGGAAGGAGAACCTGAATGGTGACAAGAATGAAAATGATGTTGGGGTGACAAGAAGATTAAATGAAAGGTTAAATTCCCTTGAAATATTTGTGGGGAAGACCATCTCACATACTCTTTCCCCCATATTAACGAGGCCTTGAATTTCATCGCATAGAGCCCAACTATGTTGAATGATCCTTTACCTCGTAATCAAAATATGAATTCGAAGAACGTGGATGCCAGAAGCACTTCTAGTGGGAATTAAAACCCACTGAATGCGGAAGGTGGCCATGGTTGTATCAACATGATGTCTTCCACTAATGTTGCGACTTGCAAAAAAGATTACATTCCCTCACAACCCCACTTGGGTAAAGAGCCTACACCTCCTAAGAAATCTTTTCATATCGACAAGCCTGAAGATGTACCTCGTATAACTAAGGGAATCCTAAAGCCCGTGGGGAACAATCCTAATGTTCGATTTACCCAGCATTATTCTATTGTCAAGGATTTGGGTCAGACTCCCTATGCGATTTCAACTCTTGAAGTCCTTCATACTTGTCCTATGCAGAGGAGAGCATTGTTGGATACCCTCGGGATGGTTCATTCTAATCCTTCCACTACACTTGGATTTGAAACCCACTAGGTCCAACCTTGCTTGCCTTACCATGTGGCTTTCTTTGTCCATGTGGAGTGTACGAATAACATGATCAGACACACAATAGTTGATGAAGGTGCTGCATCCCTTGTGATGTCTCTAGCTTGTTGGAAAGGCCTTGGATCAACCACGTTGTTGAAATCCATGACCATGTTGATTGCATTCTATGGACATTATTTTCATCCGCATGGTATTATTCCCTCTCTCCAAGTCTATATGGAAGGCAAGACCGTGTTGATCAAGGTTAAGGTGGTTGATGCACCCCTTGAATACAATATTTTACTAGGTCAGAATTGGATATACGCTATGAAAGCGACCTTGTCTTCTATTTTTCATGTCATTTTATTTCCTTTTGAGGATCGAATTGTCACGATTGACCAAATTTCATTTGATAGTTCCAGTTTGGTTGCATTGTCAAGATCCACCATCTCGGATATTGACAATTCTCAGCCAGAAGTTGAGAATTTTGGTGTTGGAATGTATCCATGACTGATGGGATCCTTTAATATTGCAACACCAACCCTAGCTATAGGTCCCACTCTTGTTAGTGATTCATCGTCGTTAAGTACGGTCCCATTTTGTACTATGTATTTGGATGACCCTTGGACTCTCCTTTATCTGAGTAGTTTGGATGAGGATGCTAGACCTACCAAGATGGAGATGATGTTGTCTACAATGGAGGTTTCTTACCAAGTTTTTCTTGATCTCGTTGTAGACCCTGGACCTTCCTCTTCGTGGATGGAAGAGAAGGATCTCTTTTCACTAGCTTCTTGGGTGGTTGCGTCGTAAAGCTCACATCATTTCCTTGACGATGTTTTTCCTTTATAAAAAGTGATTCGCGAGGCCATGAATGGTCCAAAACAACCTTGGGGGGAGTTGCGCTATCACTCTTACTTCCTCATAGAGCTCGAACAGATCGAGCGTGATGAATTTAGGTCAACCCTTAGAAATAATGTTGGTTTTTTTGTGGTCCCAATAGGAACTCATGGTGTATATGCCGAAGGGAACATGGAAAAATTATCAGCTATGATTCCTATCAACATTTCTCAGATTATTGGAAAGATAGAAAATGTTTACAATGGTGCAGATTATTATCCCGATGAAATTAAGGCATACACTGAGATTTTTAAAGAGTTTCATGATGATTTTTCTTGGTCATATGACGATATTCAATGAACAGACCATCATATTGTCAAGCATAAAATTAAAACTTATCCTAATGCTAAGCCTGTTCGAAAACGTTTACACGCGATGAAACCTCGTAAGGCGCCTGCCATTAAGGCTAAGATATAAAAGTTACTCAAAAATGACTTTATCTATGTCGTTCCCTTGACTGAATGGGTGTCCTATCTCGTTCCGGTAGATAAGAAGAACATAACTATTCATGCGTGCATTGACTTTAGAGACCTAAATAATGCCTATCCAGAAGATAATTTCCCCACACCATTCATAGATCATATTTTGGATGAGTGTGCCGGGGGCGAAGTATTCTCGTTTATGGACGGTTTTTCAAGGTATAACCAAATACAAATCAAACCCGAGGATCAACACAAGACTGATTTCATTTGTCCTTTGGGTACGTTTTCATAGCTGAATATGCCTTTCATCCTTAAAAATGTTGGAGCTACATTTCAGTAGGCGATGACCTTTTCCTTTCATGACCTTAAGTATATTATTGAATTCTATCTAGACGAGCTAGCTATTGATGTATATGTAACTTCAGAATGTATTCACTTGTATATTTTATGTATTTTACCTCGATGTTTATTCCAGGAAGTATCTGTAATGTAATTGAGTCATGGCATACCCCGATGTTCCTATTGGGAGAATAAATAATGTAAACAAGTCATGTAAAGTCATATAGGGTAACCCTCCATATTTTTCAAGGTTTAAAGTCCCCACAATTGTGGGGCACTAGGGTTATTATACTCTCATAGAGAAGTCGGTCCTAGGTGAGTTAATGTAAGTTGTGTCATTAGTACCCCAATTGTGGTTACTCGAGCTTACATAACAGAGTCAAATATTAATTGAACAAAAGAATATAAATAGACAGTGAGACTCTCTATTTATCACACACACACTCACTCACTGGGGTGCATGAGTGCGAGAGTAGAAGCTCTCTCAAGTGAGAGAGAGAAAATAGCTATGGAGATCATCTTTTCTATCTTTGGGTTTTACTACTGCCATTGGTGCTCATTCTATCTCTAAGGAAGTTGTAGGGTTTTCTCCTTCATGGTTTCCTCGAGGAAAATTCTTTGTGTCTCTTGTCTCTTGTGATTATTGTTGTGCATGTTATTCTCTCAGATAACATCCTAGGATCATATTGCTTAAATGATAGAAATCTAACATGGTAACGGAGCTAATCTAAGAAGAAGACATTGTGCAGCTATAGAAGCTAGGGCTTCTTGATTTTTGGGTCTCTCTCCACAATCCATCAGCAAAAGAAGGCTAGGCTAACTCTCCATTGAATGGCATATCTTTCTGTCAAAGCAGAATTTGATTTTGAGCATTTTCAGTTTTTGCTACGGGAAATTAGGGCTTTTTATAGAAGAGGAATTTTTTAGTGAGCCCGACATAGGATTACTCTCCTCATAAAAATCAAATTTTAGAGACTTGGGTCGAGATTTTTGGTTGGGTGAAACTTTGGGAAAGTCAAACCCTAGTTTGACCCCGGGCTTGAAAAAAACCCTAAAATATTGAAATTGATAAGTTTTGGTAGATTCGATATATATAGAGATTGGACAAGGCTCAAAAGCCAAAAATTTCACAGGACGAAGATAAATTCATGGTGTACACTGTGTCGAAGTTTTAGCCTCATATTCACTATATTCTAGGAGATATGATTCCTCCAAGTTAGGGTTCCAGCCTCTCCCAGGATTCCTCCCCAAACAGGACACCTAGGGAGAATTGCTATATCTTAGGATACGAAGGTCCAAATGAAATTTATAAAGATGTTCCAGAAAGGGCACAGATATTAATTTCTTTGGTAAAAGTTTCATACCTCAAAGATGAAATAGTGACACATGGAAGTCCATACAACTTCACTACGCTGAAAAGTCCTGAAACAGGTCACCTTGGAAAAATGCTCATAAGTCTCAATTGGTGAATTCAATTCTGCTCAGACCTATGCCATTGGAAAGCGGATAGACAAGGATGCCTCAATACAAAGTTTCAAACACATAGGAGCAGTACTTTTGGAGATACCGCATAAACAGTATTAGGAATTTTTGCAGAAGAAATTAGTAAACTAGGGCTTCCTGTTCCAGGAGCTTCCCTCCACTGTTTTCAGAAAAGGAGTACATTGGACAGATCACCTTGAAGAGGTCTATATTTCTTTCCAATCAAATCTAAAATATTACAAGTTTTGAAAAATAGGGTTTCTCTGACAAACCCTAGATCAGCCAGCTCCAGAACCAGGATGGACACCTCAAATCGGTAAGATCTAATCTTCTGCTATTTAAAATTGAGGTTATCATTTCAAGATGACTATCACACCAGCTTGATGACAAGCTTTGTGAGGTTGAAAAATGCCAAGCATGGAAGTGTAGGATCTCACTAGTTCTTGAAGGAAATGAATTGGACACCTACATAAGTAGAGAGGTTCCAGTTCCAGAGGGAGATGAGGATAAAAGCCTTACACAAGAAGAACTTGTTCCAGACCAAGAAGATCATTGCCGATTCAATCATGGATCACCTTATACCACATGTGTCTTCCCTAAAGACACTGAAAGAGATGTTTGATTCCCTGAACAAGCTATTTGAAGGAAATAACATAAATCGGAAGATGACTTTGATAAAATAGGTTAAGAATGTGAAGATCCAGAATGCAGAGACCATACAGTCATACTTTACAAGGGTCTATAAAATCAAAGAACAACTTGAAGCGATAGAAGAAGAAGTGGAGAATGCAGAAGTTGTGATAACCACCTTGAATGGCCTCTCAGGATCGTGGGATTCGTTCATTCAAGGAATGTGTGCCAGAAGGAAGTGATTACTTTAAGCAGACTCTGGGAAGAGCACACACAAGAAGAAGCTTGACTCATAATGAGTGAAAAGAAGATGGGAGCAACTGAAGATCAAGATTTCATGATTCAAAGAAGATACATCAAGCGATGAGGAATATGAAGAACTCAATTCTTGAAGAGCCTATTATCCATCTTGTGAATTTGGATAAGAAATGATGTTGTTATGAATGAAGAAGATGATGATGCTGAAAGAAGGAGTCTACCCACGAAACAAATAAAGATAAGTATTCAATTGTCATTTCATGATATTGTTGTGCATTTGTTTATATTAAGTTGATGTATTATGCATGATAGAATGTTTGCATTAATGACAATATACTACTAATATGCATGTGATGGGTAAGTAGCTCATGGTGCTATACAACTCCCCATTTCTACTTATCTAGAATGAAACCTCTTTGAGGACATATTGGATTAGTGCACAATCTCAATGTTGCCCCGGTAGAGATGTAAGGCGTCTAGAAAGTATCTGTGAGATATGGATGAATGTTGTATTGGATAAAATAGTTGCATGATCATATATTTATGCATAAGAATTTTTCCATTATGAATATTCCTTATGAAATGTTTCTAACCATACAAATGCATTTGACTTGTAGGAAAGATTGTGTACATAATAACCTACAAGAAAATAAGGATGAGACTTGTTCCAAAGAACAAGTGATGATAGATGAAGAAGAATATGATGATACTTTCAAAGAATTCAAGAGGCCTCAGACACAATATAGTTATGTGACACTGTTGAGCGACATCATTGATGTAGAGCCTTCCATCTATGAAGAAGTATCCAAGAAGAAAGGGAAGGATAGTACTAGTTCAAGAAGAATTATGTTTAGGATGTAGCATCGAGACCTGAAGGGAAGTCTGTAGTATATTCCATATGGATCTACAAGATCCAGCATGCAATAGATGACAACATCGTGGGATACAAGGCAGGATTCGTAGCATGAGGCTTCTCATGGAAAGAAGGCATAGAATACAAAGAGACATTTGCATCCAATGGGAGTTTAGGCACACAACAGGTAGACTCATGTGTGAAAATTAAAGAATACCTTGTATGAGCTCAGAAGACACCCATGGGATAATACATACATGACGAGCTTGAATAATATGACAAGCTCACAGATGGGTGCGAGAAGAACTTTTGAAAAGGTTCAAGATAGAGGATCTTGGTATCAAGTGACCCTAGATTGATACAAAGAATATTAGTAGTAGAGGAAGCTACTTGTCACTCCGGTATAGAATGTTTCAGTGCATAGAGTATGAAAGGCAGAGGGAGAATGATGCTCCACTTCAGAGGGAGTGACTGCAAAAGATCCTGAGGTTCAACATGGTACAACAGGATGGACAACTTACTGATGGCTCTAGGATTTACTAAGATGAAAGAAGATTCCAACCTTTAATTCAAGGTTGAAAGTGGAAGACCAGTGATGCTCCTATTATATGTCGATGACATGTTCCTGATAGAAAATAGGAACTCATTAAATTTGCAAGAAGGAGACTTGCTTTCGAGTTCAAGATGAAGGAATTGGATATGATGCACTACTTTCTAGGCATGGAGGTGTGGCAGAATGTAGATGAAATATCCTTGGGACAAAGGAAGTATGCACTAGAGATCCTGAATAGGTTCAGGATGATGGACTGCAACGCCATGACCACACCTATGGCATCGAGCTTGAAGTTATTGAGTGATGCTTCATCAGAAGCGGTTGATGCTACGATGTATTGTCAGATGATTGGGTCCTTGATGTACCTAACGAATACAAGACCAGATATTTGCTTTGCTATGAACACATTGAGCCAGTTCCTGACAGATCCAAGACATGTTCACTTGATTATTGCAAAGCATATTCTGAGGTACCTAAAGGGTACAGTTGATTATGGGATCAAGTATGAGGTGAATCAGAAGATTAACCTGGAGGGTTATGTTGATTCATATTGGGAAGTAAATGCCATCGATAGGAAGAGCACTTCAGGGTGCTACTTCAGTATGGGATCATGTGTGATCTCTTGGTTTAGCAAGAAACAATCTTGCGTGGCACTGAGTACCGCTAAAGTAGAGTATGTCATAGCGTGTTCAGCTAGTTGTGAGGTAGTATGGCTGAGGAAGTTACTACCTGATTTGTTTGATCTCTAGTTGGATGCTACTTGTGTATATTGGGACAACCAGAGTTGTGTGAAGTTGTCAGAGAACCCAGTGTTCCATGACAAGTCGAAGCATATCAAGATAAAATATCACTATATCAAGGATATAGTGCATAGAGGAGCAGTAAAGCTCCAGTATGTTGCAACAAACGGACATATAGATGATGTGTTGACCAAGCAAGTGGCCAGAGTGAAGTTTGAGTACTTCAGGGAGAATCTTAGTGTTCTCCATATAAAGGTTCCTTCCAGGGGAAAGTGATGAGTCCATGAACCATTCTGACATGGTGAGAATATTGGTTCCTTCCATGGTCAGATGTAAGTGCAGAGATGCTTTGATGTGATTGTGGGTTGTCTTACCACATGATCAGTGTAGAACCATTTTGATGTGATTGAGGGATGTGTTCCCACATGATCAGATATAATTTTTGAAGGACATTCTCTGGGAGCATGGAGACACCTGGTCAGTTACCAGGAATACTCAGCTTAGTGTTGAGAGGCCATTCTCTGGGAGAATGGAGGTGCTTGGTCAGTTAACAGGAATACTCAACCTAGAGCTGAGATCCCTTCTGACATGTATGCTGAATTGGTTCCTCACATGGTCAGATGTAAGTGCAGATCCCTTCCATGGATGGTAGTAGTTGTGTCATACCATGCCACTGGTTCTAAGTGTTGGGACCTTCCATAAATGATAGTAGGTGTGTCCTATCATGCTGATGGTTGTAAGTGCTAGGCCTTTTCACAGATCATAGTAGGTGTATCCTATCATGCTCATGAATGTAAGTGCTGGTCCTTTCCGACATGGTTCTTGGATGTGTTCCTCCCATGGTCATATGTAAGTGCTGGGCCTTTCTGACATGATGGTGGATTTGTTCCTCTCATGGTTGGATGTTGTTGAGCACCCAATATGCAAGTGAATTACAACTAACATACATAGTGTACAATATTCATTGTCAGCCCAGGGAAGTCTTGTATTTCAAGGATAACATGCACAGTATATGCTTAAACGCGAAATTACTGTAATTGAACAATCCTATTCTCTGTTCGGCTATGCTCATCCCAACAATCTAATTAATCTAGTTACCTTCTAAGGAATGCAATCACAATTACCTTATGTTGTTCTTGATCTAAGAATGGAAAGATAAAATTCACATCTAAATTACAATTACAGATAAAGGTGAATTCTGTTCAAACCACTTCATGATTAACTCAACTATCTAATTTGATTGTCCTAGGAATCCAAAGACATAAAGTGAATATTGATCTAGGAATTCGAAATACAGAAATTGAGTTTAGCTGTTCTATGAAATTGAAGTATAGGAATGAAATTCTGTAATCATAAAAATAAGAGACAAGCTGCAAAGATTCATGGAAACAACAAATAAAAGATCTAAGGATGAACAAAGCTGTTACAGTTACCACATGAATTGCATAAGAAATAATCACCTACTCAGTCGACTGTCACACCATGCCACTACAGGTATCCAAGAGATGCAATCATGACACAATGTAAATCCACACTTGTTACTGATTCCTATGAAGAAATAAAATTAACATAACATCACACAAAAAAATAATTGAAAATTCCTAATTTAACTTAGCAATCCCTGTGGAAGGCAGGCCCAAACTTCACACAGAGATGCTGGCTGAACACACGTAAAAACCTTTAGATCAGAAGTAACTCCTTGTATTAAAAGACATAGTGATTACACAATTCCTCCTCATAGCTAATACAATGAATTGATTATATGTTCAACAACCCCTGGTTCAAAACAGTTCTCCATATTTCTACAATGTAAATCACAACATCCTATCCTATTATGGGGAATCCATGAAGATCTCTGATCTTCAGGCTCACTAAAAGACAACAACTGTTACAAACATGGCAGAATGAAAAATAGGAAATATAGGAAAACTGTTAATCACCCCAGGAGTGACGATATCTTCATATTATAGCTATACACGAGTAGCAACGTATTGTTGACCTCCAAGTCTAACACATTCTGTTACAACTACCTTGGCACAACTTTATCCGGGATATCACACTGGAACCGCATTCCTTGGATAATGATAGGATGGATGGGGATCAGCCTAAGCATGAATTCCCATCCCTTTCGTAGCATGTTCAGCCCAATCTTCTTGCAGTCCATATATCTCAAAATACCTTTATAAACCATCGTATTTTAGCGCATTGAGAGATATGAAGCCTTAACTATAACAATCATAAGTATTAATAAAATAAAACAATGACCAATCATACCTTGGTGGTTTGAAGAGTAGAGTGGGGGTAAAACATGTATTTGGCATGCTCAATGGGGTAGGATAGAACAAGAAGAGGTAATTGAGGGTGGTCAAAAGAGGCCATTTGTGAGCCCAACATCTCCCCCGAACTTTCCTGTTGCATGTCCTCATGCAACAACCTCCATTACTCCAAATCTGAATCTTGCACTGAGCTCTATTCATGGAGAGAAGAGAAGTTGTAGGCGAACTCAGATGTCCCTTCTTTTTCTATGAACCCTCTATGAGCAATCCAATATCTCGAGCATCGCTGCTCCTCTTCCTTGGTTAGTGAGAAGTCCATCCTATATGGTTTTTCCGGCCACCAGATGAGGGGAAATTTAAATTTCAGGCCCAACCAATTAGCCCCACATTCCCTAATACATCCAACATAACCCTCGACCCTGGAAAGTGCCTATTCAAAATTTCTAAAATAATACGGGCCTCTGCTCCTGAGTATAGGATAAGAAACCTACCATATGTGCTTACTTCCTTCCAACGCTGCTTGTTGGTGTATAGAAATATGGTTGGTACATGTAGAAATAACTTCCTCCTGAGTATAGGAGAGGCAACCTACCATATGTGCTTACTTCCTTCCAACGCTGCTTGTTGGTGTATATAAATATGGTTGGTACATGTAGAAATAACTTCCTCCTGTAGTTCCATTATGTGTCAAGTCTAGATAAGGCGTGAAATCAAACTCCTGTGTCGAGCAAGAAAAATACCTAGATTTTGAGGCTCACTTCGAACCCACAGGTTAGAGTGAGCTTAATTGTGAGAAAAGGTTTGAAAAGACCTTTCCCATTGAGCATGATTACTCACAAAACAATTAAAGGCCCTCAATTGAACAACCCCTGAAAAGGGGACAAGATTTGAATGGCGGCCCAGAGGGCAAGCCATCTCATGCAAATATAATTCACACAGCAAATTTTGATCTTCAAAATTACTTCTTAAAAATGTTTCCAAATTTTTTGCTGAGGTCGTTATCTCAAATGACCTCCCTTCTTTCATAGCTCTCAACTTAAACCAAACAAATTGTTCAAACAGGAAGACAGGGTAAGAAGAAGAAGGTACCCTAGTGCCCAGGAGTTCTTGAGAGAGAGCATACATCTGCTCTTTTTCCTTCTACATAAACTGGAACTCCTTTAGCTCCCTTAAATTGCTCTGTAGCTCTTCCTCTCAAAGTCTTTGGGTCATATGTTCTTCTACCCATTTCTCCTCCAGTCTCCTGATAATATTTTTATGCTCAGTAAAGAAAATTATCCCTTCTTGGTATTCCTCCACCTAGCTCTTCCATTTAATTACCTCCATTCTCAGAATTGAGACTTCTGTTGTAAGGTTGAAGGTTTCTTCTTCATGATGCTCCTCCTTGTCAGAATCCAGGTCGATGAATTTTTGAAGGGGATCAATCCACACCTTGTCACCTGATGTGCCACATTAGACACCCTGCACATCTGAAGCTATCTCAGGGGGTACTGGTTCTTGTGTGACAACAACCTTTTCTGGACTCTCTTCAGCAACAACATCCACCACTCTTGGAGACGCTGGTTCTTGTGTAATAGTGTCCTCCTTTTGGGGTTCTCTCATGGCAATTTTGGCAGCTGACTATGAGTATTTTGGTTATTCTGGAGCAACTTCCTCCTGAATTTTAATTCCATTTTCTACCTAATTATCAGCTGCTATCTCATCCAGAGGCTGTGAGGATACTGGTTCTTGTGTGACTGAGCCCTGTTCTTCTTTTTCCTCATGCTACTGAGATTGTATGTCTTCTTTAGTATGCAGCTGCTCCTCAAGGATTTCAGTATCACCTAAGGATTGTGTTTGAACTTGTTCATCTTCACTCCAATCCATATCAGGAATGACATCCACTTCAGGGTTATTTTCTTGTTGAATTTCAAGAGTCCCTACTGCAACCTTCAAGGATGTTGGTTCTTTTGTGACAACATCCTGACTTACTTCTTCATCTCCCTGTTGTTGTGGCTCCTCTTCTATGATTTCTATGTCATGGGACAATTCTGGAGTCATAGTACAAAATTCTTTATTAAAATCCAGAGTGCCCTCAATTCCTGGTTCTCCTCCCATTTGGTCATCCACTTGGACAAGCAAATTCATGAATACTGGTTCTTGTGTGATAGCACCCTGTTCAACCCCATCATTTCCTTGCTTTTGTGGTTCCACTTCTATAACTTCTGTGTCATGGGAGGACTCTGGGGTCATAGTGCAATCTTCATCCCTTGGTTCCTCTATCCCAGAGCTAGTGGCAACTTCAGCAATAATATTTAAAGATGCTGGTTCTTCTGTGACAACATCTTCTTTCTCTACAAATTCCTCCATTGTAGGTGCAAAATGTTGTGTTTTAAAGGCATGAATTACAATCTTGTGGCCTGCTTCCTTAAAGATTTCTCCACAGGTGGGACAGACCACTCTTTCTTCCTCATTGCCAGGCTCGGTAGGATTTGGTCCCTCCAATTGATCCGCAGCCTCCACCAATGTGTGCAGCTTCCTTTCACCCTATTTTCTGGACACTTCTTTCCAATTTTCCAGTTCCTTTCTGAGTGTTTGGACTTCCTCTTTTAATAGCCTATTTTTCGAACAGAAGTCCTTCAATTTTGGGTTCTTCTTCGATCGGCCCCTATGGGGCATCAATTGGCCCGGGTTCAAGAATGGGAAACTCAATTTGTGCTTCTAAGGTTGCCCATATTTTCCTTTGCTACTTCTGCTGTTGCAACCGACCTGGTTTTTTTCCTCCTTATTGGTGGAGATATCTTAATTTCATCCTTTGATCTCTTCCTTTTTCTTTGTGGTGCTGGAGTTTCTATATTCACAGCTGAGGTAGAAGGAATGTTCCCAGTTCCAGCATTTTCTTGTTCCTCGGGATGTTCTTCATCAATCAAAGTTCCTCCCCACTCGAGTGAGGATTTAATGGTCACCAGCTCAATATTTTCTTCTGTTGCCATGGCTTTGTCATCTTTGGGTTCAATTGTCGTAGCATCTAATGCTACTCCAATTTCACCCTCTGTTGTCAGAGCTACCCTATTATCTAGTTCTTCCACAGGGTTTTTATGTACATCTTCTCTCAATTGTTCTGCTTGTGCCCCTGGTTGATCCTATGATCCAGTCTCATCTCCCCCTCCAACTATATTGGAGGGGCTCCGATCCTCCTGTTGAGCTTCATTTCCCCCCAACTGTGGATGGACCTGCTCTTCTTCTATTGGGATACTGGGCAAAGGAGCAGGTTCCTGAACTTGAGCTGTAAATTGCTCTTAGGTTATATTGTGTTGAGCAAGGGTCCTTAAGATGATTAATTTAATGAGGCCATGGTGGGTCAGTGAGGCGAGTGGATGTTTGGCAACTTGAACAAACTCTGCCATATGATACAAATCATTGAGCAAATAATATGGAATATTTAACAGAACCCTATGATAGAGATGAGATAGTAAAGGGAATTCAGAATTATAGACGGTTTGGTACCTACCTTCACAGGTGATATATTTCTTGAGGAAAAAAATGACTTGATTCCATGGCTGTGGCAATGACTGTAATACTATCCCCCTTTTTTTCGTTTGAACCTGCTCCCCCTCTATTAGAAAGTCCTGTACTATTGCAGTAGTGGGGACTCGACGTCCAAACCAAGCCCTTCCTCTGATCTCTGATCTTCAGGTGCCCTAAATGACAACAGTTGTTACAAACGTGCCGGATGAAAAATAGGAAATATAGGAAAAATGATAATCTCCCCATGAGTGATGATATATTCAGATTACATCTATACACGAGCATCAACGCACGGTTGACCTCCAAGTTTGATGCATTCTGTTACAGCTACCTTGGCACAGCATTATCCAGGATATCACACTGGAACCGCATTCCTTGGGTAATGATAGGATGGATGGGGATCATCCTGAGCATGAATTCCCATCCATTTCGTAGCATGTCCAGCCCAATCTTCCTGCAGTCCATATATCTTAAAATACCTTTATAAACCATCATATGTTAGCGCATTGAGAGATATGAAGCCTTAATTATCGTAATCATAAGTATTAATAAAATAAAACAATGACCAATCATACCTTGGTGGTTTGAAGAGTAGAGTGGGGGTAAAAATTTTATTTGGCATGCTCAATCGGGTAGGATAGAACAAGAAGAGGTAATTAAGGGTGGTCAAAAGAGGCCATTTCTGGGCCCAATAGATGTAAGTGCTGGGCCTTTCTGACATGATGGTGGATGTGTTCCTCTCATGGTCAGATGTGAGTGTTGGGCATGCCTTTCTAACATGGTTCTTGGATGTGTTCCTCCCATGGTCAGATGTAAGTGCTGGGTGGGCCTTTCTGACATGGTTCATTCCATGGTCAGATACGAGTTTTGAAGATGAAGAAGACCTACATGGAGGCTAGGCCTACAACCACCATGAAAAAGGGTTGGCTCTGTAGAACTTCCTATGATGATAAGAATTGAGAGATAGCTCCATTTGATCGAGATGGAAGAAGCAGTGATGATGATGATCTAGTGATGATTCAATGATGATCCAGCATTGATGTTGATCCAGATTTGATCTAGAGAAGAAGACTTTATTGATGAAATGTATCAAGAGAATACATTTCTATTTAAGAGGGAGAGTTGATGTATTTGTAACTTCGGAATGTATTCACTTGTATATTTTATGTATTGTACCCTATGTTTATTCCTGGAAGTATCTATAATGTAATTGAGGCATGTCATACCCCGATGTTCCTATCGGGAGAATCAATAATGTAAACAAGTCATGTAAAGTCATAGAGGGTAACCCTCCTTATTGTTCAAGGGTTAAAGTACCCACAGTTGTGGGGCATTAGGGTTATTAAACTATCCTAGAGAAGTCTATCCTAGGTGATTTAATGTAATTTGGGTCATTAGTACCCCAGTTGTGGTTACTCGATCCTACATAACTAAGTTAGGATTACTTGAGCCTACATAACAGAGTCAAATATTAAGTGAACGAAAGAATATAAATAGAGAGAGAGACTCTCTATTTATCACACACACACTCACTCACTGGGGTGCATGAGTGATAGAGGAGAAGCTCTCTTAAGTGAGAGAGAAAGAATAGCTATGGGTATCATATTTTATATCTTTGGGTTTTACTGCTGCCATTGGTGCTCATTCTATATCTGAGGGAGTTGTGGGGTTTTCTCCTTTATGGCTTCCTCAAGGGAATTCTTTCTGTCTCTTGTCTCTTGTGACTATTGTTGTGCATGTTATTCTCTCAGATAAGATCCTAATATCATATTTCTTAAATGATAAAAATCTAACACTAGCTGCTCACTCTCATTTGAGAGTGGCTCATCCAGACCATTTGTGCTTGGTTTTCAAAAGATGTCGCCGTTATCAAATTCTGTTAAACCCTCAAAAGTGCATCTTTTGTGTGAGAGTGGGTAGGTTATTAGGGTTTATCATTTCTAAGGAGGGGATTAGGTTCGATCCTCTGAAGGTTGAGGCAATACTTC